>CM076571.1:798472261-799048765 GCA_034641835.2 Pinus albicaulis
TCAGCACTAGGGCTTAGATTCCCATCTTGTACATGGTGTATTTATGAAAACCCTTGTGGGTTTCTTCATTGGAGGTTGTATAGTGCCTAGATTTGTATTAGATCTATATTTTGTGGCATATATCAGCTAATGATATTTTACATATTCATTTTCTGTAGTTGTGTTCTTTAAACAACATTGTAGCAGTCTTCTGACATTTTGATGTATAGTAGCAACACCTCTTTTGAGGGTTTTATTCATTGGAGGCTTGTTATATCTTGTTGTACATCTTATGGCCCATTTATTATGAATATTTTGCTGCTATTTTAAGGATTATAAGGTATCCATATTATCGTCTTGATTTTATATGATGTTTAACACTGCTATTCCAAAATTTTGCATTATATTCCTACTTTTCCCATTTGGGAATATTACCAAAGCATTTGGATTAAGGCTAGTGATCAAAACACCTATTTCTTCCACATGCAGATAAAGGCAAAGGGAGATGAGGAACAGGGTGAGGGAAATAATCCAAAAAGGTAGGCCACCAATCAACAAATTTTCTGAAATAAATGAGAGAGAATTTAATCATTTTCAGTCTTTGTACTCCTTAGAGGGGCTGATGGATATTGAGAAGGATGAAAATTTTTTGGCTCCTTTTCTCCTTGTTGTGGCTCATTTACATTTACCTTTGAAATATTTTTAAAAACACCAAAAAATCATATATGTTAGAAAATGTAAAAGTTTGTATGTTGAAGAATAATTTTGATTTATATGTTGGCAAATTAACATTTTGTGATGAGATGTGAGGGTAGGTCGAAGGATTGGATAACTAGAATAAATCTCAGGAGGGTTTTAACATTGTGGAAAAAGATGGAGTTGCACGATTTCATTGAATGAACTATCGCAGGTAGTAGCATGGACAAGATGGAGCTGTAGAGCAGAGACAACCAAAGAAACATAGAAATCGGTTAAGGCATAAAACCTTTAGAAGACTCCAAAAGGAGGCAACCCGACGACGATGATTAAATCACAGAATTAAAGTGAGAGATGGACAAACCAGGTTGCATTGAAAAGTTAAGTTTGAAAAGTAGCGAAGTGGACACGTGTTGGCATAGTACGACTTCACATCGACGATTATTTAGTTTATGCGTTAAGGACTTTGCAAGTTAAACAAAATAACTTGCGATGCGGTAAGAAGTGAAACTTGCGATGTGATAAAGGGAGGAGTCATGTGTTGGCATAACGATTCAGCGCATATTATACATCGGCAAGTTTATAATTTAGCTTTAAGTGTTTGCAAGGTAAATTATTTTGGTTGTGATGTGAAAAATGGGAGATGGCGGTGTGAGACAGTACAACGGGACCGTTGGATTGGGGCGCAGATCAACGGTGGAGGTTAAATCACAAACAGAGCAATTTCACACATCAAGATTATTATTGTTTACCATTTAAGCTATTTGTTATAGTTTCCGATGTGCGATATCGAATAAGTTGTGAAGTGTGATTGCTTTTGACTGGTCAGGTCGTGTGTGGACCCGTAAACCACAGGTCTACAGGGTTTTTATAAAGTTGCAACCGTGTATGCGATAAGGTAATGCAAAGGGGAAGCCAATGAATAAAGAGGCACAGGCAGATTCGGGCAAAAGAATGTATAGTGGCACTGTGGGAAGCATGACACCTGGGTCAAGTCGAGCACCAAGGCGTCATTACAGAATTGTGAAGTTGTGGCGTCATAACCAGAAAGGACACCTTGGCACTTTGTGAGGATGCATCAGCAACATCAGATTCAACAAAATGAACAATAGTTCCAGTTTTTATTTTTTCTCTGTATGATTGCATAAGTAATCTTAACAGTTTAGGTAGTCGAATAGTTTCGAGAAGTTTAGCAGTTATGAACTACTTTGATGTATTTAAGTAGATAGAAATAAAGAAAAATGGTTTCAAGTTTTGGACCTCTGGATGACTGCTGATTTGTTACTAAATTTTTTGAAAAATTAATGAAAGAATATCAAGTTACCTGCACCTGTTGATGTTGATATGTCTTTCCAGTTTCAGTTTGTGTTTATTCCTCTTTGAATGAAGTGAAGTAATGTAGCATCCAGTCTCTTAATTTCACCTGTGAGTAAGAGTTAAATCACCTTAATTTGTGCTCCTTCACTTCATCTCTTCTCTTTTCACAAACTTCTGATGAAACTTTAAAGTAATAGATTCTATTTTTACAACATATTATTTCGAGTTTCCTCTCTCTCCAAAAGTGATAGATTTTGTTTCTCAGCATATCATTTTGAGTTTCTCTTACAGTTCTTCTTTTCATTTCATTCAAGTATCAACAGTTTATGGCATTATGAAGGCTTTCATTATATCAGATTATTGAGGGTATTAAGTAATTAAATTCCAAAGGTGTTAAACAGAGGCCATTTGATATCGTAATTGTGATATACATTTATAAAATGTGTTAAACACTAATTCCTTACCACAACCAAGGGATTGTTTCTTGAGATACAACACTCTTGGTGATCTCTGAAGAATAGAATTGTTTTTTAAATCAAGAGATAGGGGAGGATGAGGTCATAAAGGAAATTTGATATTTGGATCTCAACAAGGCTCCAAGACCCAAAAATTTTCCAATAAGCTTCTACATATCCTTATGGTCCCTTATCAAGAAAGATCTAATAAAAATGATCAACTGGTCCAAGTCAAAAGGAAAATTAGGAGGAACAAATTCAGCATTCTTGGCTCTGATTCTAGAAGGGTACAACACTTAATCCTTTCATAGGTTTTATCCCATTTCATTATGCAATTATTCCTACAATATTTCGACAAAAGTAATCGCTAACAGACTAAAGAAAATGTTTCCGAGACTGATTTCAAAATATCAAGGAGGTTTTCTAAATAATAGGTAAATTCTGGACAACATCGTCTTGGTCGAGGAGGCAATTCATTTAAGCAAAGAAAGAGGAGAACCAAGTTTTGTAATAAAATTGGACAATTAAGTCACCCTTTTCTTTTTCTCATCATGGAAAAACTTAATTTATGAAAAGAGTTTATTAAATGGATGAAATCTTGTATTGGCTCCCCCTGGATTGCCCCTTTGATTAACGGTATGCCAACTCCTTTCTTTAAAGCATGCAGAGGAATCTAGTAAGGATGTTTGTTATCACCTTTGTTATACATCCTTGTGGTAGATATCTTGAGCATGAATCTTGAGAGAGCTAGGGAAAGTGGAGTGCTATCAGGGCTCTCCATTACTAGGAATGTTAAAGCCCTAAACCACTCTCAATTTGCAAATGATACCATTCTTTTGGGAGGATCCTCTAAAATCATCACCTCAAGAATTAAAAAGACCCTAGATTCTTATATGAACCTCTTTAGGGGACTAGTCAACAAAATAAAGAGCTATCTATTGGGTGGAATCGCTCAAAGTCAGTAATTCATGATATAGTTGCAGTTTTGGACTTTCCAACTCAAATAGGGTGGAAATCCTTCAAATACCTAGGAGTGCCAATTTCTTTAGGTACGCCACTTAAGGGATATTGGAAAGAAACTATTAAAAAATTAAAGATGAAAATAAAAGGATGGGGAGCTTACTGGTTGAATTTGGAAGGCAAATCAATCTTGATCAGATCAATGTTCTCAATGCTCCCAATGTACTTATGCTTTGGTATTTTAGCTCCAGTTGGAATTCAAAAGAAAATCAACATAATTATGGGGAAAATTATCTGGCAAGGGGGTAAAGGAAATGATGGACAATTTCATTTGGTCAACTGGAATAAAATTTGTCTCCCCAAAGAAGTAGGAGGATTGGAGATCAAGGATCCTGGGTTGATGAACATAGCTTTGGGGAAAATTTGGGTTGGAAATCAATTACAGACTCTAAGGAGAGGTAAAATATATGTGCTTGAAAAAATTAATTTCACAAATATCGATTATTAAGAGCTAAGAATGTGCAGTGGACATGAACTGGTTCTAAAATTTAGAGGTTGTGTAAAGCAACAACCCCTCTAATCATCAATAATCTGGGTTGGAAAGCTAGGGATGGGGTGAGAATAAATATGTGGAAGGAAAATTCCTCCCAAGTCACTTGTTCTCCAACTCCAATGAGCTTCAACATCTCATAAATTTGATGCAAGACAATAGAATTTTGTGATTGAGGTACATCTCCAAATGGGATGATTTGGTACAGTGGCAAGGTTGGGAGTGTCATGACCTCCCTTAGAATATTCATCATAAATGGGATTCCTTGATCCCATTGCTGAAGGATCTAGCCCCCATTGGCAACGGGTTCAAGGATAGTAGAATTTGGAGGCCTAGAAAATAAATGCAATATACCATGAAAGAAGGTTACTCATTTATCCTGAGAAACCTCCCCTCTCTAGCTCAATCGAAGATGTGGAAAGAAATTTGGAATAAGGATGTTATTCCAAATGTGAATTTATTTTTTTGGAACTTGGTTCATGGTTGAATCCTCATTGTAAACAATATAAAGCACAAAAATTTCTAAGTCCCCTCATGGTGTGTATTATGTAGAGTCAAGGGGAAAAATTTAGTGCATCTCTTTGATGAATTCCCCTTCTCCACGATTGTCTCACGGTAGTTCCTTGAAAAAATACATAATATCTCCAAAATCCCTAAAACATGATAGGAAATGTTTGACTATTGGTCCTCTAATTATCCTATAGATAAGATTCAGTCCCCCATCTCCAAGCAGACATGGATATCATTGCCTAAAATTTTATGTTTGACAAATTGAAAAGATGAAAAGCCCTCAATCTCACGATCTGTGAAAAAGGTAATTCTTGTGCTCTCCGAGTCACTCTTGTCAAGAAGCCTCAAGAGCTCAGAAATTTATGGATTAATAATAGTTGGCTAAACATTTATTCTACTCCAGATCATGCTGGAAGCTTTAGAGATCGTCAAAATGCAAGCAAAATCCAATGTTTAAGAATGAGAAGGAGGAGTTCCTGGCCTAGAAAAAAGAAATCAAATGTCGCCTATTCTTTCCTTTGAAGTAGAAAAGTGTAACACCCTCCTCCCACATTTACCCAAGTTAACTGATACGGTGGAGTAAACATGTGATGAGATGCTACCATGTTCTCATTCAACTCCCCATGTACAGTTAAGAAAGTGGAATTGACGCAACACAACCAATATGACATTCTACACATGCTACAGAACCCTCAGGAGCCATCCATCCCTTCCAGGTGATCAACCCATAAGAAAACCTGGAATTTTGTTCATTAAAGCCTCAATTGATCCTTTGACATGAGAATTAATGTGACTGAAACCCTATAGTCACTCCCACAACAAGGCATGCCTGCGACTGGGGACTTTTATAGGTATTTCTGTGCCAACTACTCTGGATTATGTGCCACTTTTTTAGGGCCAAGACTCAGGACACTTCCCATAAATCCATGAAAATTCCATAAATGAAAATTAATATCGAAACAATGATACAAACACAAATATCTGAATAAGGACTTGACTGGACCCCTACTATCCATGACAAACATTTTGTCAAACATGTCACAAATATGCATTCTATAGGTTTAAACAACATATCTGAGCATAGGGGTCTCATAATTATCTGAGAATCGCTAAGAAGCATTGATGCCTTATCACCATAGCTACATCATCATCTTTTAGGTCATAGATTCATTGTTCATTCATTTATAAATCAAAACATGATGAGATCTATACATTATCATTGTCATAAAACATGCTCATAAACAACATATAACCAACATAAATATAAAGCATACAAAAACCATAAATTCCACATATGAACCAATACATTTGCACATAAATACCAAGGAAAAGAACTCTTATTGATGAATGCAAAAGCCAACTTGGTATGGGACTACTACATTCCACCCAACCGTAGATTGACTGAGCCAAATATATTTTCAGCCAATCACCCCCATGCCATATTCCAAACAAGAGTGTGGGACTGAAAACCAAAATAATCAACCAGGGATTCCCAAGGCTAAACCACCTCACCCTCATCAATAGAACCACCACATTCCATGCGACCTTAGATTGACTGAGCCAAATATCTCTTCAGCCAATCACCCCCATACCATATTCTAAGCATGAATGTGGGAATCAAAACGAAAAGAATCAATGAGGGATTCATGAGGCTAAACCACCTCACCCTTATCAATAGAACTAAGCTTTACTGCAATCCTCACCAGATCACTAGACCATAAACAAGCATGGATTCCATTGGATGTCTCCACCTAAACCATGAGGAAACTATTCATCTCAACCTCTCGGATTTACCGTGTATCTCGCCATTACCAATCAAGGGATTCCTAGGCCTACGAGGTCTCCACCCGCTAGGATTTACCGTGTATCCCAACTTGGTATTTCTAGGCCCAATCAAGGGTGTTCACCATTGAGCTTTACCATGTATCCCGTCGTTCACCTGTTGTGTGCTCAACTTAGTGTTCCTAAATTGAGGTCATAAATTGTCAACCAGGGCTAGTAAACTGCTGAAGTGAGGTGCACTATATGTGCCTAGGTATCTGTTTCTCACTACGTTGTGTTTAGTGTTTTTCTGATGTTTTTGGTTTTATGGTTTTATGTTAAAAAGGAAAATAACCAAGTGTTGGTAAAGTGAAGTGAATGGTTACACTAAAACAGAGCAAAACCTATTCTGAACTGTGTATGGCACTAAAGAACAGAAAATGCAAAGCTTGATGATGACTCATAGCAAGGAAATAAATCACAACATGAACTCAATAACTCATAACATGAACTCATCCAATTCATTCATTAGAAATATGTTGGAATAGCTTGAGAAAAGAACAAGTTTAGTGCAAATGAGGTTCTCCTAAGTAAACAATCATCTTACAATATTACAAAGAATCTCATCCATGGCTAGAAGTTTATTGGAACACAATTGAAAAAGATTATTTGTAGCACAATAAGATTTCTACTCTGAATTAACTTGTAATGCTAAGATTAATCCATTCTGCAGCTCAACTTGTCACTACTAAGCCTCATTCGAAAGTTAGAGATTTTCTAGAATAGTTTTTGGGAAAAGGCTTATTTGTGAAATTGCAAAAGATTGCAGAACAATCAAGGCCTTAAACTGATATCACTAATTCCTGTCCATATGATGATGCATTAATAGAAAGTCAGAACAAGAGTAGTTTGTAAACAATGAAGGCCATGAAGTCTAATTTTGATAGTTAATACAACTTAAAGAACAATGGATAACACTGAACTGGAATGCAATTGATCAAACTTGAAACACAGTGACCACAACTAAACTAAAATGCCACTAATCTAACTTGAAATACAATGAACTGGAACTGAACTAGAATGCCACTAATCTAACTTGAAATACAGTGAACAGAGTTGAGCTAGAGTGCCATTATCAAACTTGAAATATAGTGACAGAATTAAACTAGAGTGACATCTACCTCCGGAGTATTTCAACTGAACTAAAATGAAACTAATTCTATGAAATGCTACAACCCCATCTCATTCAATATGAGTGATATTTTGGAATAGTTTGTAAAAACAAGTCTGGTTGTATCATTCAATGAAAATGAGCATAAAACATAAAGTTTCGGAAAAAAAATGCAATTAACTCCTAAAATACTACAGTTATATCTCATCCAATGTTAGTGGTATTTTGGAATAGTTTGTAAGGATAAGACTGACTGTGGCATCCACTGCAAGTAAGTATAAAAACACAAAGTTCAGAAAATTGATTAAACTAGGAATGAAACAAGGCTAAGTTACTTATCTAAACCATATGAACAAAGCTTCTCAAGTAGCAGGGGCCCTCTACCACCGGATTAGCACACAAATCTACTCAAGATTGACTCAGCTCTTGCAATAAAGTGATGTTTCTTTCATTAAAGGATAAATTCTTCGAAAAACAGAGTATTACGGTCTTTTGAGATCTAGCAACAAAACAAAATCTAGCTAGTTGTTTCTCGGTCTCCCGAGCCATACTTATAACAAAATTACATAACTGTCTTTGAGATAAAACAGGAATAAATGTCTTTCCCAACTAAAATCAAACTAGAACTCTGGTGGTGGTCTCGTACTATGATTAAGGACATCTATACAGTCCTTGTCCTATTAGAAGTCTATCTCCTAGTTTTGGTTTCCCACGTGCATAACCACCTGTAGACTCGAGCTCAGACTTTGTGGAGAGCAAGAAATGATGGGGGAGTGATGTGGAATACGACCATATGCATTTTTCCTTGAGGTGACACTTGGAACCTGCGTGAACATGAAGATAGCTACTGAATAGGCGATTGGCTACAGAATGACTGCGTTTTGTAGCCGAGTCTAGTAAAAAATTACTACAACAACAAAATCATGAAAACATAGCAAGTTAGTCATTATATACATTCTTAAAGTAATCCTAATCAATCCTATTGATCATTCAAGCCTGTAATTGATGAGGGACAAAGGAAATGAAGTGAAATGTGGTGGAAAAGAAGGACATCTTTGGGGCTCAACATACCCCCACTGCAAGGCTTTTTCATGTCCTCATGCAACTAATCCATGTACTCTGAGACCTCTGCTAGGACATCTAGGCCCCTTCTTCTGCGTTTCCTGACAGTCAATGGCCTCGTGGGCTTCCTTATGACCAACTTGAATCTCAAATTTATAAGTGCCCTGCTTAACTTTTTGTTTTTCTTCTTCAAATTTTCACTGGCCTTGTACAACTTTTTCATTTGTAGAGACAGAGTTGTATTCATATCACCTTTCAGCTTAACCTGCTCCCTTAAAATTTCATTCTCATTCTTGATATGCCTATTGAGCACTTCTAACTCATATTTGTCTCTTCTTAGTACATCAATTGCAGATTTTGGTGGGCTAGGAGTTCTGTCTCTACTTTCCAAGGCTCTCTTCTCTAATGTCTCAACATAATTATAAATTTGTTGTTGTGCTGGGTCTCTTTCTGGAGCTCCTTCATCAAGATCCTCTTCATGTTGGTATTCAGGTGATCTAGCAGTTGGTGTCTCTTCATCCTCAATGTTTATGACTCCCGTTTGTTTAATCCCTATTTTCTTCAATATACCTCTAAGTCTGTGGCTTCATCTTGGTTGAGATGGTCCTTCACCTCTCTCCTTGGCATACCTTCTTATCATCTTTTCCTCTTTAAGCTGCTTCATAATTTCAGTCAATTTCTCAGAAATTTTCTCTTCACTGTCCTCTTGTATAGACTTACCAGTTTTAGTTTCAACAGCTTCAGAAATTTTCCTTCTCCTGCTTCTTCTTGTAGGTTTGCTTTCAGGTGGAGATTCCTTGGGTTCTTCAAAGTGGTTCCTCACTAGAAACTCATCCCAATTATCTCCCATTTTTCTCAAATGATGTTCAATTAGGATTTTGACTAAACCATGGTGATACAAAGTGGTTTCTAGAAATTGAACCCTCTTTTGAACATTAGAGGCCATTCTTTTCAGACTATGAAGTAGGAAAAAGGGAAAATTGATTTCTTCATCTAAGAAATGCATCATTAACCGAATATGATAAACATAGAGGGTACCAAATCTTCCTTCACAAGTGATAATTTTTTTCAAAATGAGCAACATATTCCTCCATTTATTCTTCAGTGCCGAGCTAGGAATACCTTTCTTAAAAATGGAAACATCCATACCTGGTGTTTTGAGTATTTGCCTCCATGCCTCATTATGAAATTCCCTATTTTTGAACCAGCATTCTCCTTGTATGGGTAATTCTGTTGTTTCTACAATGAAAGCCTCTGTAATGGTGAATTTAATATCTCCTATTTCGACCTCTGCTCCATTGAAGGACCGTGCAAATGTTTTGGTTACCTCTTTATGAAAACCATTAAATTTTTCCAAAAATTGTAACCACCCAACCTGCTGTAGCATTTCTCTGATTTGTGGATAACCTTCCAAGTACTTGGTTCCAACTGGTTTGGATCTTACTATGAGACCCATAGCTTCCTTTCTCAACCTTCAAATTACTGCTCCTCTGCTCACGGTGAAAATGGCTGTTAAAGAGATGTTTTTACTCCAAAGATGTTTCCTTTGTTTTACAGATCGGAATGGCTAAGAATTGGCTACGGAAAGAAATGATATGGAGTGGTTATGAAATGAGTATAATGTGGTGAGGATGATTCACATGGATTAATGAGTTGAGAGCTATCACGGACGAAAAGACCTTAGAAAAAATTCTCGTGTAAATTTCAAAATCATCATTAAATGCTTCGGGCTAGTGACGTGACTGATTAGGTCACTTCAGTACTTAATCGTTAAGTTTTAAATGATGATTTGGAATGGCGGAGTGAAAGGGATTTTGTCCAAAGTTTTTATGATAGGTTTGATAGGCATGATCAACACGACTAATTAAAATAACTTTTTGAATCATACATGACTTAACTATGCTAAAAATTTCATGATCTATCACCATAATAATTTCATAACTTTTACCTTTGCCTTTCCTTTGATTTTTTTGTGGTTTTGATATGCCTTGTCCTCCTTTGAAAATCATTGATCTTCAGTCCTCATAACTCCTTTGATTTTGCTTGTTGTCTTGGATATGCAGGATCAATTTGCTGCTAAATCAAGTGATTACTGGATAGTGCCTTCAGGATCTCTGGCTGCAGAATGTCTGACTGATTGCAGAATGTACCTGTAGAAGTCTTGAAACATGGAATGGAATGGTTTGAAGCATGAATGGAATGTTGTATGAAATGAGTTAAAATGGATAATAAAATATGGTGTAATGGAGTATGAGTGAAGTGAATAATGGAATGAAATGAATCACAATTATGAAGTGGAGTGAAGTATGGAAAATGACTTGCAACTTATGATCTGTATTATTCAATTGCAGAAAGAAATCAATCTTAAAACTCTGAGATGGAAATGAGGTGGACCATGGAATGAAATGAATGAAGTATGGAATGAAGTGGAGTATGGATGAATGGAATGAAATGAATCATAAGTGAAATATGGGTTTGCACTTATGATTTTGTAATAGCTGCTTGCAGAAAAAGAACAAATTTGAAAAGCTAAAGTGTCAGAAAGATTCTGATTTTCACTCTATCTTTTCTGTATAAACATGCTAATCAGTGATTAGTTTTCATGTTTATACTTTATTTTTTTTTTTTTTTAAATTTTTTTTTTTTTTTATGCTTTTGAATTCAGAAAATTCAACTAAGTTGATGAAGAAGAAAAATTCTTCTTCATTAACTTCACATCACTGTTTTCCTGAAATCTCTTGACAAATTCTTCTCTTGAAAGTGGCTTATGAAAAGTGACCTCTTCTTCATCTATTGTTCTGATTTTTATTGCTCCATTGTCAAAAATTTTCACAATTTCATATGGCCCAAGCTAATGTGTTTGGAATTTACCTTAAAAATCTTTGAACTTTGAATCAAACAAGAGAGCCCAGTCACCTTCTTTAAACTTCTTTTCCTTGATATACTTATCATGCCATCTAGTCCTTTGCTGCTGGACTATACTTGTTTTCTGAACTGCATCTTGTCTGATCTCATCCAACTCATTAATCTGCTCCAATCTGTGCTTTTGTGCCTCTGTTAGATCAAGTCTTAGCTGAACTGCTATTTTAAAAGTTTGAATCTGAAACTCTATGGGAAACAAAACTTGTTTTTCATAAACAAGTTCATAGGGAGTATGACCTGTTGTGGTTCTCCATGTAGTTCTATAGGCCCACAAAGCTTTAGGAAGCATGTCTACCCAATCTCTTCTATGTAAATGGACAGTCTTTGTTAGGATCCCTTCAATGACTTTATTGGTAGATTCCACTTGACCATTTGCTTGTGGATGATAGGGAGTAGATTTTCTGTGTCTGATTTTGTACCTCTCCATCATTTTTTCCACTAGCTTTGATGTAAATTGAGCTCCTTGATCTGTAACAATTTCCCTTGGGACACCAAAACGAGTAAAAATATCCTCAAAAAGAAAATTAACTACAGATGCTTCAGTAGCAGAAAGTAATGGCTTGGCCTCTACCCATTTGGTAACATAATCATTGCAAACTAATATATATTTCTTTTGTCTTGATGGAGGACTAATAGGTCCTACAAAATCTAAAGCCCATTTTTCAAAAGGTTCAATATGTACCTGAGGCTGCAATGGCATCTCACCTGAAGGAGAAGGTTTCCCTACCCTTTGGCAACAATCACACCTTTTGACATACTTTTTAGCATCTTTAAAAAGGGATGGCCAATAATATCCTAAATGAAGGATCTTATAAGTTGTTCTTTTATCAACAAAGTGTCCACCACAAGGTTCATCATGACATGCCTTGAGAATCTCAGGCATCTCATCTTCCCGAACACATCTCCTAATGATAAAATCTGGACCTGTTTTGTATAACTCATTAGAAACCCATGAATATTTTGCACTGTCATAAATGATCTTTCTTTTGTCTCTTGTATTCATTATTGAAGGAAATTTCCCTGAAACTAAATAATTAGCAATGTCAGCAAACCAAGGAGTTTGAGTAGAAATTGCAAAAAGATATTCATCAGGGAATTGATCTTCAACTGGAGTATTGTCTTTGATTTTTTGGAGTCTAGATAGGAAATCAACTACTATGTTTTGTTTTCCAGGCCTATCTAGAATGGTAATGTTGAATTCTTGTAAAAGCAATAACCATCTTATGACTCTGCCATTAGTAATTGATTTGTTCATTAGATATCTAATTGTAGAGTGATCTGTGTGAACAAAAGTTTCATAGCCTGTTATATAGTGTCTGAATTTGTTTATGGCATGAACAACAACTAAAAACTCTTTTTCAGTTACAGTATAGTTTAACTCTGAAGGAGTCAAATTTTTACTGGTATAGTAGATGGCATAAGGAATCGGGTCTTTTTGTCCCAATACTGCTCCTAGAGCTGTATCTGAGGCATCTGTTGAAATATGAAAAGGTAACTTCCAGTTAGGTCCCCTTAAAACAGGTGCTTCAGAAATTTTTGTTTTTAGGGTCTCAAAGGCTAACTGGCAATAAGGATTCCACTTGAATTCACAGTCCTTGGTAAGTAATTTGAAAAGTGGAGATGCTATCTTGGTGAAGTTTTCTATAAACCTTCGATAATATCCTGTAAATCCTAGAAAACTCCTAACATCTTTTTGAAAACTTGGAATAGATAAGTTAGAGATGACTTCAACTTTTGACTTATCAACTCTAATCCCATCCCCTGAAATGTGATGTCCTAAAACAATTCCTTCAGTAAACATCATAAAACACTTCTCATGACTAAGTGAAAGATTTTCTTCTTTACATCTCTTTAAAAAAATTTCCAAGTTTGTTAAGGCTTCTTCAAATGTGTTTCCATAAACTATGAAATCATCCATATATACCTCTACACAATCATGTATTAGATCTGAAAAGATTCCTAGTACTGCCCTTTGAAATGTTGTGGGTGCATTGCATAGTCCAAATGGAAATACTCGGTAAGCATAGGTACCCCAGGGACAGGTAAATGTGGTTTTGTCTTGATCTTCAAGTGCTACTTGAATTTGGTTATAACCACTAAACCCATCTAGAAATGAAAAGTACTTTTTGCCAGCTAATGTATCTAACACCCGATCTATGAAAGGTAAGGGAAAATGATCTTTAAGAGTAGCTTTGTTTAATTCCTAGTAGTCAATACATACCCTCCATTTACCATTTTTCTTTGGCACAATTACCAAAGGAGAAACACATTGACTATCTGAAATGGGATAGATAATGTTAACATTTAACAATTTCTGTAATTCTTCCTTAACAATCTCCCTAAGATTTGGATTCATCCGTCTTTGAGGTTGTCTAATTGGTTTACAATTTTCCTCTATATAGATGTGATGAGTGCAAGTCTTGGGGCTTATCCCTTTCATATCAGTGTACTCCCATGCATATGCAGAAGAATGTCTCTGTAAAATCTTGACTAGCTCTTCTTGTTGAGATTTCTCTAAGTTCTTGTTTATGTTTAAGGTTTTGCCTGGAAATATCTCAATTGTAGAGCTGCCAAATTTATCCATGGAATAAAGAGACATCTGCCTTGATGATAAAAAATCAATGTTGGATTCTTCTTGAAATTGTTCATGCTTATATTCCGAAGAGGATTCAAAGTTTTCTAAGGTATTCAAAATCTGGCTATCTTCACTAATTTCTGAAATTGTGAAGAGAGGTTGTAAGTCTTCCTCATCCTCTATCGATTGAGTATCATCTAATTCTGTAATTGTTCTTGCTGGAGGATACATGGTAAATTTCTTGGTTGAACTACCATTAGAGATGTACATATCATCGGATCTACAACTAATGAAAGCATCAACTGTAGCTAACCAAGGTCTTCCTAATATAATAGGATGCCCTCCTAGATTATTCTTAGGAGTTAGGATCATAAAATCCACAGGATATTCCCAAGAATATAGGGACACTGGAATGTCTTCTATTACCCCATCAGGTTTGATCACAGATCTGTCTGCTAATTGTAATAATGTGGGTGTAAAAAGAAGATTAGGAAGTTTCAGTTTATCCATGATTTGTCTACTCATGATATTGATTGCTGCTCCTAAATCAATGAGTGTGTTTTGGATCTCAATTCCGTTGATGTGAATTTTAACAACTGGATTTCCTGGGTCTAGATACTTTGGAATAGCAATCTTACCCATCATGATATCTGCTATTTTTCCTGCCAGTTGAATTTTCTTTATCTCTCTTATTCTTTTTCTTGTTTTCTTCATGCTCAACTCCTTTATTGTCTTTGCTAAGATTGGAATTTCCTTGATAGCTTGCAATAATGAGATCTTAATACAAACATTTCTCAGCTCATCTAGGAAATCATAATTAGGCACCATAATTTGTTTTTCTACACCCCTATCAATTTGTAATCTTTCTGGAAAGGGAGGTGTAGAAGTGGATGTTAATGGCTGCTCTAATATAGAAGTTGAAATTATTGGTTCTTTTTGTTTTTATTTTTCAATATTTGAGTCTTGGAAAGTTGTGTTCTCTTCAAGACTTTTATTTACCTGTAGAGAATCTTCCTCAGAATTGTCTTGCTCTTGTATGATTACAGAAGGTTTCCTCTTTTCAAGTATTCTTCCAGACCTAAGTTGAACATCACTAAGGTATAAAGGAGTGATCAAATAAGTTGGAAACTGTTGGCCTTCTATCATGTATGTGTTCTGAGGATTTTTATTGTTGGGGTTTGGTATGGGTTGGGCAGGCAACTGATTTTTTTTCTGAGGGGATGGTAATGGAAGTGGTTGATTTTGATGTTGTGGATTTTGAGGATTTTGTTGAAATTTTTTTTGAGGAGGGAAATGTGGATATGGTGGATATTGGTAATACTGAGAGTATCTTCCATAGGGATTTTGTGCTCCTTGCGCCCAAGTTTGTGATTGATTTTGAAATTGGGGCCAAGGTTGCTGCCAATAATTCCAATTTGGTGGGGGTTGATTATACAACTGATCATGAAATCCTTGTGTTTGAGGTCCTTGCCAAGGCCTCCTGGAGACAAAATTGAGAGATTCTGTGGAACTTGTAGGAGTTTCTTCTTGAAAGATAGCTTTAAGACTAGGAAGTAAAGGACAACTCTTGGTCTCATGTTTTTCTGAACAAATTACACAAGTCTCTACAACTTTTTCATCCAAAGGGCACTCTCTCAAGGCATGTTTCTTTCTACATCTGGGACAAAAGATTACTAAGGCATCAGATTCAGCGTTTTGCTTGTTTTGTAACTTAAGGGTGTCTATTTGTTCACTAAGACTCCCTAAGATATCATATTTGAATTCATCAAGCATATGTCCTATTTCTGCCCTACTTACTGTCCCAGAAGCAGACTTACTTGCCCTTGCAAGAGCAGGGTCTCTTGGTCCTTTTACAGTTTTAGATTTCCCTCTTGAAAGGTTAATACATAATTCAGCTATTTCAGGTAATGTGAGCTGAGATATATCCCCTTTTCCCATCATGTTAAGGATATCTAACCATTCATCCCTAATTGTCTTCAACAAGAGAGCTGCTTTCAAGGTATCTTGGTCTAGGTTTTCCATTTTTGCTCTTTTGATGTTGTAGTTAAATCTCTCCAACAAATCTTCCAAATTTTCATCCTCTTTTTGTAGCATTTTAAACACTTCCTCCTTATGGTTGACTGGCATACAGTAATCCAAATACCTCTCTAGAAATGCTTGTTTCATGTCTTCCCATGTCCTAATAGAACTGTTGATCAAACTCATAAACCATTTTAATGTTGCTCCTTTCAATGTTGAAGGGAATAGTTTAAATTTTTGAGCATCTTGTAAGTAATCATAGGTTCTACATAGGACTTCAAATTCAAATAGGAAGGTTTCAGGATCTTCAGTTTTGAGTCCATAAAATTTTGGAAGGATAGAGGGTGAAATTTTTTTCATAGTTGCATTGGTTTCTTCATCTACTATAGGAAACCCAAAAGAGCTTCCCATTTCTCTTCTACCTCTTCCTCTACCTCATTCTCCTTCTGCACCTCTACCTCCTTCTCCTCTACCTCTACCTCTACCCCCTCCAAATAGTGTGTGTTCTCCATTAAAAACTCCTCCTCCCCCTTCTTCTGCCATAGTTGATTCTTCTGTGGAAGTTGAAAAGTTTATGTCCCTAGCAGGGGTTCTTGAATCTTCTCCTAAGACAGGTTCAGTGGTTAAAGTGGAAGGTCTTTCTAATGGAATATCTGATCTTAAGTCCTCTGGAAGTCTAGTAAAGGATGGAATGTGGGTTTGAGTTGGAGGTGTTCTGGCTCTTGGTCTTGGTGAAACAAGTGGTGTTCTAGGAATCAAGCTTCTGCTTCTTATGAATCTACCCCTTGAGTCTCTTTCTCTACGCATGTCATTGTTTTTGGGAGGTAAGAAACAAAACTACCTAGTTTTCACTTCCCCGGCAACGGCGCCAAAATGTGTGCTCAACTTAGTGTTCCTAAATTGATGTCATAAATTGTCAACCAGGGCTAGTAAACTGCTGAAGTGAGGTGCACTATATGTGCCTAGGTATCTGTTTCTCACTACGTTGTGTTTAGTGTTTTTCTGATGTTTTTGGTTTTATGGTTTTATGTTAAAAAGGAAAATAACTAAGTGTTGGTAAAGAGAAGTGGATGGTTACACTAAAACAGAGCAGAACCTATTCTAAACTATGTATGGCACTAAAGAACAGAAAATGCAAAGCTTGATAATGACTCATAGAAAGGAAATAAATCACAACATGAACTCAATAACTCATAACATGAACTCATCCAATTCATTCATTAGAAATATGTTGGAATAGCTTGAGAAAAGGACAAGTTTAGTGAAAATGAGGTTCTCCTAAGTGAACAATCATCTTACAATATTACAAAGAATCTCATCCATGGCTAGAAGTTTATTGGAACACAATTGGAAAAGATTTATTTGTAGAAAAATAAGATTTCTACTCTGAATTAACTTGTAATGCTAAGATTAATCCATTCTGCAGCTCAACTTATCACTACTAAGCTCATTCGAAAGTTAGAGATTTTCTAGAATAGTTTTTGGGAAAAGGCTTATTTGTGAAATTGCAAAATATTGCAGAACAATCAAGGCCTTAAATTGATATCACTAATTCCTGTCCATATAATGATGCATTAATAGAAAGTCAGAACAAGAGTAGTTTGTAAGCAATGAAGGCCGTGAATTCTAATTTTGACAGTTAATACAACTTAAAGAACAATGGATAACACTGAACTAGAATGAAATTGATCAAACTTGAAACATAGTGACCACAACTAAACTAAAATGCCATTAACCTAACTTGAAATACAGTGAACTGGAACTGAAATAGAATGTCACTAATCTAACTTGAAACACAGTGAACAGAGTTGAACTAGAGTTCCATTATCAAACTTGAAATATAGTGACAGAATTAAACTAGAGTGAGATCTACCTCCGGAGTATTTCAACTAAACTAAAATGCAACTAATTCTGTGAAATAATATAGCCCTATCTCATTCAATATGAGTGATATTTTGGAATAGTTTGTAAAAACAAGTCTGGCTGTATCTTTCAATGAAAATGAGCATAAAACATAAAGTTTCGGAAAAAAAATGCAATTAACTCCTAAAATACTACAGTTATATCTCATCCAATGTTAGTGGTATTTTGGAATAGTTTGTAAGGATAAGAATGACTGTGGCATCCATTGCAAGTAAGTATAAAAACACAAAGTTCAGAAAATTGATTAAACTAGGAATGAAACAAGGCTAAGTTACTTATCTAAACCATATGAACAAAGCTTCTCAAGTAGCAGAGGCCCTCTACCACCGGATTAGCACGCAAATATACTCAAGATTGACTCAGATCTTGCAATAAAGTGATGCTTCTTTCATTAAAGGAGAAATTCTTCAAAAAAACAGAGTATTACGGTCTTCTGAGATCTAACAAAAAAAAAAATCTAGCTAGCCGTCTCTCGGTCTCCCGAGCCATAATTATAACAAAATTACATAATTGTCTTTGAGATAAAACAGGAATAAATGTCTTTCCCAACTAAAATCAAACTAGAACTCTGGTGGTGGTCTCGTACTATGATTAAGGACATCTGTACAGTCCTTGTCCTATTAGAAGTCTATCTCCTAGTTTTGGTTTCCCACGTGCATAACCACCTGTAGACTCGAGCTCAGACTTCGTGGAGAGAAAGAAATGATGGGGGAGTGATGTGGAATACGACCATATGCGTTTTTCCTTGAGGTGACACCTGGAACCTGCGTGAACATGAAGATAGCTGCGGAATAGGCGACTGGCTACAGAATGACGGCGTTCTGTAGCTGAGTCTAGTCAAAAATTACTACAACAACAAAATCATGAAAACATATCAAGTTAGTCATTATATACATTCTTAAAGTAATCCTAATCAATCCTATTGATCATTCAAGCCTGTAATTGATGAGGGACAAAGGAAATGAAGTGAAATGTGGTGGAAAAGAAGGACATCTTTGGGGCTCAACACCTGTCAAGGGATTCTTAGGCTCAATCGAGGTGTTCACATCCATGCTCTAATGTGTAAAAAATCCCAAGATTCTTAGGCCTTGTGAATTATCCTGAGACCACCCCACTAAGCTTTGAGTCCACCTGGAAATCCAGATCAACCAAAACATGAGAACCCCATCACACCATGGCTATATTGAAATGGAAAGGAAAGGATAAAGAACATTATCACACCTGGAAAAACCCATGCCAATGACAACAAGAGACCCAATAACACACATGCATAACCATGCATGCCAAATCTAGCAAGGAAATCATACATGCAAATCGACACCTGCAAGTAAACCCGTTGTAGCTGCTTGATCTCGCTCTTCCTTGCTTGATATTTTCAGTCCTCTTTGCATTATTTTCTTTTCTTGATCCAATGCCGAAGTGCTCCAAGAAAAATATAAGTGTCCAAGAGTGTGAGAGAGAGAGCTCAAAAAATTAACTGACCAAAAACCATGAAGCAATCCTTAGAAACCCTTTTATCAATGTGGTCTCTATTTTCTTCTTTTTCCATTAATTTTCCTTCATTTTCCTTCTCACATGAAACCTCTGACCTTTCACCTTCATTTTCTCCTGATTTCCATTATTTTCATAAATAAAATGCCAATTAATGCCACTTTTATTTTCCAAAGCCTTTGCCATTTCCTTAGCCATAATAAACCAATTGAACACCTACACTAGGATGTTTTTACAAACATTCAACTTGGAATACGTGTCCCATAACTGTGTTTATTATTTTTCCTTTTTAAAATTTTATTACATGGAATTTTCACCAGGGATGTTACAGAACGCTCCTCCTTGGGGGAACACTATCCTTGGTTTTCAATGACACCTAGAACCAACAAGACTTTTGAAAACAAAACATACTTCCCATGAAGCTTTATAATACAACTCATTGCAGTATTTACAATTATCAACCTGTTGAGAATCAAATACCATGACAAAAAAAATAAAATGACACCATATTGCTTATTGGAGCTTTATAACACAACTCATGGTGGTATTTACATCCATATACATATGTACACATACAAAAACATCATACCAAAGCGTATACCAAAAAAATATATCAAGTACATTCACTCATTAACCTACTTGATTTCTCAATTCCATAGCATGAGCATATTTCTCTGCAATATACAATGTGGTTCCAGTTGGAATTATCCTTGTAGCTCCACCTGCAATGCATACCAGTCAATCACATGATCAACATCTTTAACATAATTCTTAAGCAATGATACATGGAAAACATCATGTAATTTCACTGTCAGATGCAGTGCAAGTCGATAGGCTACTGTCCCAATCCTTTCAATAATCCTGAAAGGTCCACAAAACTGAGGTGCCATCTTGGCACACGATCCAATCCGCAATGAGCTCTTCTTTGGCTTGATGCGCAAGTACACCTGTCCTATGCTGCCTTTAGATTCTTCTTTATTACTTGCATTTATTGTTCCATTTCTACCAACATGTTCTATCCAATAAATACCCTGATCAGTAGATTGCTCCAACTGATGAGAGTATTGCAACTCTTCCCGTACAACGCCTCAAATGGACTCATCCTCAGTGACTCTTGGTAACCATCATTGTAAGAAAACTCAACCAACGAAAGGTACACCTCCCATCTCCTCTCACTACAAGGAAAAGACCCTTTAGCGGAGGTTATAAAGGAGGTTTTTAGTGTTATAAAATTGGCCAAAATTGTCAAAAAAACATTTGCTACAACATCTGTTTACGGTTACGAAGATTTTGGCAGAGCTTTTAACATAAATTCAACACAACTAAAAAAACTAGGCGGCCGTAGGTTATTACGGATTTTTTTTTCAACGATGCGCTACTAAGGTGTCAACACACCTATGCGTGTCATCTAGAAGGTGGCCCGAGGCGGTTGAAGGTGCATGCACTAGGCCGTCAAAGTATAAAACCGCACCGGGCGCAGTGTTAAAGGAATATAACAAAAGTGATATTTATAAATAATTCTAGACAAACATTTAAAGAAATATTACTTTTTCATTCCTTCTTTTTTGTTGTTGTATGTTTTTTATATTAAAAGTATGACATGTCTCATTGACCAATTCTCTGGAAACTCTTCCTGTAGTTTAGATAAAATTTGGTTCTTGGAATCATTGGATTGATTTTTGTATTGTAAGTGGAAAGAACATCTATACATTCGTTCCACTAAATCCCTCAAACTTTTGTAAAAGTTTTTCCCCCTTTCGTTAACCTCCAACACCACTCCATATGAGCTAAGGAGCAATTCATTTTCATTTTCATGTTCTATTTTCTTTTCTTTTCTTAGAAAAACATTCATTTTTTGAGTTGTTGGTCCCTGTAGAACATTAAACAGATGTGAATTAATAGATTGTTTGACACATGTTATCTAATCATTTTTTAATGAAAATTAAAAAAAGAAACTCATATTGGATCGATAGTATTTTTTCATTCACCTTATTCATCCTTTTGCAATTTCTCCATCAAGCTTTTACACTCTTTTGGTCCTAGATTATAAATAATATTATCGTGCTTCATCATTTTGTGGCTCTGCATCATACACAGTAAACAATACATATTATTTAAACTTACATATAGTTCAAAAATAATATTTATTGTAAAGAATTTACAAAGAACTTGCATTTTTTCCTTTTCTTGACGTGTTATCAGTATTTTTGTTACTTTATCACTTGTCAGTCATTTCTATTTCAATATGAAACCTATACCATATGATTAATATATTTTAAAAATAAATTGTCAAAATTTCAGGTAAAAAAAAAAATTCTCAAGAAATCGGTGTGCCATTCATGGTGTACGCACCGACATGGGGGTCTTATAAAAACACCGCCAAAATAGTATAATAGACCGTACGGTGCTCTATGTCAACAAGGAACACCGGTGTGTTACATGTTTACCACAACACCGATTAACACAAACAAAATAATAAAAATCGACCAGTGTTAGTTTTTGTAGCATAAATGCCCCGCGCAAACAAGGGACCACCATATGGTGTTCTCTGTCAACTAAGAGACCCAGTGCAGTGTGTTATATGTTACATGGTGCACCGATTAACACAATAAAACACATTTTTGTGAAACAACACATGCGCGGTGCACCATAATGAAATAGTACACCGGTGCCCTATTTTACATATGGCGCACTCATTAAATTTTTTTTTTTTTTAAATTTTTATCACTTAGTACTTTCGCGGTGCGCTGGGATAATCCAGCGCATTAGTGCACTAGGTTACACTAGGCACACTTATAAATAAAAATTCTTTTTTTCAAAAATTCATGTAGGGGCCGACATGGATTGGGATCCGACTATGTAAGTCATCCCGTGGGTTGGATGTCATAGGATATAAACCCTATAAATCTAAAATGAAAAGCCCTAATTCTGAAATCACAGAAACAGGGAGAAGAAAGGGAAGAAACAAAAAGAACAAAGGGTTTAGGGTGAAAATGATTTTTTATTTTTTATTTTATTTTAATTTATTTTTTATTTTTTTGGTTTATTTTTTATTTTTATTTTTTATTTTTTATTTTATTTTTATTTTTTTTGTATTTATTATTTTTTTTTTCTGAAAATGAAAAACAAATTGAAATTTTTTTCTTACTGCATAAAAAAAACTGCAGAAAAATGAAAAAAAAAACAATAAAATTTAATCATGAGATCGTTTGAAATTCTATGCTACAGGGTTTGAATCACCAGAGGTTTTGAATTCTGATTGTCTGAATACTTCTGTTCGAACGTATTTCATTGATTCAGAGTGCTCTCGTGCTCTCTTGCTCTAGGTATGTCTCCTACAAATCTATGGCTGAACTTTTTTGCAAAAATAGTGAAATAATGAAAAGTGTTAGTATTTAAAGAATTGTTTTATGAAATTAGATTTTTGAAAATATTTTACCACCCATTTTCAATTTACCTCTTTCTTTTTTCACTTAAAGAAAATAGAGTTGCACTTTTTTTATTTGCGATTATTCGTCAGCAGTATGTCACTTAATAGCACCGCACCGGTGCGTCCTTTGATAACATGACACCAGTCCGTAGTAACTAAAACACACTGGTGTGGTTATATGTACATTAGCATCGATAACAAGAAGTCCATTTTTAAGGCACCAGAACTACTTTTAGGTGTGTACACCAAAACTTATTGTTGATTTTTCTCAAATGTAGGGAGAAAATATCATAATTATTTCGAATGGACACTTCTTCAAAACCCAGCTCGTTCCATAATATTTCTCAAATTCCATCACAAAGTTCTCCTTATCTATCGCGAGACATAATATTTACTTCATATTTTATTTATATTTTCATTATCTAATTGAATCTATGTTTTTTATCCATGTCAATCATGCAGAGCTTAATTAAATTTATAATGTATACAAATTTGTAAGTTCATGCAAATTTAGAATCGAGTTCAGATGCACAAAGTATTCAAACATCTCCAAAATGTCAGAAGCTCTTATCATGAGTAGCATACCGCAAGGCGCATTTGGTAGATGAAAATGGACAGCCGCTTCACCCTGCCAATTGTAATAATATTTCATCTTCTAGCCACAATCTTGGGACAATGATGGTAATAATTATAATTGTTTGGGATATTGATTAATGTAATTATTTCAACGTCAAACCAATTAATCATGCAATATTGTCAACGTGCTTACTAATTAATATCATATATTTTGTACTAATCATGTTCAAATATATATTTTTTATATTATTAGGATTATAGTGATGATGAGAGACCTACCTACCATCTTCCGTTGCACCCCAAGACAATGTCAAATCGAGAGAAGACTGAATTAAGAGAAAAAATTGGAGAGGAACGATACCAAGAATGGTTGAATCAAACACCGATTCAATTCTCACTACGTCCATATTCACCAATTAAGAATGACTACAACAATAGTAGTTCTTCACAAGCTGGAAATGGAGGCAATAAAATAGAGGCTGGTATGGATGATTACTTAAGGGATACGAATTCCATGGAGACAATGTTGTTAGATGCATTCCAAAACGATGATCAATTAGGGGATGATGCTCATATCGCTGACACCTTTTTCGAAAGCCTTAAATTTTCTTCCACCACTCCTCTCTTTGGACCTGGCGGTCAGTCAAAGTCTACCCAGTTGGGGACAATGATGTTACTTTACAACTTGAAAGCAAATTTTGGCTTGTCAAATGCATGTTTCTTGGAAATTTTGAGGTAAGTTACCATAAATTCCTCCCTTATATAAATTTGAGAAATATAATCAGTACACAATGAACATTACGAATGGTCAATTTTATGAACGTTAATAATTATATCGACATTAATTATGTACATTTATTAATATTTTCCATGATCACCAACTACAAGTTATTCAACGATAAGGTTGTTCTGAGTGATAATGTATTTCCCGGTAGCTGCGAAGAGGCAAAGAAATTGTTGAAAATGTCGGGTGTTGAGTACATACCATATCTTGCATGTGCAAATGATTGTATTATATATAGAGGAGAATATGCAGACAAAGAGATATTTCCAAAATGTGGGCATGATAAGTATGATAAATAAAAAAAGAAGGGAAAATCATGTGGTCCTCCTTTTATGATATTGAGGCACATGCCTATAATCCCAAGGATTCAAAGGCTCTTTTGTTGCAAAGAATTAGCTATGTTGCAGGGATGGCATGCCTCACACAAAAGTGCGTTGGGAGTTATGTGAATCCAAACTGATTCAATAGCCATGAAGCATATAGAGGATACATGGCCAAAAAATTCAAGCATGAAGTACGAATTCTATGACTCAGCATAGCCATGGATGGCGTCAACCCATATTCCCTCCTGAACACCAAAGATTCTATTTGGTTTGTAGTAGTGATCAATAACAATATCCTCCCATGGTTGTTCGTGAAGAATGAACATCTTATGTTGACTCTCATAGTCCTTGGTAGAAGACAAGTGAAGAATATGGATGTCTACTTACAACCACTAGTAGATGAATTGAAGGAATTATGGCATGGGATAAGTGTATATGATGTATTAAGACCTATTAGTGTCAGTCTATTCATACTGCCATTACTGATCAAAATTTCTCTTTTGCATTTGCATATTAGGAGTCCCATACCAATAAATTTCACCATTCCGCTAGGTCATGGATTCATTGATGGTAGTGATTTTTCATCAGTTTTCCATCATGTGAAACTTGTTGATTCTCCTCTCTATGGCCTTTAGTCACGAGTTACTTTCACTCTGTGATTCATGTTAGTAGGTCATAGGATGGGTCTCATTTGGTTCTAGGATTTCACCATGGTCAAATTAATGAGTCAAATGTCAATAAATATCAACAAGGTCATGAGGAAGTCAATAAACTCAAAGTCACAGCACCTGGAAAATCAAAGAGATGTTTTATTCAGTTTGATGTAATATTCACCTCAAAACCATGTTTTGAGGTGAAAACATGATACTTTTCCTTTATTATCATTTATTATGTAATTTTATGTCAGCATATGTAATAAGTCACATTTCAGAAGCTACTATCTCCACAAAGTCATCACCCTTCATTTCAGAGAAGTTTTCCACAACATTTTCAACATTAAATAATGTTCTACGTAGATTCAGCAGAAAGAGCCCGGAAAGAGCTTTCCAACTGTACCTTGCACTCTCAAAACTGACTTTTGGATTGAAATTCATGCCTAAGTGAACAAAAGGTCCTCTATACCCTAACCCTTCCCCTTTTTCCCACCTTTCCCTTAAACTTTATGTTGGAAATGTTGTCATTGATGGCAAAAGAATTGGCAAAGAAGGAGCATCTGAAACTGTAACCATGAAAAGAGGAAAAGAAAAGTAGCAGCAGAAGAAGAGTGCATAATTGAAGCAGAATTGTCCAGAGACAGAGTAGGAGAAAAAGGCCATCGAATAGAAAAGAATAAGTGAATGTTCTAGTAAATGGTAATTCACCCTGATGGAATCCGTGATAAGTAAGAAATCCATTGAAGGAATTAATGGTTACAGAGATATGATGGTTTTGCTTGCAAAATCAAGAACTTGAATGTACAGTTAGAAGCGGAACTGTGACAGGATAGAAATTCGAACATGCAATGGAAGGTTGATATATTTTAGCAGAATTGAAGATAGAATGACATTGAATTGTCTCGAGTTGATTTTTGTGAGGAAATCCCGTCCATTGGCTCTTCATTCCCCTCATAGAGGAAGCCTGCGTATAACTAATTCTATTCTAATGGTAGTGAAAATCCTGTCGGAAGAGAACTACATTTGTTCGTTGTCTATTGGAAATCCTGCCGAAGATAGACCAGAGTTAAATAAGTAAGAAGGATAGTGCAAACCCAAACTAACCCTTTGGAATCATGAACGGAACCCTGCGTGGAAGAGAGGAACCGTGACCGAGTGAACAGTGAAGGCGGTTTATGGTTTTCATCACACCACCTATGCGGAGTGAGCGGTATTTGAGGAGTTGGGAGCGATTCCACAAATCATTCGACACGTGGCAAGGAGGACCCACGGAAAACCACTTGTCACTGTGCGCCATCGCGGGTTATTGTTCGACCCAGGATTCCAAGCGATATTGATACATACCGTTGATCTGGGAAGATGCCATCGGACGGTGGCTGTGTTCGGAAGGTGCACGAAGGATAACCCAGGTACGGCGTGCCATCGCGCGTTATTGCCCGTGAAAGTTACCCAAGCGATATCCGTCGATTTAAATGTTGCGGCGCGATGGAACGTGAGCCCTTCGATCGGGTCGATTGTTAGCGCTAGGCCCCAATTTAATTTATATTGCTCATTGTTAAGGTCTATTTAAAAGCGCTGGTTATTAATATAAAGTTATATTATATATTTTAAATTGCCAAAGGTTGTGGATAATGTTTATTTGTCAAATTCCATGAATTTGATAAATAAAATTTCAATAAAATAAGGAATACCATCAGCGGTTGGATGGTTTTGACTCATGGTTTTACTAAAGGAAAAAACTATATAAGGAGAAGACGATTATTGTACAAAGGGTGCATGCGTAAGGGTGGTGAATAAATAAATTTCTCTAAGGAATATCTGCATGGACGAACTCTGTTCTTAATTGATAAATCTGAATCTACGATGCACCCATGGATATAATGATCTGACGATGATGAATCTTTGGTTTGATCGAATGAAGAAATCATGAAGAACTGGTGCAAGTGTACTGAAGAAAATGAATAAATCTGGTGGCCTGCAAGGTATGTTGTGCGGAAACTGGTGGATCCAGTATGAAAATTGATGGAACGTGCTCTGCAATGGTGCTGAGGGTCGAAGCCTTCAGTGAGGGGGTTGTAGCTCCCTTCCAGTGGTAGCTGGTAAACGAGAGAAGGTTGTAGCCTTTTTGCAAGTAGGTGCCTGCGTGCTGGTATAAGTCTGTGCCAGCACAAATTGTAAGAAGTTTTCTTTATAATAAATATTGAAGACTGGGATAACAACAATGGTGGTTTTCTCCCAAATTGGGTTTCCACCTTAAATACTGGTGTTCATATGTGTGGCTTATGTTTGATGGTTTGTTCTGTCATTTCTGTTCATACTTACTGCTTACTAAACATCTGATGAATGAATGATTCAATGATCTAAGTAAAGACATAATAAGATCTCTGGACATACATGTTGGATTCTGTAAAATAGCGTATGGTTTTAAGAGAAAGAAAAAGTAAAAAGTTTTCAGCCCTAAATACTGATTAACCCCCCCTCTCAGTATTTTTCCCAACACTTTATGCTATTAAATTTTAATATTTCCTTTATACAATCCATTTTTCCCCATCTGATGGAAAAATCACATCATTAAACACATATGCGATTAAACCACTTCCCCTTCATGTCCATTTAAAACTTTATAATAACATTTCAAGTTTGTTATTATAAGGTCCCATTTCCATAATGCGTTTTAATTAAACCACTTCCCCTCCATACCTTATAAACCTTATAACAAAGTTTAAATGTTTATTATTATAAAACCCTGCCGTTCCAAGTCCCTTTCCCTTTCCATCGCAATCAAAATATTCGAAAGGTGCATCGTGACTGCCCAAATCTCCGATGCGATTGGTTTAACAACGCCGTTGATTTAATTAATGATCCAACGGTCCACATACCGTCGGCACTTTCATAAGGTCCCCTCCGATTGAGTGCTCCTGATTGACATTCTCTGACTACACCCTCGCCGTCGATCGGTCATTCGATTCGACGGCCCACAGCCAATCAGACCATCCCATCGGCGTTTTTATATTACACCCTAGCCCGCTCTCCTGCGATCCCCCGATGCTAATGGACCTTTGGGTCCCACCATTTAATACTTCCGCCCCATTCATAATAAATGGCCCTTTCCTTTGTAAAACAGAAATTTCATTTTTAATTCATTTTATAAAGCCTCACCCCCATCGCTTATCCCCATCGCGTCGGAGGAATTGTGTTATGTTATACTCCACCTCGAGCTTCCAATCCTGATCCTGATTGACCCTGGGTCCCGCCTTGTAATCTTCTGCCCATTTATAATTCCAAAGACATTTTCCCTTTGTAAGTTCCAAATCACATTTTATTACGTTTTAAAAGGGATTTCCCATGGTTTAATCCCATCGCATCGGAGGAAATTCATATTGCAATATGCCTGCCCTGATCTCTTGATTCCGATTGCGATTCATACCCCGGTCCCACCTTGTCAGCCCTCCGCTCTTTTAATATAAATCATTTTACTCCTTTGTGAAAGCGCTCAACTGTTTTTTAAGGTGTTTTGAAAGAAAAAATCCCTTTGGCCTATCTTTTATCCCTATTCCCAATATGCCAATCGCATCGGAAGTTTTGATAACATCCTCCCCATTCCTCCGATCGCCGATGGCGATTGCCCCATCACATAAGCATATTACAATGCTTTATTATATGTTGCGTCCCTTCTTGCCGATTGATCCTGATTGTGATTATAATATGGACCCCACTTCCCTTCGCTCCCTCCATTCGAAATCGATTATTCCTTTCACTAAAGGCATAATTTAATTTTAGTTTATTTCAAAAGCATTTTATTAAAAAGTAAGTTTTCTTCAAACAAATAATGGAAAGCAACAGTCAAAGGGCTGAGAGCTAATTTTGAAGCACAAAATCATTTCGGTTTGTCTTCTCAACTGTTTAAGGGAAAATTTAACAGCAAAATTTTCAGATGTCCTGAAATGTATTATTGTTCCTTCTTTTCAGGGGCAATCTGTTGGTTTCTTGCCCATATTTGTATTTCAGTTCTTCAGCTGTTAAAACAACTCCCTTTTCTCTCTGGATCTATGTTCCCACATTTCAACCTATTTAATGTAATTGTAAATCATTTGTAAAGCAGTATGTAACTCAGAAGTAGGGGAATAGTGTGGAAAAGAACGCTCTGCACTCCATTGTAACAGTTTTGGACAGGGAATTAATAAAGACATGCAGCTCTGATTTGTGGGATCCATGTGGTATGAAAATTAGCATTTGTTCTCTCCTTTGTTTTCTTATGTAAATTGTTATGTGTATCATCCATCCATAAACATCTCTTTTGAATGCTTTCAAGATAGAAAGGTAGAATCCATTTTTATGCTCTACCTTGTGAAATCATTCATACTCTGGGTTTTTCTTCTATTTGAAAAGGATCCATCTCCCATGCCCGTTTCAGCTCCTCACCAGTCTTTCCATCCCATCATTATTTAAAATTTATTGCTATATTTTCCTGCCTACCTTGCCCCATTAAATACCTTGTGTCATGATTTAATTCCCCAGTTTCAAATTGTCCCTTTTGTCCCACACATCCCTGAAAAATTCATTCATTTTATTAAACATTTTCCCATTATTATACCTAGCCTAAAATTAGTTTATAATTGTACTTTTTTGAATATCCTTTTATGGAGAGAGCCCTCTCCTGACCTTGTAGGGCTAGCTACAAGGTTGAGCGTGGTTTAGATGTTACCCTGTTTTTCCCTTTTTCAGCTTGGGGTCCAGATCGGGAGCTAACATTTCTGGTGACTCCACTGGGGAAAGCCGATCTGACTGTCTTCGAGCTTGTATTCTCGCACTTTGGATGTGTTCATTCTACTTTGAAGAAATATCGAAAAGGGGCTCTGTAGAGGAGCAAGTCATAGTCAGGCCCTGTGTGAAATAAAGAGTATTGAAACCTATGTCTAAGGTTAAACCTTGGTTAAATTGAACGCGACGCTTTTAAAGAAATCTCTGAAATAACAAGCTTGGTTTTATTGCCGGCGGAGAAATAATATTAGTGGGACCTAGCCTGAATTAACGTGAGGAGTTAAAGAGCCAAACCCGAGTTAAAACATAGTTCATTTACCACCAGCGGGTTTCAGAAACCAATACTGCCTTCATCGCGCCGCTTTTGGCCTGGAGAAAAACCACTTCAAAAAAACGCGATCCAGTAATATAAGGGCACGTCATCTCCCCAATACCCCCCATATCACACAACTTTCATGCATTAACCTTCTGCCTTTGAAAAAATGTGATATTCACGAGGATCGTCCGATCTGGAGAGTGTTGGATTTGACGGCAATTGCGCAGTGAAGTACACAAGCGATAAATAAAGGTATGGCCCAACAGTTTTTCCTTATTATATGTCTATTTTATTCATTAAAGGGCGAAATATGGTTGTGTGGGCCCCTCTTGAATCAAATGTATGCCGCGTTCGGTAGAATAAATGGGTTTTATGTTATAATTTCAAAGGTCGATGTTTTTTTAAAAGAAATCGCGCCATTTTTATAATTTGATATCACGACTAGAGTAAGGTTTGCTCAAGTATTTTTAATGTGTTCCCCTATATCACATTAAACTTTAAATATTTTCTTGTGAGGTCTGAATATTATTGCAAGCAGACATTGTCAAAGTACATTGGAAGGGAATATAATTTCAAGCACATGTTCCAAAGTCATAATATATTTATGGTATCAGAGCGTAAAGGATTAATCACCCCAGTAATATCTTCCCTGGTAAAGAATGACAGAGTATCATATCTAAATGTTGATGGTGAAAAATAATCAGATGCATATGAAGGCTGAATTTTTCACCTGGAGACTCCAACTTAATGTAAAGACTCCACTGGAGGACCGACTCTTTCTGCAGGAAAATGGAAGGATCTTACACAAAGTTCAAGTATTCAAAGTGGAATGGTATTCAAGATCTAATCTGATTTCTTGTAAATTACTTCTTTGATTTTCCTGAAGTTGTCCTGAAAGTTTTTCAGAATTTGCTACATGATAAAGGTGACCAAAATCTTGGTTCTACCTATTCAAAAAGTATAAATATAGAGGTTTCTTTTGATCTTGGCCTCCATCCTTTTTCCAAATCTTATTATGACCCTCTTCGAATTGATGAGCCTAAAGAGACCAAGACTCATCCTCTAGCTCTTGTATATACTCATAGACCTTCTATAATCCCGAATAGATATAAACCTCTCAACTTACCTCCTATATTCCATGCTTTCCCTGTAAATTATTACCTTTATTTTCCGAGGTTTGATGGTGAATGTGACAACATCAACGCTGAGAAACATGTGCAGAATGTTGAGACTTTCCTAGACCTTTTTGAAGTTGATGAAGAGGATGTCAGTATTAGGCTTTTTGTTCTTTCTTTGCAAGGCAAAGTCAAGAGTTGGTTCAAAGCCCTGCCTGATGCGAGTATCTCAGATTTCCAGCAGTTCGTCAAAGTTTTCCTCAACAGATGGGTGGTCAAACAAAACCCTTTCCTGATTTTAGAAGAGTATGCCCAGCTGAAAAGACAGTTAGGGGAGACAGTACAACAGTTTTATTCCAGGTTCAGTCGAGTTTATTATTCGATACCTGCCGATATAACACCTCCTCCTGGCTCAACTCTCTTGCATTACCCGGGCGCTTTTGATCCAGAAATGGAGTTTCAGCTGAGATAAAGGAACTTAGCAAAACTTGAGGAGATACAGAACAGTGCAGTAAATGTAGAAGCTAATCTATTGATCAGAAGAGCAAAGCTGAAGGAAGAAGAAAATAAGAATGTTGCAGAGCACCTGACACCTTCAGAGGTAAAGCTTGACCTTTTGGTAAGCGTAGTGGAAAAAATAATGCGAAAAATCACTACAAGGAATGAAAATGATGTTCAAGAACAAATGGCTTATCCAAAACATTCTCTTTCTTATCCCAATCTTCGTTGATCTAACAATGATTGTGTTATAGAACATCTCGGAGAAGAGAGATCCGTTGATATGACATGTATGCTTGATGATATGTTTTATGTTGATGATTTGCCAAAGTTTGATCAATACGATGATGATGATTATGTTTTCCAGAAAAAAGCTAATCTTGCAAAGAAATCAACAGTTGGTTTATGGGAGGAAGTTCAGTTTCAACATCTTGAAAACAGTAATCATCCGATGCATATCATCCAGGACAGTGATGAAGGAAGTCTGGAAAATATGGAAGTAAGTGGGGGATCCCTGCCTCTTTGTTTTCCTTCAATTCAGTTCATCAAGGATAAATTTCATGCAATTAGAAATCAACAATCTCTCAGTTTTAATGTAGAGGTTGAGACAGATAGTGAAATTCCTGGGCAAGTCGTCAATGAGAAATCCTCTCCTGAAACGATTGATGAAATCATTTGCGATATAAAACCCTCCCTAGCTCCAGATTTGCAGCCACCAAATGCAATTGAAGATCGGATTACAGATAAAGGCTTGGAAGCTGAAACATATGATCTAATGATGCAAGATGATTATGTACCCTTATATTTTGAAGCATTTCAGTTCTTAAAGCAGAATTTTCATAATATCTCTAAAGAAAAAGATGAGCAGTCTGTAGAGTGTCATGCAGTCTCATTAAAATCAATAGATATGTCGCAGAAGTCTTTTAAAGTTTTTTATGACCCTATAGCTGATGTGTTGGATGATGTTTGTTGTAAAATTATTTCTCCATTGGCTAACCATGTGTCAGAAAAGAGTGTTGACAATAAATTTTTTCGAAAGCTGACTTCATTGTCTTGTTCAGCAGGCATTTCATTACTAAGCTCATATCAAGGTTTGCAGTCATATGAGGAGACTAATGAAGAAGAATTTTATTCTGTTTGGGATCATTAGCAGAGATTGGTTATTCACGGATTTCAGGATCCTTTTGTGAATTTGCTGCAATCATCAGAGAAAGACAGCACAGATGTTAGGAAAATTTTAATATCAAGGTATGAAGATTACTTGGAGCAGAGCAGTGATGTATTAATGGAAATCAATAGCTATTTTTATGAAGACCCTTTCGTAGCATTCTTGAGGTCATCCAGTAAACTCATGCTTTGCAAGTTTATCAAGATCCAACTTGATTCCAAGTTTCCATGGGAATTTCCTTTCAGTTCTTCTCTCTACTTGCTCATTATAAAGCACTTGGGGAGAACTCAAATAGCAGCTAGGATGCTTACATGTTTGCATTGGTTGTTCCATTTCACTTGATCAGTCGGTGAATAGAACAATTAGAGTAGGTTTGATGAATAAACTCAATTATGAGCATCTTTCTAGTTTTTCAATTGTGTTTTAGTTATGTCTTAAGTCAGTTTGGTTTTATTATGGTTTTCAGTCTTAGCCTTGAGTCAGAGTCAGTCTGCAGTATTTTTGACTCCATGCCCAATGGATAAGGCTACTTGGTCTATGGTGTTCTTGGCACCTCCAAGGAGCTACCATTCCCATTGGAGCCAATGTTAGTATCATTATAGTCATACTTCCATCAGTGATCAAAATTTCTCTTTTGCATTTGCATATTAGGAGTCCCATACCAATAAATTTCACCATTCCGCTAGGTCATGGATTCATTGATGGTAGTGATTTTTCATCAATTTTCCCTCATGTGAAACTTGCTGATTATCCTCTCTATGGTCTTTAGTCATGAGTTATTTTCACTCTGTGAGTCATGTCAGTAGGTCATAGGATGGGTCTCATTTGGTTCTAGGATTTCACCATGGTCAAATTAATGAGTCAAGTGTCAATAAATATCAGCAAGGTCATGAGGAAGTCAATAAACTCAAAGTCACAGCACCTGGAAGATCAAAGAGATTTTTTATTCATTTTGATGTAATGTTCACCTCGAAACCATTTTTTGAGGTGAAAACATGATACTTTGCCTTTATTATCATTTATTATGTAATTTTATGTTAGCATATGTAATAAGTCACATTTCAGAAGCTGCTATCTCCAAAAAGTCATCACCTTGCCTTTCAGAGAAGTTTTCCACAACATTTTCAACATCAAATCATGTTCTAAGTAGATTTAGCAGAAAGAGCCCGGAAAGATCTTCCCAACGATATCTTGCACTCTTAAAATTGACTTCTGGATTGAAATTCATGCCTAAGTGAACAAAAGGTCCTCTATACCCTAACCCTTCCCCTTTTTCCCACCTTTCCCTTAAAATTTATGCTATTAAAGTTTAATATTTCCTTTATAAAATCCCTTTTTCCCCATCCGATGGAAAAATCGCATCATTAAACACATATGCGATTAAACCACTTCCCCTTCATGTCCCTTTAAAACTCTATAATAACGTTTCAAGTTTGTTATTATAAGGTCCCATTTCCATAATGCGTTTGAATTAAACCACTTCCCCTCCATACCTTATAAACCTTATAAAAAAGTTTAAAGGTTTATTATTATAAAACCCTATCGTTCCAAGTCCCTTTCCCTTTCCATCACAATCGCAATATTCGAAAGGTGCATCCCGACGGTCCTTGTGACTGCCCAAATCTCCAATGCGATTGGTTAAGCCCTGCCATTGATTTAATTAATGATCCAATGGTCCACATCCCATCGGCGCTTTGATAAGGTCCCCTCCGATTGAGCGCTCCCGATTGACATTCTCCGACTACACCCCCGCTGTCGATCGGTCATCCGATCCAACGACCCACAGCCAATCGGACCATCCCATCGGCGTTTTTATATTACACCCTGCCCCGCTCTCCTACAATCCCCCGATGCCGATGGACCTTTGGGTCCCACCATTTAATACTTCCGCCCCATTCATAATAAATGGAGCTTTCCTTTGTAAAATATAAATTTCATTTTTAATTCCTTTTACAAAGCCTCGCCCCCATCGCTTATCCCCATCACGTCAGAGGAATTGTGTTATGTTATACTCCACCCTGAGCTTCCGATCCCGATCTCGATTGACCCTGGGTCCCGCCTTGTAATCTTCCGCCCATTTATAATACCAAAGGCCTTTTCCCTTTGTAAGTTCCAAATCACATTTTATTACATTTTAAAAGGGATTTCCCATGGTTTAATCCCATCGCATCGGAGGAAATTCATATTGCAATATGCCTGCCCCGATCTCCCGATTCCGATTGCGATTCATACCCTGGTCCCACCTTGTCAACCCTTCACTCTTTCAATATAAATCATTTTACTCCTTTGTGAAAGCACTCAACTATTTTTTAAGGTGTTTTGAAAGAAAACATTCCTTTGGCCTATCTTTTATCCCTATTCCCAATATGCCAATCGCATCGGAAGTTTTGATAACATCCTCCCCATTCCTCTGATCGCCGATGGCGATTGCCCCATCACATAAGCATATTAAAATGCTTTATTATATGTTTCGTCCCTTCCTGCCGATTGATCCTGATTGCGATTATAATATGGACCCCAATTCCCTTCACTCCCTCCATTCAAGATCGATTATTCCTTTCACTAAAGGCATAATTTCATTTTAGTTTATTTCAAAAGCATTTTATTAAAAAGTCAGTTTTCTTCAAACAAATAATGGAAAGCAATAGTTAAAGGGCTGAGAGCTAATTATGAAGCACAAAATCATTTCAGTTTGTCTTCTCCACTATTTAAGGGCAAATGTAATAGAAAAATTTTCAGATGTCCCGAAATGTATTACTGTTCCTTCTTTTCAGGGGCAACCTATTGGTTTCTTGACCATATTTGTATTTCAGTTCTTCATCTGTTAAAACATCTCCCTTTTCTCTCTAGATCTATGTTCCCACATTTCAGCCTATTTAATGTAATTGTAAATCATTTGTAAAGCAGTCTGTAACTCAGAAGTAGGGGAATAGTGTGGAAAAGAACGCTCTGTGCTCCATTGTAATAGTTTTGGACAGGGAATTAATAAAGAGATGCAGCTCTAATTTGTGGGATCCATGTGGTATGAAAATTAGCATTTGTTCTCTCCTTTGTTTTCGTATGTAAATTGTTATGTGTATCATCCATCCATAAACATCTATTTTGAATGCTTTCAAGATAGAAAGGTAGAATCCATTTTTATGCTCTACCTTGGGAAATCATTCATACTCTGTGTTTTTCTTCTGTTTGAAAAGGATCCATCTCCCATGCCTTTTTCAGCTCCTCACCAGTCTTTCCATCCCATCATTATTTAAAATTTATTGCTAAATTTTCTTGCCTACCTTGCCCCATGAAATACCCTGTGTCCTGATTTAATTCCCTAGTTTCAAACTATCCCTTTTGTCCCACACATCCCTGAAAAATTCATTCATTTTATTTAACATTTTCCCATTATTATACCTAGCCTAAAATCAGTTTATAATTGTACTTTGTTGAATATCCTTTTACGGAGAGAGCCCTCTCCTGACCTTGTAGGGCTAGCTATAGGGCTAAGCGTGGTTTAGATGTTACCATGTTTTTCCCTTTTTCAGCCTGGGGTCTAGATCGGGAGCTAACAAGACCCATTGCAGCAAAGAGGAGTTTTACGTTGTATGGCATATGTGCTTACACAACACATGATTATCCAAGCTTTGGAGTTTTCTCTAGTAAATTACATGTTTAATTTATTTATTTATTTATATACGTAACAATGTTCTTTCACATATTAGTTATTTAATTAGTTGTAATTGTTATGATATTCATGATATTATTTAACGTGCCATGCATATTAATTGTATACAATAATCTTATAGATCTTGTAACAAAAGGGTATTTTTGATGTAAATGTTGTGGACCTTCTCTGAAATCTAGATGGTCCAAGGACCTACGAAAGCCAGTGTAGATTGCTCCAGGGTATTCCTCCCAGAAGAACACCCTTACAGAAGAGAAACATCCTCTTTTAATGGTAAACGAGAGAGAACCCAAAGGCCTCCAGTAACGACACCAGTTGAATGGCTTAGAGAATATGAGAGAGAGAAGGAGAAGGAGTTCATATAAATGTTTGATTCAAATGGGGAGCTTATGTTCGATGATCCAGAATTCTTCGACACCTATGTTGAGAAATTTCCCATTGGGATGAAAAGAAAATCTATATTTTATAACCTCCCATATTGGGAGCATCTTAAGATTACCCACTTAGCATCTCCCATGCATATATTTAAAAATGTTTCATCTTCTTTATGGAGGCACATATCATCGAAACAAAGTGACACATTGGCTTTTATGAAAGATATTATTACTTCAAAAACTAAAAAGAAACATTGGCCAAGATGATTAGAAATTACAAGATTAGAGGCAGGCATTAGGAGAATTTTGAGGTTTAAAATGGGCCTCCTAAGGAAATAATAAAATAATAGTTAAACCAATAAAATAATATTTATGAATTTTCAATTCACTTTTTGCACCACAATCCATGTAATCATAGTTAAATTCAATTCAAAAGTTGTACCAAAATAAAATTAATAAAAAAATTGTATTGATATAACTATAAATAAGAATGAGCTTTTCAAAAAAAAGTTATTGTTACACCATTTTTTGGTCATCTAACCTATTATCATTAGATGGACCCAAGTACACCATGTAAGACCAATTTTACCCTAAGTAAAATTGCTTTCACTATGTTAAAACAGGAAACCCCAAAAGGAAATATTAAACAAACCTATATTTTTTTGATTTTCCTCATGGAATAATTAATTAAACCATAATTTAATTATTATTCCCAGTCATGTTTAACCCAAAATCAAAGAAATTAATTAGATAAACCTTTATTTATCTTATTATTTTCTAGGAATAATTTTTTAAACCTTATTTAGATAATATTCCTTGTTAAATATGACCAAATCACCCACAAATAATTAAATAAATCACTATTTATTTAATTATCTTTCAACCACTTCCTTAAATAATTAAACAAATCATTATTTATTTGATTATCTTCTAACCGCTTCCTTAAAAAGATAAATAAATCATTTATTTATTTATTTTTGACAAATCAAGGGATTTGACCCAAGTCAAATACCTTTTTCCTCCAACAAATATAATAAAATATTCCATAAAAAGTGGATCTAGATCTGGTTAACCCATGCACCAAGATCTAGAATGACCCAATATTTTGTTATAAATAGGAGGGTTTTTCCTACCATTCTTCACCTTTTGTTGCCTATTAGATCACTCTGGATCTATACACTTTGTCACCATTTTCTGCCATTTGCTGTGTGAGCTCCCTTTGAGTTCCATTCTTTGTGTGGGTTTTCTACACCAACAAGAGAGAGAAATCTTAGATCTGAAGTGCTGAGGACTTCCAAGAACCCATCCCACCGAGGAGAATTGGATACGCCTTCTTGTTTTCCTCCCAGGTGCCCGATTAATATAAAAATTCTTTCAAAAATTGTTCTTGTCTTGTCTATTGGTATATGGAGCAAACCCTTGTTTTTTCTGCTTAATGTCTTTCCATGCATAGATCTGGTTTTTGCAGCTCTTTTATGTTCAACTAACCGTAGATCTGAAGATATTGGCAGCCACTTTTGTTGTTAGGGCTATTAGTTATGCGTAGCTAAAGAGGTCCTTTTTCGTACACTTCGACAAAGGATTCATACTAACAAATGGCGACTCCACACGGGTTTTAAATTACGACCGCTGTCGTTTTTCATATTCCTGCATATCCAGCTACTTCAGACCCTAGGGTTTCTTTTCAACTGTTTATTTTTCCTATTTTTATGTTGTTTTTCTCACATAAAACCCTAAAACATCAAAATTTCTAACTTCCGTGTGTTTCTGGCTCTATTACGCAGGTAAGCGACACCAGCCGCAACTGAGACGGCAACTTTTCTGAAAATATGCCGCCGAGACAACCGGAACGGGGGGTCACACTTTTTGGCCCATAACCTGCGACTTGGACCTACAGGTCGCACTTTTCTGCCCCTTTTCTGCGACCTGCACTGAAAACAGGTCAGAACCTGCAACCTGCCAGTTTTTGAATGATTTTTCTGCAATTTTTCTGGGTTTTGCTGCAGCTTTTGTCAGGGTCTTCCAGCCTCTGCCTCAGCCCGCTTTGACCAAGTTTTGATCTGTTTTTACTCATCTAAGTGGGAACCTATCCCCCTAGGGCTTTAGTACCCTCCACTTTTTGTGGAAGAGTTTTAGCTGTTTCAGCCGTCTATTTTTCAGAGCTTCAGCCTCTTTTTTTCCAGATCTGTTACCTCCCTTTCAGATCCATTGTAATCAGCTCTTCTACCTCTCAAATCACCTCCTGAAGATTTTCTTGGATCTAATTTTAGGGCCTCCTCCTTGCCCCCTCCGTTTTTTTTTTATTACCTTCCTTTTTCTAGCCACCTTGCCTCTGTCTCTTGGCTGTGATCTGCACCTCTTTTCAGCCGCTTTATCCTTTAGATCCCTGTCCCTTTTGACCCTAAATCTATTGGCCTCTTTTTATGTGTGTTTTGACTAGATTTTGGCCCTCTTTTAGAGTAGTTTTGAGAGACCCGCCTTTTTGGGATAGATTGATGCATGGTTAGCTGTTAAATGTTCTGTTATTTCAACATTATATATTGTTCTTTGCAGATTTCTTTTCAGTTACGTAGCACACTTTTTCTTTCTCTCAAAATGAAAAGGGTTTAAAAATTAAAATTAACGCACACCACACACTGACCCTAAGTGAAGAAGCGCCTAGTTAACACCACCTGGAAAAGACTCTAAAATCAATTGTCACTGCACCTTGTCTGCCCTTGACCTCTCTTGATTCTGTCCCTTTCTACCCTTGTCGGTTTCCTTCTTCCTGTCATCATTGCGCCCCCAAGGCGCCTTTCCCGGAGACTTCTTGGCCTTCACCCTCAGTTTCCGGTTGATCGACCTGCTCCGTCCCGCCGTCGTCGAGCCAGTCCTCCTCCAAGTCCGCACTCTGACTCCTCTTCTGATTCATTGGGTTCTCCCTCTCCTCCTGGTTCTCCCCCTGTCACCTTCACTATGTCTGGTCCAGGGCCTAACGTTAGCGGTGCTCCAGGCCCTAATGCCGGAACCACTACTAGCGGAACCACCACAGGAACTACCTCGGCCACACCCTTGCTGCCGTACATTGCAGGCCTCAGCCTCCCCGATTTCAATCAGTTGATCAATGACCCTATCCGCCACGATGTTGGTTGGCCTGCCATGCCAACCAAGCTCCCTTCCGACATCCCTAAATTCGAAGGCCAAGCTGGAGAAGATCCAACCAATCATGTCCGATATTTCCACATGTGGTGTTCCTCCAATTCCATTACCGATGACTCCATCCATCTTCGTTTGTTCCAATGCACGCTTACCGGCGAAGCTTCTAAATGGTATGTTGAACAAGCCACCTCTTCCCATACCACCTTTGCGACCCTTGCCCAGGCCTTTTTGTCTTATTTCCAGCTCCCTCTCCGATACGACACTGGCACGGAGCTCTTGACTTCCTTCAAGCAATCCTCTTCAACCCGCCTTTCCGCCCATGTTCAGGAATGGCGAAGAAGACGGAGCTTATGTCGAGCCCCTCCCTTCGAAGATCGGGTTTATATGGACTGGTTCCTTCGCACCCTTCCAGCTCCCATCGGCAAAAATGTCGCCTCCCATTTTCCTCAAACCGAAGAAGCCGCCCTCCAAATAGCCTTGAAATATGACCTGATCTACGCTCAATCTGGTTATGTTTATACCGTTCTTCCTGACCTCCCCAGGCCCGGTGACGCTAACGCCCCGGGGGCATCTCATTCTGCCGACGGTATCGTTGGAGCCCTTTCCCATCCGTATGCTCAACCTCCTGTGGGCTATGGTCTCCCTCAGGGAGGGGCTAGCACCCCTAGCACTCTTCCCCCTCCCGGTAGCATGTATCCAGGATACGGCATGCCTCCTCCTTTTTCCCAACCTCTTGCTTACCTCAATGTTGCCCAACCTAACCATTACCTTTATCCGCAGCCTGGTGCGCCAGCTCCTCCAGCATATGCGCTTCCATCTCCCTTGCCTCCTCCAAACCCGCAACAGCACTTACAGCCCCCTCCAGGGCAAGTATTTGCACAGCAGGGCGCGACTAATCCCCCTTCTTCTCAAAGAAGGTGGAGAGGCAATCAAAACCAATCTGCCCCTGGTACCCGTGGACCCAATTCTGGTGTGGACCCTAACACTGCCAACCAGCAACAGGGCACTCAGCCCAAGCCGGACAGGCCGCTTCGCACAAACAAGCCTTGTTCGTGTTGCGGTGTTTATGGTCATTACACCCACGATTGTCCCCTCTTACCCTAGATGCGGCAGATGTGGGAGTCTCAAGCCACATTGCGCGGACAACACGCCTCCCCTCATGCTCCTCCTAATGTGGCCACTACCCAACTAGCTGTGTTTACTGATCCTTTCCCTCAGCAAGGATTCGTGGCTACCCAACCACCTGACAGCCAAGTCGCCACTCCCCCTTCTCTTTATGGTTCCTATGATTACCAGATCCTTATGATCACCGGCGAAGAGTTTACTGCGAATTAGAGCCTTCACCTTCAAACTGAGGTCTACTTGATACCCCAAACCTCCCTAGCGATCGCCTCAGGAGCTTCCTTCTTCGAGTTCTGCAGGAGCCTCTTTCGACACGAATGGCCTTACATATCCCTCAACCAAAAGTTGAGGTTCATACCAAGATACCTAAGGGCCCACTACGTCGAAACGCTGCTCCCAGTCGAGCTGCCCATTCGTATAGCATAGTAGATGATTTGGCGCAATCTCTTGCCGCCATTTCCACACTGGAACTCCTCCAGTCGTGCCCTTCCCAAAAGAAGGCTCTACTATCTGCCGTGGGTGCTGTAGATCCTGCTGATGACCAAATGATTTTTTTCGACGCCACTCAATCAGACCATCCTCCTCGTCCTGCTTTCGTCGCCTTCCAAATCCCAGTCAAAATCCAGAACGCCAACGTTTCCCGGTGTATAATTGATGAGGGGGCATCCACCTGTGTGATGTCCGCTTCGGTTTGGAAGCAACTCGGATCTCCTGAGCTGGCCCCTTCCACGATCACCCTTCGAGCGTGGGACGACCATGCCTCCCAGCCCATTGGCCTTTTCCACAATTGTCCTATCACCCTCGCCGGTAAGACCGTTTGCGTTGACGTCGAAGTCATTGACGCCCCTCTAGACTACAACATTCTATTGGGGCGAAGCTACACCTATGCCATGTCTGCTGTCCCATGTCCCGCGGTTTTCCGCAGATGTCTTTTCCGCCTGATGGAAGATAGTCACCATTGACAGCATTTGTCTTATCATGGCCATAGTCTCGGACCTCCCCCAGGCATTGGCATCTATCCCAGCAGCAATAAGCAAACAGTCAGATTCTTTAGCCATTGTATAAAAAGTACAAATACTCCTCCACAGCAGGAATTTTCCTGATCTTCCCCACTCCATATCCCCAGCCTAGCTTGTCGAATGTTTGCATGATGCAATCGTCTCGGGCTACCCTTAAGCGGCCCGCCTTGGCTAGTCAGCAACCTCAACCCCGCCCACCGCAACCTGCTCCTAGCCCTTCATCTCCGCCAGCCGGACCTCCTCCTTCTGGCCCTGCTCCTACAACTGGTATCCCGGAACCCCTTTACCCTCCTGGATCGGTTCCCCCAGGTCTTAACCATCTTGGAGCCATCCCTCCTGGTCATTACCCTGCTGGGCAGATACCTTTCCTGGTTCCCCCTCCCGGAGTATATTCTTTCCCCGTCATGGCCACCCTCTCTCTCCCTAACCTGAATTTTGGCATACCGGTCTGGTACCTTGATCCTCCAGCCGCTACCCCTCCTGGTCACCCCAAACCCTACATGGCTTTGACACTGGTTCAACCAGTCCCCCTCGCTTCCCCCGTTGCCACTGTGCCCCCAGCACCGCCACAGGACCCTTCTCCTGTCGTGACGGCTCCCGGGAAGAAAGGAAAAGCCCGCAAGGGGGCATCCAAAGACAAGACCACCACGACTGACCCGGCCCCTCCTCTGCCCGCAAAACTTTGTGCCTTATGTGATGTCGTCGGTCACGCCACCCATGCTTGTCCCGAATTGCCCCGTATTCAACCCATGGTTAAAGTCGCGTTCCCTGAGTCTACAGTCCCTTAAGCCTCCATTCCTTCTTCGTCCGTAACCAAGAACCCCAAGACTCTCCGCACCAACAAACCCTGTGCGTTGTGCGGTCTTCATGGCCATTACTCCCACCATTTTCCTAACCTGACGCATTACCGCGCCTCTTTAGAGGTGGTCTGACAGTATTAGGTTGAGAAAAATCAATCCGCCTCTTCCGTCCTCGCGCAGTATGCGTCCGGTCAGCCCGAGGATCCCCCCGCTCCCATCGACATTCCCCCCCCTGATGTTCAGATGACGGAGTCTACTGTAACCATTCTTTACCTATCCTCCTCTGCGAGACACTTGGAGCCTAGCCCCCCTGCATCCTCCCCTGTTGTGTCACCTAACCACCCCTTTTCTACCCATACACGAGATCACTCCACCCGTGTCTCTGTTGACCTCCGCAGCCCGAGTCCTCACCATACTTCCGATAGCCCTCATATACCACCCTCCAGTTTGTATATGAGTCACAGTCATCCCGCTCCTTGCACTCCCTCCCACAGTTTCCGCCCGATGTCTTATGTGCACTCACGCTGCCGTCATTGCCTCTCCTCCTCTCATTTTTTGTCTTGTAACACCATTCCGCAGGACCCCCCATCCACACCCTTTATCGGTTACGCCAATGGTGCAAGTCGTTACTCCCGGAATCTAGCCTCGGCAGGTTGGGCCATCTTTACCCCTTTGCATGCCCTTGTTCTCTCTAACGGGGTCTGCATTGGTTCTGCCACCAACAACCAGGCCGAATATGATGCAGTGCGTGGTCTCTTAGTCGATGCCCTCTTTCATCGCATCCTCCATCTGCACGTTCGTTTGGATTCCCTACTTCTTGTAATGCAACTAAATGGTGTTTATCGTGTGCATAACCCTATGCTGTTTAGACGCTATTTACGAGTGAAACTCTTGATACGTGCATTTGAAACCATAACTTTCAACCATATACCTCGAGAACAGAATCACTATGTAGATAGTATTGCAAACCATGTTCTAGACTGGCATTTATCACACGCATTTCATTCAAGACAATAACATTCATAATCAATAAAAACGATGCATATCCATAATATGTGTCGCAAAAACATGTGTTTAGAGTCCATCTACTCTGATACATATGACATGCCCATAGCATGTTACAAAAAACTCAAAACTGGGGGCACCACTTGCCCCTACATACACACTAAGGGGCACCACATGCCCCACACCTAATCACTATCTGGCGGATCCCGAGCCAATGGCTCTGCCCCTGCAGCCTGTAGATCACGAATCCCCTGACCAGCCATCGCCATGCGCCGCATGACCCCTCGCCATTCCGAGGGCAGACCAATACATGGTTCTATGTACTGGTCGTCTAAGTCCTGCCACCCGCGCTCTGATACTCCGGTCAGCAACCTTTCGCATCTACGGCGGATGTCCTCCAGAAGGGCGGCTGCATCCTCATTTTGCGTTGCTCTCGACCCACTTGACCTTGCAGCTCCAGCTGCTACCGGTCGTCCCATATATCTGGCCGATTTTACCGGTGCTATATCTGCATACCAACAGTACATGAATCAGTACCCTATCTACTATTCAACAAACTGTAAACATGCTCATACAAGAATCGCAATCTGTCACTTACCATCGGGCCCCCATACTCGACCAGGTGGAAGTGGCAGGTCCGGATCTCCACAATAACTCATCCCACTATAGGGATATTTGTCTATGTATAACGGCATCTGATCCCAATGGGCGAAAAACTAAGGTCGAAACACTCGCCCGACTGCCCCTCCTCCTCCTCTGCACAGTAGCTGCCCCCACCAGCGCATCTTGGGCTCTCTCGGGCCCCCATCTGGAAGCTGTATACGAGGCCGCAAGGTCGGGATCTTCTCAAAGAAGAAGGCGCACAATAAAGTCCCATACGAGCAATCGTGGTTCACTTGCCGCTTGCAAAGCGACAACTGTCGTTTTAATGACACCAGCATCATTTGGGCCCACCCATAGTAGGTCCCACTCAACACACTCTCTACAAGCATCATCTGCCCCCCGGTGATGTGATGGAATGCCTGGTTGCCCAGGATACACAGCACAGCTGCGGCCACTGCACGGGTTTCTAGCCTCTCTAGATCCCCGATCGGTATCCGAGTCCCCTTGACTTGGAGACCCGGTTGACAATGTCGTTCCACAAACTCCATGATATGCCACCCCCGCAGTAATATTGGCTGTGTGTTTCCCACCATCCCCAGTGGTGGAAGACCCGTCAGGAAATACACATCCTGGACTGTCATTTCGATCCTGTGACCCTGCACTACAAAGACCTCATGCTCTGGATCCCAATAACTGATAATCCGGGCCAACAAGGGCTCTCCTGCTCTCATCAACGGGTTCTCCAAAAACTTTAGAACCCCAAATCTGGCCAACACACGACGAACACCCTGATCCGCCTGGATCTCTGCCCTTAATGTACCCAGGTCTCTCTCTCTCCAGTTCACCCATAAATCTGCCATACCTACACAAAAACATCATCTTTGTCAGCATACAGATCGGGAATACCATAAACAAACACAAAAACCCAACTCCCAACCATAAAATAGCACCAAAACCCCCTCATCTCCCAGGTCGCAGTTTTCTGCCCAGTTCTAGACCAGGTCGCAGGTTTTGCCCTGAAACTTGCGTCCCAGGTCGCACTTTTTGGCCCAAAAAGTGCGACCCAACCATAGAGATGAAGGAGGGTCTGTTTCTGGGATTTTGGGCCCTAAACTGAACTTTCAATCCATCAAAATGAAAGAGTAAGGTTAGGCTTCTTACCTGCAACTGACGTATCTCGATTCCAACGGTCGATTTGTCCGCTATGCTCGCCGCAAGATTTAGGGCCTTCTCTCCTCTCTACATTCACCATAGCAACAATAGCAAATGAGTGAATTTGGAGGGAAAACTACCTTATTAAAAGAGAACCCTTGTTTCTTCTTTCGACTGATGCGACCACACCGTAGCTCCGTTTGACAAACCGTCTGCACCGTTGGAAAGCTCTCACCGAGCCCTCAAATGGGTATCTGTTAGTTTTTTATGCTTTGATGCTTCACCAGGACACATTTTGTCCAAGAAGGGTCACTTCCCCCCTCCTTAAAATCGAATATCCTCACTTACGACACTTGTACTTGGGGCACCATTTTGCCTCCTTACTTGTCTTTGTTCTTATAGATTTTCATCATGAGTTACCATCTTGGGCTCATGTTTTTATGGTCCCCCATTGGGCCTTTTACTGTGTGGTAGCACCATATAATCGCCCTTGTTTAGAGCATCCAAGTTGAGTCATCATCGCATTCATGGAGTCTATCCCGAGTCCCTTTGTACCCCGCTATAGCCCTCCATCCTTCATTGCTTGGTCTCTCTCTTGTGTCACATATTATGACCTTCAGTCCCACTGTCCCCTATCCCTTATGATATTGTGTCAGTCGCTCCCATGTCATTCATGCCCTTTATGCTCTAACAAGGGAAGTCGTCCATTAGCTACTCAGTCCTTTCCACTTCACTATCATCATTAGTGTCAGTCTGTCCGTCGCTCTACTCTTTTCTCTCGTGCCTTAGTTGAGGGTCTCTCATTGCCTCACCTATGGCGGACCTCCTTCTGTCGACATCAGCTCATTCATTCCAGAAGCCAGGTCTAGAGGGCGGTGTACCTTGGTTCCAGCTTCCACTCTTGTTCGGTGCCTCGGATCGGGCAAAGGGATATCTCCTTTCCCTTTGGCTTGATTGTTTCTCCAGCTCTTTTCAGCATGATCGAGATCCGTATACTTGATGGTCTAGTGATCCAGCAGCAGCTCTTGATGATTCCCCGGGTGTGTGTGAGATGTCTCAACCCTCATGAGGGGGTGGCCCTGCAGGTAGCCCCCCACATGCCCGGATGACCTCTTCATTGCATCCTTCGATGCAGCTCCAGATATTTGATGATGTTGGCCATAGCCACTTGCAGCGCCTCTTTGACTTGCATGTATCAGTCAGATTTTGTGAGCCCTTCCCCATTTACAGGGGGCATTTGGGTTGTATTTGTATCTCATGTACTCAGATATTATTGTACAAGTCCTGGCTGTTATCCCAGGCACAGCATGTATATGGGATTCCTCATTATATTTTTATCTGGCTCATGATTATGCCAGCTGTACTTTATGGTTCGGTCCCTTACTTACTGGACACACTATTATTTTTTACTTTGTCTCGGCGGGCATAGGTATGCCTCCCCCGCCGCCTTCAGCACAGGTACCCTCTCATAAAAAGAGACTTGTTGCACCTGCGAGTCTCAACTCCTCAGTGTCTAGTTCTTTAGCACACTATCTACCTTTCATTTCTCTCTCTAACTTCCCTTTTGTTGTCTGGTGATTGAGTTCTTACAACATACTTCGGTCATACGATTTGCTCCCGACACTCGCACGCTGGGGGGCAATCTGTTACACCATTTTTTGGTCATCTAACCTATTATCATTAGATGGACCCAAGTACACCATGTAAGACCAATTTTACCCTAAGTAAAATTGCTTTCACTATGTTAAAACAGGAAACCCCAAAAGGAAATATTAAAAAAACCTATATTTGTTTGATTTTCCTCATGGAATAATTAATTAAACCATAATTTAATTATTATTCCCAGTCATGTTTAACCCAAAATCAAAGAAATTAATTAGATAAACCTTTATTTATCTTATTATTTTCTAGGAATAATTATTTAAACCTTATTTAGATAATATTCCTTGTTAAATATTACCAAATCACCCACAAATAATTAAATAAATCACTATTTATTTAATTATCTCTCAACCACTTTCTTAAATAATTAAATAAATCATTATTTATTTGATTATCTTCTAACCGCTTCCTTAAAAAGATAAATAAATCATTTATTTATTTATTTTTTACAAATTAAGGGATTTGACCCAAGTCAAATACCTTTTCCCTCCAACAAATATAATAAAATATTCCATAAAAAGTGGATCTAGATCTGGTTAACCCATGCACCAAGATCTAGAATGACCCAATATTTTGTTATAAATAGGAGGGTTTTTCCCACCATTCTTCACCTTTTGTTGCCTATTAGATCACTCTGGATCTATATACTTGGTCACCATTTTCTGCCATTTGCTGTGTGAGCTCCCTTTGAGTTCCATTCTTTGTGTGGGTTTTCTACACCAACAAGAGAGAGAAATCTTAGATCTGAAGCGCCGAGGACTTCCAAGAACCCATCCCACTGAGGAGAATTGGATACGCCTTCTTGTTTTCCTCCCAGGTGCCCGATTAATACAAAAATTCTTTCAAAAATTGTTCTTGTCTTGTCTATTGGTATATGGAGCAAACCCTTGTTTTTACTGCTTAATGTCTTTCCATGCATAGATCTAGTTTTTGCAACTCTTTTCTTGTTCAACTAACCACAGATCTGAAGATATTGGCAGCCACTTTTGTTGTTAGGGCTATTAGTTATGCGTAGCTAAAGAGGTCCTTTTTCATACACTTCGACAAAGGATTCATACTAACACCTTTGAAACTCTTTGCATTCGGGACTTTTTACCTCAAACTGTACTCATGCTCAACCATCCAAAAACCAAAACAAAACCCTTGGCCTTCATAACTAGCCTAATATCATTACTCTAAACTTCAAAGACAAATCCATATTTGCACTCATTGGAGATATCCCTCTCCGGATTCAGGAGGGCTAGATCCTAGAATCCCAAAGTTGGTTGAAATGATGTTAACTCTGTGATCGGACTTTTGCCAATCTTGCTTATTACAGAGACCTAACATTTCTGGCGACCATACTGGGGAGATTTTTGAGTTCATAGTTGCTTGGCCAACTTTTATATACTCTTTAGTTTTCCATACAACCACAGAAACTCAGAAAAACCCAAAAATATTTTAGATTGGTATCTAATAAACATGGTGGTGGACCATAAAACCTTTTACCTCCTTAGGAGCTAAAAACTTCCACTTGGCGACTCCACAATCCTTAACAGACCTTAAGACTCCACTGGGAAGACCCCTTATCTTGAAGACACAAATTGACTCTCACTCAACTAAAAACTAACTAGATACTTAAACACAACCTACAAACTGGAACTGATGCTCAAAGTAGAGCTTATTCATCAAAACCTACTCTAACAGTTTCATTCATCACATGATCAAGTGAAATGAAACAACCAATGCAACCAAGTAAGTATTCCGACTGCTGTTTGAATTCTTCGCAAGTGCTCGCTTATGAACAACAAGAGAGAACTACCAAAAGGAAACTCCCATGAAAACTTGGAAATAGATCCGTTGAATGATATGGATTCTCTATCCGCCTCCAAAAACACTGCATAAGGATCTTGAAGTTCATGCACACTGGGACTTAGCTCATCCAATGGATTACTTCTCTTCTCTTCATACCATGAATGAAAAATTTTCTTTGAGCTTTGTGATGAGACTCCTGCTAAAAATGACAAAAAGACCGGCTGCCAGATCAATTTTATATCAGCACACGTTTCAAGCTCACATGTAGTCAATAGAGAAAGACTTTGACTGCAGACATCATCCAACACATCAACTACTGGATCGTGAAAAACTTGAAAATACTACTGCAACCCATTTTCTATTGGTTCTAATGGGATTACATGTTTTTATACAAGCTGCTCATTTGAATATTTACTATGCCAATTTCCCTTCAAAAACTGAAATGATTCAAAATAGGAAGGTACGGAATCATCTTGCATCATTTTATTGTATGTGCCAGCTTCCAAGTCCTCATCTGCAATTTGATAATAAATGGCATTAGGGGGTTGCAAATTTGGATATGAGAAGTCTTGAAAAAGGTTTTCATTGCCCTCAAGATGGTCGAGATCAAGACTTGTCGACAGTTGATTTCTGATTGCATGGAAGTTGTCTATGATGAACTGAAACGAATCAAAACAAAAAGGCAAAGATCCTTCACTTACTTCAAAATTTTCTACACTTTCCTTGTCACTGTCATAGCTGATATGCATCGGTTGATCACTGTACTCGAGCTACTGAAAGTGAAATTCCTCCTTCCACAAACTAGCTACTGATTTGTCTGCAAGATTAGCTTCGTTTTGGAGAACATAATCATCATCATACTGATCAAACTGAGGCAAATCATCAGTATAAAACACATCATCAAGCATATCATTATCATTATCAGATCTCTCTTCTCCAAGATGATCTATAAAACAATCATTATCAGATCTATGATGACTAGGATAAGAAACAAAATGTTTTGGATCAGCAACTTGTTCTTCTTCAATCAGCGAGCCATGGGCTTGAACATTATACTCATTCCTTGTGGTGATCTTTTTCATCATCTCTTCCGCTACACTTACCAACATGTAAAGCTTTACCTATAGAGATGTCGATTCCTCTGGATCTATGTTTTTCATCTCTTCTTCTTTTAAATTTTCCCTTCAGATCAGCAAATGAGCCTCTACATCTACTTCACTGTTCTGCATCTCTTCAAGTGTTGCAAGATTCCTTTCTCTTAGCTGAAACTCCATTTCTGGATCAAAGGCATCGGGGTAGTGCAAGAGAGAAGATCCAGGAGGAGGCCTTATATTAACTGGCATCGAATAATAAACTTGGTTAAATTTGGTAGAAAACTGTTGTACTATCTCCCCTAGCAGTATTTTCAGCTGTTTATACTCTTCTATAATCAAGAAAAGGTTCTTTATGACCACCCACCTGTTGAGGAAAACTTTGACGAACTGCTGGAAATATGAGATGCTTGCATCAGGCAAGGTTTTGAACCAACTCTTGACTTTTCCTTGCAAAGAAAGAGAAAAAAGCCTAATACTGACATCCTCTTCATCAACTTCAAAAAGGTCAAGAAACGACTCAAAATTCAAAACATGTCTCTCAGCAGTGATGTTGTCGCGTTCACCATCAAATATTGGTAGATATAGGTCATGATGTTTAGGGAAAGCATGAGATATTGGAGGTAAAATCAGAGGCTTGTATCAATCTGGAATTTTACAAGGTATAGGGTTATGTAAAGATGTTGCAGAATCAGTCTTGGTATCTTGAGGTTCATCAGTTTGAAGATGGTCATCACAAGATTCAGAAGAAAGGTCTTGATCAAGCTCAAAAGCATGCAAATCTTTGGTATTCACAATATTCAAAGGGAAGGAATCAAATGCAAGTCGAGGATATTTTCTCAAATACAATATACTTTGCAAATCCTTCTTGACATTCTTGGGAAAAGAGAAGAAATAATTTATGACAAACAACAAAATGTCTTGGATGAAATTCCAACTTGAATACCTGAACTTTCCATATTTTTCTTTCATGTTTCTGCTAATCATGTTCATCCTCCAGTGGAATCCTTGGATCTGATCTCGAAACTAATTTAGAGTTGCCAGGTGAATGATTTTAGCCTTGCGATGTCTGATCATTGTCCACCATCAACAATCAGATCTAAACTTGATTACATTTTACTGAGGAAACTAGATGTTCATTTCATAAACTAGACTGGAGATTGATTGAAGCAACATTCATCTACTTTCGCTAAGGCAAAGCAAAAGCGTTTCGAAGGCTACCTGGCTAACTTCAGGCTCCGTCTGTAGTTTATAAAGCAAACAACAAAATTTTATCCCCAGTATGGTCGCCACTATGTTATGGCCTAAATCCACCTCATACTGAGAAAGGCAGAATCAAGGGTAACATCAAACCACGCTTAATCTGGTAGCTAGCCCTACCAGATCGGGAGAGGGCTCTCTCCTGGTAAATCTCAGCAAAAAAAAATCAGTGAGGCTTGAGATGACTTGAATAAAGGCTGATTTTAGGCTAGGTATATATGTAAAAGATTTTGATTTTATTTTGAGGGTGTTTGTTGGATCAATGGGAAAGGCAGATTTTGGGTCTGGGAAATGAGTAGTTTTGCAGGGATCTGAATGGAGCAAGGTAGGCACTTGATTTGAAACTTTCAATTTGAAGGAAATGGAGAGTTTGAGAAAGGTGAAGAGCTGAAGAGGGCAAGAAAACTTCAAGGATCCTCTCCAAACAGCTGAAAACATAGAAAATTAAACAAACTCTAGGTAGAGCACTGCAAACCCTAATGAACTCTACCTTTAACCTTGTTCATTTAACTTAAGAAGAAATAAGAAGGAAAATGGTATACATGAAACAACAGTAGACTTAAATTTATAGAGAGAAACACACTATCAAAACAAAGAGCCACATGAATCCCAAGGAGTGCTGCAAACCCTAGTCTATTCCTTTTCCAAACTGCAGAGATGAATGTATAATGATGCTCAAAGAAATCCCAAGTGTCCAACCTATGCTAATGACTGAAAAATTACACGATATAAGCAACCAAATACTCATCCCAGCCTCTAGGGGTCGAGCTCACAAGTTTAGGATTTTTTTCAACAAGATCTAAACTAAAACCTAGAAAATAGGCAGTGGAACAGCTTGCCTCTATAAGATAGGAAACTGATTCATTCAGTTGCAATTCACCCTTTGATGGATGAATCTACCTCCATGAGTAAAAATTTAACAAAATTACATCAAGATCCATAAAAATACATCCAATTACATCATGATTTTAAAATTTGGAAGTAAGAAATTAAAAATGTCAAAAACTAGGCGAAAAACAGAGTTACTGAGTCCAAAATGAGCAAAAATCCCCAATGCGTCGCGCCTGATTTCTCTATGCATCGCACTAGTGTGGAGCTGATTTTGAAGGCCTTCCCATGATCCAAATTGGCTCCAAGTGGGATTTTTGTAAAGGTCTGCCTGTCTACTTTCCAACACAAGTGGAATTTCTGAATTTGGTCTTCATTTTCCCCTCCAAAAATGAGTTCTCCCAACACTGCTTCCTGTGTGTCCAAAAAGGGGTAGAAAGGTCATTTTTAGGGTGTTTTTGACCCTTCTGAAAGCCCAAAACCTATTAAAATATCTTGGCCATAGGTAGGCATGCATAATTTTCCATGAAAAATCCAAAAATGTAAAGTTTTCATCAAAAGGATCCCCCAATCATAAGCACGCGCCAAGTGGCACGACGCGTAGAGCTGAGAAATCTGTGTTTAGGCCAAAAAAATCAAAATTTGAAAAAGTGTCCCAAATTTCTTGAAATTTGGGCTGAGTGTCTTTCATCATGTACTATGCTGGGCCAAGGAAGCCTCGGCCAAAATCTAAATTTTTTCATGTTTTTTACGCCTCCTCGATGCCTTCTTCATCTCTGTCATAAGAGGAATGTGTCTCCATGTTTGCCAAGGTCTGTGTTATCTAAGATGAGTTATGAGGAGTTTTGGTGTCTTTGGTTTTTTTTTCCAAATGTATGACAATATGTGAGGGGATACGAAGGGAGAGGGTAAGAGGGATTTTGGGATGTTAAGAGGAATTTTGGGATGTTTTCCAATTAGAGTTTGGGGATTTAAAGGGTTTTAGGGATAGTCTCTAGGCTTTGGGGATAATGGGAATATGGGATAGGGGTAGATGAATTTAGGGATATGGGGGATAGGGAAAAGGTTTTATGAAACTATAAAAACAGTGAGGGGATAAAAGTGAGGGAGTGATGGCCACAAAAAACCAATGTGTAAACCCTAAGGAAACATTTCTTGAACAAGGAAGTAGGGTTTGAATTTGTTTTATTAAATCCTCATACACATCATAAAACACATGTTCATGGAATTTTCAGATATTTTTGAATTACTTGGACCAGAAGGAACTGAGCCCATTTGAAGTTTTGAAGAAAACCGTGGTGAAATGAGCTTGCAGCTCTATGCGTCGCGCCACAGCCCAACGCGTCCCGCCATAAACCCAATGCGTCACGCCCTTTTGCAGGAGACTTTTGGTGACCTTGCGTGTGTCCAAATTGGGTACAGCATTGGAAATATTATTGAGTCTAATTTCCAACCCTACTATAATTTTTCAATTTGGAGTTCATTTTCCCTGTCGAAAATCAAATCTCCCAAGACTGATCAAAATGTGAAAAATGAGGCTGCCTCAAGGCAGAGTGCTGTTGCAGTCAACTTTTGAAGGTCTTCCTCAACTCCAAATTGAGCTCATGATATCTAATTGGAAATATCTTTGTGTCTAGTTATCATTTGACTCATCAAGAAAGTCATTTGGCCAACCAAGCTAGGAGAAATCTTGATTTTCCCAAGGTCACTTCAGAGGTGCATCAATTCTCCTGAGGCAACTGTATTTTTGAAATTTCTCTAAAACCATGAAACCTGTGTAAAAATTGATGGATTTGTTTCTATATTGGACTATTTTGGACAAAAACCTCTCTCATTTTTCCAAAATTCATCTTTTATTTCTCAGAAACATCATTGAAGTAAAACCTATCTCGATGTGTGGAACAAGGGATTTATCGAAATGAAGTGAAATGAAGGGGATAAGGGGCATATAAATTCTTGAGAAAATTTTTGGAAGTAGGGAGGGATGTTAGGAAGTAGGGGAAAGTATAATTTCAAATATAGAGTGAGGGGAAGGGGTCCAAAAGGGAAAAACACAGGCCTAGCCTAGAAAATTGTCAAGTTATAGCAAGAAACTAGGGTTTGTGCGAAAATGAGGAATTTTGGGGATCTCAGTGATGGGAAGTGTTTAATAAGGTACATTAATGATAGGTAAAGGTGTATGAACATTAGGATACAATTTTTTCTGATGATTTGAACATATAAGAGAAATTACCTTCAAAACTCTAGGAGAGGGAAATGAGCCTTACCTAGGCACAACTGAAGCATGAACAAGGTGTAAAATGACCCAGTGGAACTTGACATGATGATGAAAACCCTCTGAATGATGGTACACTCAGTTGAATGGTGACATGGACCGACATTTGGACAAATTTGAAAGGAGTGAAAACAAACCCTAGACCTAATACCTAGTGACCAAATTTTACTTGAAGAAACTAGGGTTTGTGTGAAAATGAGGAATTTGGGGGATCTTAGTGATGGGAAGTGTTTAATAAGGTACTTTAAGGATAGAGGAATGTTTGTGAACATCAGGATACAAGTTTTTCTGATGATTTTAGCATCCAAGAGAAATTACCTCCAAAACCCTAGGAGAGGCAAATGAACCTTACCTAAGCACAACTGAAGCATGAACAAGGTGTAAAATGACCCAGTGGAACTTGACAGGATGATGAAAACCCTCTGAATGATGGTACGCTCAGATGATTGGTGACATGGACTGACATTTGGACAACTTTGAAAGGAGTGAAAAAAAACCCTAGACCTAATACCTAGTGACCAAATTTTACTTGAAGACTCACTGAAATGAAAAAATTTGACCTTGACACCTTAAAATCACTTTGTAAGAGAATGTTTGATCACTGGAGGAAGACTGCAAAGACTAAGACTAACAAGAAATAAAGTAACATCCCATATTTAGGGGGGATATCAGCTACTACAATGTCCATTAATATGCTTTTACTAGGGTACTGAACTAATGTTACACATAAGTCTTTGATTAATCCAAAACATTTAACTTTACTTGAGTTAAAAGAAAAAAATCTTTGTAAGGCCTTGTTATTTCTAGATTTAGAGTTTCCATAATGGCTTTATGTTAGTATGAATCTTTCGTCGTAAAAGATCACTTTAGCTAAACACAACAAATAGCCCTAACATCGATTATGGCTGCCAAATATCTTTAATTCTGCAATTAGGTGATCCAAATAATGTTGCAGAAATATAGATCTAAGCATAAAAGACATTAAGCAGATAAAGTAAAATGTGGCTCCATGCATCCAATAGACAAGACAAGAACAATGTATTTGAAAGAATTCTTATATTATATTACAAAGGGGGCACCTGAGAGGAAAACAAGAAAGGTGTTTTCCGGTTCTCCTTAATGGGATAGGTTCTTGAAATTCCTCAGCATTTCAGATCTAAAATTCCTCTCTCTTGTTGTTGTAGAAAACCCAAACAAACATAGAACTCAATGGGAGCTCATAAGGCAAAAATGGAGAATGTGACCTAGTATAGATCCAGAGTGATCTAATGCAATGGAGGTGACTAATGAATGGGGAAAACCCTCCTATTTATAACAAAATATTAGGGTTATCTAGAACTTATTGCATGAATAAAATATTATTAATCAAGTTCTAGAAGCATCCTTTAGGAATATTTTATTATATTTGTTGGAGGGAAAAGGTCTTTTGACTTGGGTCAATTCCTTTATTTATAAAAAATAAATAAATAAATGATTTATTTATTATTTTAGGGAGATGGTGGGAATATAATTAAATAAATAATGTTTTATTTAATTATTTAAAAATTATTTAGTCAAATTTAACTAGGAATATTATTTAAATAATGATTTAAATAACTTATTCCTAAGAAATAATTAAATAAATAATGATTTATTTAATTAATTTCCTTGTTTTGGGTTAAATATGACCGGGAAATATAGACAAATGTTATTTCACATGGTGAAAGCAATTTTACTTAGGGTAAAATTGATCTTACATGGTGTACTTGGGTTCATCTAATGATAATAGGTTAGATGACCAAAAAATGGTGTAACAGATTGCCCCCCAACGTACGAGTGTTAGGAGCAAATCGTATGACCGAAGTATGTTGTAAGAACTCAATCACTAGGCATCAAGAGGGGAGTGAGAGAGAGAAATGTAAGGTAGTCTAATGTGCTAAAGGACTAGACCCTAAGGAGACAAGACTTACAGGTGCAAAAAGTCTCTAGTTGAGGAAGTGGTACCAGTGTTAAAGGTGGCAGGGGGAGGCATACCTATGCCCGCCGAGACAAGAGTACAAAGAATAAGGCACCTGGAAAACCACGGAACGCAATAAGGAAGCACGTGTTGGCATAAACATGAGCCAGATAAATAAAATGATGAATCCCACATACATGTGATGCATGGAATAACTGTCAGGACTTATACAAGAATATTTTAGTACATGAGATACAAATACACCCAAATGCCCCCTACACACGGGGAAGGGCTTGCAAAATCTGACTGAAACATGCAAATCGAAGAGGCGCTGCAAGCGGTTGAGGCCGATATTATCAAATGAGAGGAGCTGCATCAAGGGCGGAAATGAAGAAGTCATGCGAGCATGTGGGGGGCTACCTACAGGGCCAACCCCTCATGAGGGTTGAGACATCTCACACACGCCCGGGAATCACCAATAGCTGCTGCTGCATCACTGGACCATCAAGTGTATAGATCACGATCATGCTAAAAAGAGATCGAACCAAGGTACACTGCCCCCTAGACTTGGCTTATGGAGTAAATAAGCTGATGTTGACAGAAGTAGGTCCACCATAGGTGAGGTAATAAGGGAACCCCAACTAAGGCACGAGGGAAAATAGTAGAGTGACGAACAGATAGACACTAATGATGATGATGAAATGATGAAAGGTCCAAAGGGGACCATGAAAACATGAGTACAAGATGGTATCGCAAGACGAAAATCAACACAAACAAGGACAAGTAAGGAGGCAAAGTGGTGCCCCCAGTACAAGTGTTGTAAGTGAGGAAATTCGATTTGGAGGAGAGGTGAATAGACACTTCGTGGACGCAATGGGTCCTGGTGAAGTATCAAGGGACTAAAAATTAACAGGTACCTAGAGCTCATGAACAGGCCTGGTCGCATTTTTTTTTTGGTTTGTGTTGTGGCCTGGGTAGCAGGTGCTGGGCAGAAAATTGCGACCTATCCCAGGAAATGACCTAAAAAGTGCGACCTGTCAGAGAAAGGGGGTTTCAGTGCTGTTTTTGGTTGAGATCTGGGATTTGTATGGTTGAGGGGCCTAGGTGCCCCCAAGCATGTTATGGTCATGCCAAAATGTATTAAGGGGAATCTAAACACATTTTAATGATGTGATGCGCCATTTGTTTGTGTTATGGTTATGCAGTATGAGAAAGGAAATGGAGGATTACCAATCTCTTTTAGTACTGCATATATGAATCAAATGGACTTTAATTTTTTGGGTTGGCATACCTGGTGTCACTATCCCAAAGAGAGGATTTGGAGATAATGAACTGGTGCTCACCTAGAAAACCTATAGGTTGGTCAACAGAAATGTTGAAAAGATTGGGTTGCGAATGTAAAATGAAGGAACGATAAGGGGTATCATCTTGAGAGTGATCTGAAGTGGTATGGGAATCTAGAGGTTCGTCTAAGTGTGGAAGAATAATGGTACTAGAGTTGACATGACCAGATACACCAGGAGAGTTGTGGAGAATTAATTCTCCTGGTCTCTCAAATATGGGTGCCCCCTTACCCAAAAATTGGGTTGCAATGTAATGGCCATAAGGTGTATGTGGTTCAAATGCATGGTTTCGATGTAAGGGGGAATAGAGCAAGTCAGGGGAGATGATTCCTTCCATAATGTCATCATCGTGATAGAAGATGGGGTGACTGGTGGAAGAAAGACCACCGGATGCGGCGAAGCTACCTAACTCATCATTATGAGAAGAGAGTTTCACATGCGCATCGTCACCAGAAGTGACTGAAGAGTAAGAAGATAAAGGATCTATCGATGTTGAGCCCAAGGTGATCGCTGAAGGAAGGTCAAGTGAAACAATAGGGGAGGATTCAGAGGGAATGTTCCCCGAGGGTCTCATGGATGATGATAGGTAAAAAATGGTGGACGAAGGCTCCGTCATCTTGACATCAGGAGGGGGAATGTCAATGGGAGAAGTCATGTCTAGTAGTTTTTCCGAAGAAAAACGTGCAAATAGGAAAGAGGTGGACTCGTTGCACTTGGCCTCGAATTGGCGGACCGCAGCTAGAGAGGTGTGGAAGTCCTCGAGGCGGGGACAAAGGTGGGTGTAATGGCCATGGAGATCACACAAAGCATAGGGGTGGTTGGTGTGAATAGTCTTGGGGTTCTTGGTCGCGTCGCAGAAGGAACAAAGGCTTCCGGGACTGTGGAATCAAGGAAAGTGACAGTAACCATGGGCTTGAGATGGGGCAATTCAGGACAGGTATGGGTGGCATGACCGACAACATCACACAAGGCACACTGGATGGTATGCTTTGGAGGCTGAGGAGGGGTAGGGTTGTTGGGGAAGCCTTGTCCTTTGATGCCCCCTTACAAGCTTTGCCCTTCTTACTTGAAGCAGTCGCAACAGGAGGTGGTTCTTGTTGAGGTGACTAAGGCACTGATGCAGTAGGAGAAGTCATGGGGGCCAGTTGAACTGGGGTCAAAGCAAGATAAGGTTTGGGTTGACCAAGTAGGGTAGTGGCTGGAGGGTTAAGGTACCAGATGGGTATGCTTAGGGTCAAATTGGGGAGGGAGAGGGTGGCCATGATGGGAACTAAAGAGACTCCGGGAGGGGAAGCAAGGAAAGGTATCTGACCAGTGGGGTAATGGCCAGGAGGGACGGCTCCAAGATGTTTGAGACCTGGTGGAACCGACCCAAGAGGATAGAGGGGTGCATGGGTACCAGTTGTAGGAGAAGGGCCAGAAGGAAGAGGTCTGGCTGGCTGAGGTGAAGGGCTAGGAGCAGGTTGCGGCGGGCGAGGTTGAGGTTGAGGTTGCTGACTAGCCAAAGCGAATCATTTAAGGTCAGCCCGAGACGATTGCATCATGCAAACATTCACTAAGCTGGGATTAGAGACAGGAGGAGGAGGAATACCAAGGAAAGTTCCAAGCAAGGAGGAGTCTTTGTAGATGTCGGGGGAGACACTGTTCAAAGAATCGATGGTTTGCGTATTAGCTATAGAAGAGATGGTCGACTCAGGGGAGGGCTGAGATTTTGGCTCATGATATGTCAACTGGTCAATGGTGAATATATTTCCATTATGAGGGAAAAACATCTTGCGATGGACCGTGGATGGGACAACAGACATGGCATAGGTGTAGCTATGCCCCAAAAGAATGTTATAATCAAGAGGGGCATCGATGACTTCAATGTCAACACAAACAGTCTTGCCTGCAAGAGTGATAGGATAGTTGCGGAAAAGGCCAATGGGCTGGGAGGCATGGCCATCCCATGCTTGAAGAGTGATCGTGGGAGGGGTCAACTCAGGAGATCCGAGTTGTTTCCAAACTGAAGTATACATCACACAGGTGGATGCCCCCTCATCAATGATGCACCGAGAAATGTTAGCGTTTCAGATTTTGACTGGGATTTGGAAAGCTACGAAAGCAGGAAGAGGAGGAGACTCTGACTGATGGGCGTCGAAAACAATCAATTGGTCATCTGCAGAATCTACAGCACCCAGGGCAGATAGTAGAGCTTTTCTTTGATAGGGGCACGACTGGAGGAGTTCCAGCGTTGAAATGGCAGTAAGAGATTGGGCCAGCTCATCTACTATGCTATATGAATGGGCAGCTCGGTCAGAAGTAGCATTTCGGCGTAATGGTCCCTAAGGAATCGCGGTATGAACCTTGGCTTTGGGTTGAGGGATATGCAAGGGACCATTAGTTGTAGAAAGAGGCTCTATAGAACTTGAAGAAGGTGATTCAGGGACAGATGGAGCAAGAGGCTGAGGGTACGGATGGGACTGAGTTTGAAGGTTGAGGTTGATGGTGACAGGTTGGTCAGAGTTCATCATGAGAATCTGGTAATCAGAGGTACTAGATGGAGGAGGTTGAGTGGTGACCGGTCCGTGAGGTGGTTGGGTAGCCACAAATCCTTGCTGTGCATCCACCTGCTCTTGACGGGGCGGTGACTGCTATTGCGGGGGTTGAGAAGACAAGGGAGGCGGGGGTGTGAATGCTGGAGGAGCTGGAGCAATAGGATGTGGATAAGGATGAGAATGAGGTCGGGTAACATTGTGGTAAACCAGAGGTTGGGCAGAAAGAGGAGGCATGACGGATCCTAGATGCGTGCTACCAGGAGGGGGAGAAGTGCAGGGGGAGGTGCCCCCTCCCCCAGGAAAACCATAGTTCATGGGAGGTTGAGCGGATGGATGAGAGAGAGCTCCAATAATACCGTCGGCAGCATGAGGTGACCCCAGTGCGTTAGTGCCACTGGGTCTGGGGAGGTCAGGAAGGACGGTATAATCATAACCAGATTGAGCATAGATCAGGTCATATTTCAAGGCTATTTGGAGGGCGGCTTCTTCGGTTTGAGGGAAGTGGGATGCGACATATTTTCCAATGGGAGGTAAGAGATAGTGAAGGAAACAGTCCATATAGACATGGTATTCAAAGGTAGGGGCTTGACATATGCTCTTTCTTCTCCGCCATTCTTTAACATGATCGAATAGGCAGGTCACAAAAGATTGGCGGAAAGAAGTCAAAATTTCGATACCGGTGTCATAATGAGGGGGAAGCTGGAAATAAGATAAGAAGGCAAGGGTAAGGGTCGCAAAGGTGGTATGGGAAGAGGTGGGCTAGTCAACATACCACTTAGAAGCTTCACCAGTAAGCGTGCGTTGGAACAACCGGAGACAGATGGAATCATCGGTAATGGAATTGGAGGAACACCACATATGGAAAGATCGGATAAGGTTGGAGGGATCTTCACTAGCACAGCCTTTGGACTTGGGAATGTCAGAGGGGAGCTTGGTTGGCATAGCAGGCCAACTAACATCGTGGCGGATAGGATCATTGATCAGCTGATTGAAGCCAGGGAGACTAAGGCCACCCATATAAGGGAGCAATGGGGCAATCAAGGTAGGTCCCGTAGTGGTTCTGCTAGAAACGGACACAACAGTAGAACTGGGGTTGCTGTTGGCGCTAGGCCCTGAACTAGACATGGTGAAGGTAACAGGGGAGAATCAGGAGTAGGGGGAGAACCCGAACAATCAGCAGAAGAGTCAGAGTGCAGACTCGGGGGAGGGATTACTCGATGATGATGGGAAAGAGGAAGTTGACCAACCAGAAACTGAGGGTGAAAGCCAAGAAGTCTCCGGGAGAAGCGCCTTGGGGGTGCAATGATGACGGGAAGAAGAAAAACCGACAAGGGCAGGGAGGGAAAAAATTAAGTGAGGTTAAGGGCAGAGAGGTGCAGTTGCAATTTATTTTAAAGTCTTTTCCAGGCGGTGATAACCAGGCTCTTCTTCGCTTAAGGTCAGTGTGTAGCGTGCGTTAATTTTAATTTTTTTAAACCCAGACGTTTTGAGTAAAAGAAAAAGTGTGTTGCGTAACTAAAAATAAATTTGTAGTAAATAAGACTAAAAGAATAGAAAATTACCAGCTAACAATGCATCAATCTAACCCAAGAAGGCGGGTCTCTCAAAACTAGTCTATAAGAGGGAAAAAACTAAGGAAAGCACGCGAAAAAGAGGCCAATAGATCTAAGGTCGGGAGGGACGGGGATCTAAAGGAGAAGTCTGCTGAAAAAAGGTGCAGAGAATAGCAAAGAGGCAGAGGCAAGGTTGCTGCTAGAAAGGAGGAGATCAGCTAAAAATAGAAATGACAAGGAGGCGGCCCTAGAAATTAACCCAAAAAAAACTATATGAGGTGATTTGAAAGGGATAGGAGCTGATCTAAAGGGATTTGAAAATGAGTTATCAGATCTGAAAGAAATAAGGTTGAAACTCTGGAAATTCAGACTTCTGAAATAACAAAAACTCTCCCACAAAAAGTGGAGGGTACTAGAGCCCTAAGGGGCGAGATTCCCACTTAGTTGAGTGAAACATATCAGAAACAGGTCTAAACGGGCAGAGACAGAGGCTGGACAACCCTGATAGAAGCTTTAAACAAACCTAGAAAAAGTGCTGGAAAATTGCAAAAAAAGTGCAGGTCGCAGGTTCTGACCTGTTTTCAGTCCAGGTCACAGATTTGGGGTAGAAAAGTGTGACCTCAAGGCCAAGTCACAGTTTTTTGGCCGATAAGTACGACCTATAGATCCGGGTCTCTCGGCAACAGATTTCAGAAAAATTTGTCGTCTCAGTTGCGGCTGATGTCTGTCACATGTGCAATAAGGCCAGAAACACACAGAAGTTAGAAATTTGAATTTTTGAGGGTTTTAGAGGTGAAAAGCACCATAAAAATAGGAAAAATAGAAAACTGAAGAGAAACCCTAGGGTCTGAAACAGCTGGATATGCAGGAATAGATAAAATGACAATGATCACAAAATAAAACCCGTGTGGAGTCTCGAATTGTTAGTATGAATCTTTCGTCGTAAAATATCACTTTAGCTATGCACAAAAAATATCCCTAACATCGATTATGGCTGCCAAATATCTTTAATTCTGCAATTAGGTGATCTAAATAATGTTGCACAAAATCCATATCTAAGCATAAAATACATTAAGCAGATAAAGTAAAATGTGGCTCCATGCATCCAATAGACAAGACAAGAACAATGTATTTGAAAGAATTCTTATATTATATTACAAAGGGAGCACCTGAGAGGAAAACAAGAAAAGTGTTTTCCAATTCTCCTCAATGGGATGGGTTCTTGAAAGTCCTCAGCATTTTAGATCTAAAATTCCTCTCTCTTGTTGTTGTAGAAAACCCAAACAAACATAGAACTCAATGGGAGCTCATAAGGCAAAAAAGGAGAATGTGACCTAGTATAGATCCATAGTGATCTAATGCAATGGAGGTGACTAATGAATGGGGAAAACCCTCCTATTTATAACAAAATATTAGGGTTATCTAGAACTTGTTGCATGAATAAAATATTATTAATCAAGTTCTAGAATCATCCTTTAGGAATATTTTATTATATTTGTTGGAGGGAAAAGGTCTTTTGACTTGGGTCAATTAATTTATTTATAAACAATAAATCAATAAATTATTTATTTATCATTTTAGGGAGATGATGGGAATATAATTAAATAAATAATGATTTATTTAATTATTTAAAAATGATTTAGTCAAGTTTAACTAGGAATATTATTTAAATAATGATTTAAATAACTTATTCCTAGGAAATAATTAAATAAATAATGATTTATTTAATTAATTTACTTGTTTTGGGTTAAATATTATCGGGAAATATAGACAAATGTTATTTCACATGGTGAAAGAAATTTTACTTAGGGTAAAATTGGTCTTACATGGTGTACTTGGGTTCATCTAATGATAATAGGTTAGATGACCAAAAAATGGTGTAACACTTTAGGCATTAAATTGCGGGAAGCTCCAGAATCTAGCATAACATTATGTAGAATTTGATCATGAATGGTAATACTGATATAAAAAGGAGCGACTGCTCCATCTGCATGTTTTCGATTCACATCTGGGCCAAATATCAACTCTGGTTGATCATCATTCAAATTAATTGAATCTTCACCATCATTCATATTTAATGTTTCAGTTATAGTTGATTTGTATAAGTCACGTTTTACCAGTTCGGTTAAGGGAATTGGTATTGTCAGCTTAGAAATTTCTATTTGAATATCAAAGGTAGGTTGAGACTTACTTATTTGAATCAGTTCTTCTTTATTAGCTGTAGTTTGGCTTGGTTTATCTTGAGTTTCTATAGTTATGTTTTTATTTTCAATTTGTTTGATATTCTCTGTTTGAGTTTCTTGTGTTTTACTGCTTCTAATTTTCTTTTCAGGTGTTGTTTGAGAGGCAGTAGAAGTTTTTTTAGACTTAGAACTATCAACAAGTGTTTTTGAACTATCAATGTTTGGTTTTGCTAATTTAGAATCAACAGAAAGTTTTTTAGAATATAAATTTGTTGATTTAACTGAATTAGAGGCGTTAGCAGTAATGATTTTCTATGGATCTTTTGAAGATTGTTCCACTTCATCAGTAATATCAACAATTTTGGGACATGATGATCTTTTAGGACTAGAAATGGGTTGAGAAGAATGGGAAATTTTCTTATTTTCTCTTGGGAGAATTTGCAAAACTTTTGTTTTTGGTTCTTCTACAGTTTTCCTATTTTGATTTTGGGAATTGTTTTTTGTATAGGACTCATTTTTTTTCTTGTGTATAAGGTTATACTAACTATGTATTTCATTTATGGCAAAGTCATAACCCTGTTTATAGTCAAAGGATTCACTAGAATCTAATTTGATTTGTTGAAGCTCAAATAGTTCCTGATCTTCCCGGGTGAGGAAAATGGTATTGTTTTCATCTATCCCATTAGATGATTGATGTCATCCTCATCTTCATCATTATTTTGAGAACTTTCAGCATAGTTCTCCTGGAATGGGGGCCTTATTGTTTGGTATGGGCCTGATTCTTTTGTTTTTCCTTGATTTATGTTTTTTCTAAAGTTGGGATTTCTGATCTGCTGTTGATTATCCCAGTGAGGTATTTTCTCTATATTATCTAGTCTATCCATTGTTCTTTCTAAGGTTTTAGCTAAACTATCTATTTTTGCATCTGAATTTGAATTTTATTCTTTGATAGTCACTCTTCTTTCATTTTTGAGTCTATATTTTTTAGCTAATATGTTTATTTCTACACTAACAGCATCTAATTGAATTTTTCTAAGGTGTCTGCATCTCTTTCCCTTAATTGATAATCCATATCTACATCAAATCCATCAGGGAATTTGAGCATAACAGAATAAGGAGTAGGCTTAAGAGTTGTAGGAATAGAATTATAGACACTATTATACCTAGTGCAGTAATCTTGAACTGACTCATTTGGGGCTATTTTTAATGCATCAAATTCAGATAATATTTGAAGGGTGTTCTTTTTCTTTTTCCATTTATTCAAAAACATTGTAAAAAATAGAAATAAATTAGTTATGCTACTAGGAACTTGATATTTAAACCATTTCTTTACTTCTCCCGTCAAAGTTTGAGCAAACAATCTCGTTTGAACATCTGAGTAATCTATTTCATAAATTTCAAAGAAGTCTGTCATTTTAGTTATGTGTTGCTAAGAAGTATATTGTGTAGTACCATCAAATAGTGGTATTTTGTTTTGATAATCTTGAGGCATGTCATGTAACTGTTGAGGTAAGACAAGGGGAGCATATCTTGTAGCCATGGCTAAAATCTTAGTTTGACTAGAAGATCGAGTAGAAGAACTTGGGGTTGTGCTGGAAATGATAGCTAATGAACTGAAAATTGTACCAGAATTGTTGGAAAATGATATTGGGATACGAGTGGAACTAATAGGAAATGAGAATGATGAATTTTCAAAATAAGAAGGTAAACTAGTGGATTTAGTGTATGGTGGAAAAAGTATACTATGCTACAAAGGCAGTCCAAGGATAAATGGGTCTATGGATGAGATGGGAGTGGTATTTATATATGATGTAACAACATACAGAGATGAATCTGCAACTGGTATTATTGTGGTGTGTAGCTGAGAAACTGGAGGTTTGTTTGCATAAGTAAAAAATTTAGCTAATTCAATAGCCTCATCAATATCCTTAAGAATCGTAACATTAATTTCCTCAACTTTGGTCTGATATTCAGTTTCCTTTGATTTAGATCTTGCTGTAATAATTTTCTATTTTGTATTCAATAATGAAACAAAAGAAGGGTCTAAAAAAATAGTTTTTAAATCATTTTCAGAATTGCTTGTAAATAAGGAATGCTCGAATTTCAGATCAAAATCAATATCTTGAAGACTAACTAATTCTTGAGGTATGAATTGACTATTATTAATGATACTTTAGCTTCTAAGTTTTCTATTTCTTTTTTCTTTTTTCCAATTCGGTTTGGGTTATCTACTATGAAAAAAGGTTTAGGATCTGGGTTAGACCAATTATAGTAGGTTTTCCTAGAAGCCAGAATTACAATTTTTCAATACCCACAACCTATTAAAATAATATTGAAATAAAAATATGAATAAAATAATTTTTCTTTAAGACAAATTTTATGACTGAGGATTGGTTAATTCCCCAGTATGGTCGCCAGTATGTTATCACTCTAGTAAATTCTCAAGTTGTGGGGTTTTGAGTTTTTAGTCAAAGAATACTAGAGGTAACCACAAACCTAATTCAAATTCTAGGATCTAGCCTTCCTAGGGTTCAGAGAGGGCTCTATCTGTAAAGTTTAACTTTGTTTTGATTTATAATATTAGGCTAGTTATGAAAGTACAATTTGGTTTTGGTTTAAAGGGTTTGGTGGGAAAAAATCATTTGGAGGTAAGATAGAGACAAATCTACTTGTCCATTGGGCTATGGAGTCTAAATCAAACTAGCAGCACTAGAAATCAAGGCCAAAAATGTACAAATATATTCAGGGCAAGATAGATAACCCTCATAGATTTGGGAAAGTGGTTTTTTGTGAGGTGGTATGATCGGGATAAAGGGCACTTAAGGATCGTTTGATCCAGAAAATGGAAGTAGAAGGCAAAGGAAAAATGGGAGAAGGAGAAATTAAGGGTTCCTTGCACCAGAAATTAGAAGAAAACATTAAAATGGCAACTAGTTAAAGACAGGGAGCACTTGACTAATCCTGTAATAATACTCCTAGTTACACATTAAGACAAAACAAACATAAAATGAATGCATGAAACTTAGAAAAGGAATCAGTGACAAGTAGGAAGTACTTCACTCATCAGCTTATCACAAGGATCTTGAATGATGATGCCAGTTAGCTTGTCCAGTCTGCTACTTCGAATTCAAACACACAATAATATCCAATGTTAAACGAAAATTTCTATAGTAAGTCCAGCAATTTTATTCCACATTAAATACTTCTGAAATTGAAGTATTTATACAAAAAGTATTACAAATATCCTAGAAGAGTTCCGGGAATAACTTTAGGAAAAAGAAAATATCATTACATAATAAAAGGGATAGCTGCTTAAAAAATCAGCAAGCTATCCTCTTTTATCTAAAATAAATAGAACTGTTTTGTTAACAAGGAGCTTTTGGCTACCTATGTGTCCTTCTTGTTGGCTGTTAGATATTTTCATGCATTTGACTTGCCTTCGCTGATACTCTTTCCTGCTGATACTCTTTAACTTGATGCTCTTTAATGTTGATACTCTTTGACCATTAGCTTTACTGTTTTACTACTGTAAAATTATCTTTTAGCAGTAAAAATTCAGCAAACTTTCTTTTCATTTTATCTCTCTTTTGACTGTCTCTAGGTAACTTTTTCACTGTTTTTACCTTCTATCTTTACATAAAAGCTGTGAAAGTTTTCCACTCTTCTGCTTTTGGAATTTGGACATTTTTCAGCTTCCTAAAGTTTTCATCAGCCTTTGTGTATCTTGGAAAAGTAGCCTTGATGACAAAGAGGTGCTTAATTTGATGCCGTAGAAAGAATAAATCCTCAGAATACTAAAGTAAAACTTTGCTTGTAGGAGTGCCTTGTGCTAGTTTTTTGTTTACTTGCTCTTTAGCAAACTCTCTAATCTTTTTGTCATAGTCCTTTTGTGGCATAAGTTTCTCATTGAAAACATGTATGTCTGGTATGCCTTTCTATCTTAAATTTGTATACTTTACCATAAATCTAGTTATGGAAAGGTTCATTGTTTCACATTTTTCTTCAAGATTGTTCTTTAAGCTCTTTTTAGTGATAACCTTCATGATTTGCAAGATTGTCTCTGTCCTGTCTAATACTTGCAATTCTTCAAGTTCCTCCCCATTTTTTTTGTTTAGAAATGTAATGAGTTTTAAAGCCTGTGCAGGCGTATCAGTCAACTCATCCTTTGTCTTTTGTATTGTAATATTGAAAAATTTGCAAGCAGCAAATTGGAATATTAATTTTTTCTTATATCATCTAGGAGGTCAATAAAATGGGTAAAAGGCCCATGAGTAGGAATAAAATCCCTCATAGTGTGAAATGGATCTATGGAGTAGCTTAATTTTTCACCTTCCAGTGTGAAAAGGGGCAAATGGATGAGGAAAAGGTCAAGTTTGACCAAGTCAACAATGCTGCCTAAGAGGGTGTAGCCTACATGGGAAGACAACGTAGTTTGAGAGGGAGGAATATTCTTTGTGGAATAAACCCTAATGTGTGGGGTCTAGGGAAAAGAGGAATTCACTTGCATAAAAGGAGGAAGAGGCAGCCATAGAGAGACATCTTTGAGCATTTGATTATTTGTTTGATTAGACTATTTGCAGTCTCTGGCTGTTTAGTTGAGTTAAAATGTTGTTTAGCACAAGGGATTCCTGAATAGGATTTCCTCTCCTTCTTGAGAGGCCTCTTGAAGGATTCCACTTCATTTTCTCCACATCTTGGCTCAAGGCCAAAGTCATTCCTTCAGCTACAACGTTATCTATGCTCAAGTGTAACGTTGTGTTGCAGTGGAGGGGTTCCACAACACCATTCCTTGTCTCATATTTCAGAGGAGGGAGTTTCTATTCCTCGGGAAGGTTAGTAAGGAAGGTTTCTAAGCTTATTTTCATATTTTTTCATCAGGCCAAGCATCTCCCATCATATACAATGCAGTCCCTTCTCTAGAATGCATTATTTCAGTGAGTACCTGCAGTGGGGGCTTGCACCATCATCTTGGAGGAAGAGATCTTCGGGGATAGGATCAGCCTATCACTTGAGAGATATGTTGGAAGAGGTTTATTTCAGATTTTACATCATCTTCAGCAATCTCCAGTTATTTTATGAGTTGCAGCTGCTACCCAGCAACTCCGACAGTTTTGCATATTTTCCATTTGTATCTATATTGTAGCCAATCCTCTCGAGGATTTTTGTATTGTTATTTTCAAGGGTTGAGAGCTTGCTTCCTCTCATTTCTTGAGATGATATTGTCATATCATTACATTTTCATTTTTTATGTTGTAATGTCTCCATATAAATTGCACAGTCATAGCTTGGGCATACTCATGTAGCATTGTTTTGTCATATTTGATGTACATGTCTTATTGAGGCTTTCATTACCGAGCTTGAGTTATTGATTCCTCAAATAATTGTACTCTTTTGCTGCTATATTATACATTGATCAGCTATCTACATATTCATGTGTTATGGCTCATTAAAACAATGCTGTGTTTTCAATCCTTGTTCATGTATTGTTTTTTTTTCTAAATTATGCTAATTCTATTTTGGAAACATATTGTTACAAAACTGCCTTAGTTCAGCTATGGGAGCTCGAATACTGGGCTTGATTTCCATGCTTTAAAAAAATGACGAACTGCCCTGAGCGGGAAACCAGTTCTTTTAAGCAGATTTTGACCGCCCTTGAGAGGGAAACCGGTTCAATAGTCAGTGCATATAACTTATAAAAACTGAAAGAACTAGAGTAGCTAGCAGCTGTTGCTGCTGTATAAAACCAAATAAAAACATAGTATCTCCCAAAAAAGTAGAATGAGTGTACCATGTTTAGCCAAGACAAACGGGATTACTGCTCGTGAGCTGGAGAAGGAGGCTCCTCCACTATACGGCAACCATATTCGCTTTCCGATTCTTCTAGCTTGTCGTTATGTTCACCAACTATGCGCATGAAGCCCATGTCCACCTACATGAGATGAATGCCCAGGTCAGGCAAGGCAGAACTTAGGGGCTCGACCGGTCTTGCAGGAGCATGCACGGCTAGAGTGGGATTGAGACCAGGTGGAGGGGGGTGCAGGCCAGGCATGGGAGGAGGACTGAGGGGCATATCTTCTCTCAAAGTGACTATGAAAAAGATAGAGACAATGGGATGGTTAGAGGAGAAATCAAAATGGAATTCTGCCCTTTGAGAAGTCTGGCACATGGAAATATTGTCTAAGGTATGAAGGCCAGGGGAAAGAGGTCTGGTAGGAGAAGCAGAGGGACTCGGAGAAGGCCGAGTTTTTCTTGTCCTTCCAGGAGGGTAGTCACGTTCTATATGGCTACCGGTGGAAGGAGAACGCCTCCAAGTACCATTATCAGAAGAATTCTTTGTACCAGAGCTTGAGGATGGACGAGCGCACGCAGGCCTGCCTCGGCTGGTACCCTGGCGACAACGCATCCATTAGCGCTGCCTAGGCATGGCGTGAGCAATAATTGGAGACGGTTTGAGATAAAAAGAGCAGGAAGGGACTGGAGGAAGCCCACTAGGGTCATCACACTGTGAGTGCAAACAATAACTGGAGCATTCGAATGAACTTTGAGTGAAATGAGATCCAAGCGTTGTCTCCAGGCAACAGAAAAGAGAGCAGCGTCGCCCTGTGTGTGTGTGAGCGCTAGGCTCGGCACATGCAGCAGGGCAGGTGCTCCTTAGAGGGTGTAGAGGGAAAATACAGGCAGATCAAGAGCAATTCAGAATGCCCCAAATGAAGTCCATCATTATCCAACAGAGTAAGAAGTGAATTAGAACTCGGCAGCAAGGAGGAGTTAATGCCCTAGGAGCTAGCAGAGTTATGGCAAGTTTAATGGAGCCACAGGGGGCCATATGGCCACCCCATGCGAGCCTCCTTGAGATGAGGCCAGGGACAAATGTCCCGTCATTCCCCTCTATCATCCGCATTTGGAACTTGTTCATGTATTGTTACAGTCCCCTCATTGAGTAATTTTTGAAGACAAATAGGTGTGGGAGATCTGTTTAACCTACCTAGAGGGATTTCTTTCGATCCATATATTAGATTTAGGACTTAGATACATTTATCTAAGGGATCCAGGTCCTGGTTTCAAATCCTATAGCAGCCATTCCTGGAAAATGCGTTTTCCAGTCATGCGTTGCTAGCAGATCCCATTTTGGGATATTACAATGGTATCAGAGCATAGTATTCACTCAGCCTTTGAGTCTAAGGATAAGAGATCAGAATATTGAAGAGGATGGGTTTTATATCATCATGTTTCAGATCCATGAAGAACCTCCCTAGGGAGGATAAGCATGAAGAAGAGGAAGAACCCTGCACTTCCTATTCTCATCGAGAAGGAGACAAAGAAATGAGTAGGAAAAAGACTCCATCTTCTGAAGGAGAAAAAGGGGATAAGCTCACAAAGCGTCCTCCTAAATATATACATAATATTCATGAAGACTTCAATAAGATAAGGAGGGATATGTATGAAGAATCTCCGAAAGAGTTTGGATCTAAAGTAAGCTCTAGGTTGACATATGAGGAGTGTAAGGAAGCAGCTACACATCCTAATACACAATGCAGTCACATGCCCAGGATTTCTGGAAGAGAGATGGAAAGAGAAGAAGAGGTTTCTAGGAGGGAAACCCTTAGTGATTTCTTGAAAGAGTATGAGTTTCAAACTCAGAAATTCCGAGATCATCTCAGTTTTTCAGAGTTTTGCAAGATGAAGGTGAAGGGAAGAGAGCAGCAAGATAGATTTCTTCTATCTACCTTTGAGGGTTCACCTACAGGTTCAGCCAAATCTTGGGTGGAGGAGTTAGATACCTTCTTGCAGCAGCACCACATTCTTGAAGATGAAGCCATCAAAGTTGTAGCGCTGCATTTGAGAGGTAAGGCCTACGCCTGGTGGATATTTGAATCATTTTCTTTAACAAATGTAAACATTGCATCCTATGCTAGTTTCACTAAGGCATTAGTGAAAAGATTTGATAGAAGGATTCATGAGACACACATGGTGGAGAAAAACAAGGAAACTCAAACAGAACCCTTGCATGAGAACGCAGTACCATTTCAGGAAACCATGGAGAAGGATGAAAACTTACACCATATTTTTCTTGAAGAAAGACTTTCTTCTCACACCTTTGAGCAAGGAAGCATGGAGATCTCTTTTTCAAAGAGGGATCAAATAATTGAGGGTTGCCAATTCATTTTGTAGATATTGAGGGAAACAATTTTTTTCTATCTAGATATCATCTAGTGCCTCATGCAGAGGAAGGAGGAGCTCTTGCTCCAAATAGAGGGATGCTTGCATCTTTGCAAGGAAGTCCCTAGGATCTCATGTGTGGAGATCAAGGCATAGCTCATGTGCCATTGTTGAGGAGGTGTGGAACCATGGATACTCAAGGACGAGGTAGGGAGAGGGACCAACATCATGAGATGAGGAGTACAAACCCATATCCATTTCTGGAGGTTGATGCACCTAAGAAGGTGATTGGATTGCGCAGTGGAAGCATGGAGAGTTATTTCCATTCATTTATTTAGTCATCTCTTGATGATGATGTCTCATTGCATGGAGACATTTTGCTGGGGAGACCATTGGACCACCATAGGAGGATGGATGCTTCACCAGTTGAGGTACCACTCAGTGATTTCAGAGGAGTGGGAACCTTGGAAGAGCTTGATTCAGCACTGGGAGTCTGGGGTAGACTAAAGGAGAGAGAGAGACTTCTCTCAACATCATCAATACCCACTTTCCTTTCAGATTTTGTGTTGTGGTAGAAGCAGCAGGGGAAGGATAGCCACCTTCCAACTTGCATCTTGACATGGGAAATGTCAAAGAAGAGGGCAACCATTTGACAAATGTTCTTCGTGAGAGATCATCAACACTGTCACTATGGAGGATAGATCCATATTGGAACTCCCAGCTATTGGTGGAGTATTCCAAGGATATTTTCACTTACATGATCTTGGATGACCAGTTGCATGAGGAGGAATATTCAGTCAGAGATGGGTTCATATACTATCATGGTAGGATCTTCTTTCCTAGAGCTTCCAAGCTCAAGGAGAAGTTTCTACAAGCAGCTCGGGAGGATTTCCTTTTCAGCCCCACTTGTTCTATGAGAGCATACCACACCATCGGGGAGGGGTATTTTTGGATGGGATTTGAGGAGGAGATATATCAACATATGAGGAGATGCATGGAACAGATGGAGAGGGAGGAGAGATAACTCTTTGGATAAGTTATCACAAGCACCTCTTTTCTCTTTGAGGATGAGAGGAGACTCATCTATGAGACACTCCATTTGTATGAGAAAAAAATATGGTAAGGGTAATGATTGTGTACATGATTATTTATATGATGTATGTCCCTTAACCATATATGTGCAAGATGATGGGCCAAGGAGGAGCCTTCTTTTTTATAGACCACATGGTCTAGATGAGGCCATAAGAATTATTGATGGCCATTCCCTAGGAGGACTTGGGGAAGATAGATATTATGGAGCACATGCTCATTGTACACCTTACATTATTCACTTCCTCCATACTTATGAGGAGATTGGAGCAGTACGCAAGTGGTTGAGAAGCTACTCATTTTATCAGTCTTTATTGCAGTTGAGGGTAAGTCTACGTTGGTTGCACTTAAGGGACCATTATCCTTCTCATTTGTTGCAGGTAGCAAGCATGATTCTCATCTTTCCTCCCTATGATTCTATTGTTGTTGTCTTTATGAGGAGCATGCTTGGGAGAGAGACACATTGGGTGGATGTGTCCTTTGAGGGAGAAATTCCTCACACCTTTTGAACTACATGTTCTAAGGGGAGCATGGGACATGGTATGGTTACCTTAACAACACATTTTTCACTTTATGAGGTGAGCCATATGATGGATGAGATACCATATAATGATGGCTTCCAAATCATCATATATGGGGATATTTGGGCCAACTTGATTTGCAGCGTTGGAAGAGAGATATTTGGATATCTAGTCCTCATCTTTCCATTTGAGGGCAACATTATTGCAGCCCAAGGACATCCAACACTCTACACATATAATAAGTGGAGAGATGGACAGTGTGGGGTAGGCTACATTGTCTACCATGTGCAGATTTTCATCCCACCTACTTTGCCGGAGCCAAAGGTGGAGGACAGTTTTCAGGGGTTTCCTAGTTGGGAGGTGACTCATTTTGCATGGCTAATAGCTTGGAGATGGAGGATCCATATGGAAAGATAGTTCCCATTATATTTCAGATCCAATTCTTCAAAGGGACCTCTAGAAATCACTTTGTTATCCTCTTGAGTATTTCACCTTTACATGATGATGGATTGATAGCTAACTTGCATGCTGAGAAGGAGCAATGTGGAGCTTGATTGATGAGATATCATCACTTTCCTTGGAGGAGATCATCATACATGGATGCTACAGGGAGAGGAGGAGAGATAAATCAGTCTATCCTTGCACTTGCTTGAGGACAAACAATCTTTGAGAGGGGAGGACTGTAATATTCCAAAATTTGCAAGCAGCAAATTGGAATATCAATTTTTGCTTATATCATATAGGAGGTGAATAAAATGGGGAAAAGGCCCATGAGTAGGAATTATATCCCTCATAGTGTGAAATGGATCTATGAAGTATCTTTATTTTTCACCTTCCAATGTGAAAAGGGGAAAATGCATGAGGATAAGGTCAAGTTTGACCAAGTCAATAACGCTGCCTAAGAGGGTGTCGCTTGCATGGGAAGACAACGCAGTTTGAGAGGGAGGAATATTATTTGTGGAAGAAACCATAATGTGTGGGGTCCAAGGCAAAGAGGCATTCACTTGCATAAAAGGAGGAAGAGGCAGCCATAGAGAGACATCTTTGAGCGTTTGATTATTTGTATGATTAGACTTTGCAGTCTCTAGTTGTTTGGCTGAGTTGCAGTGTTGTTTAGCACGAGGGATTCCTACTTAGGATTCCTCTCCTTATTGAGAGGCATCTTGAAGGATTTCACTTCATTTTCTCCACATCTTGGCTCAAGGCCAAAGCCATTCTTTCAGCTACTGCGTTATCTATGCTCAAGTGTAACGTTGTGTTGCAGGGTGTTGCAGTGGAGGGGTTCCACAACACCATTCCTTGTCTCATCTTTCAGAGGAGGGAGTTTCTATTCCTCAAGAAGGTTAGTAAGGAAGGTTTTTGAGCTGATTTGCACATTTTTGCATCAGGCCAAGCATCTCCCATCATAGACAATGCAATCCCTTCTCTAGATTGCGTTATTTTAGTGATTACCTACAGTGGGGGCTTGCACCATCATCTTAGAGGAAGAGATCTCCGGGGATAGGATCAGACTATTACTTGAGAGATCTGTTGGAGGAGGTTTATTTCAGATTGTACATCATCTTCAGCCATCTCCAGTTATTTTCTGAGTTGCAGCTGCTACCCAGCAACTCCGGCATTTCTGCAGATTTTCCATTTGTATCTATATTGTAGCCAATCCTCTTGAGGATTGTTGTATTGTTATTTTCAAGGGCTGAGAGCTTGCTTCCCCTAATTTCTGAGATGATATTGTCATATCATTACATTTTCATTTTTTATTTTGCAGTGTCTTCATATAAATTGCGCATGTCTTATTGAGGCTTTCATTGCCAAGCTTGAGTGATTGATTCCTCAAAGCATTGTACTCTTTTTCTGCTATATTATACATTTATCATCTATCTACATATTCATGTGTTATGGATCATTAAAATAACGCTGTGTATTCAATCCTTGTTCATGTATTGTTGCAGTCCCCTCATCGGGCAATTTTCGAAGACAACTAGGTGTGGGAGATCTATTTAACCTACCTAGAGGGATTTCTTTGGAGCCATCTCTTGTATTTAGGACTTAAATACATTTATCTAAGGGATCCAGGTCTTGGTTTCAAATCCTGTAGCATCCATTCTTGGAAAATGTGTTTTCTATTCATGCCTTGCTAGCAGATCCCATTTTGGGATATTACATGTATCTATGTTTGCGCTGCTAATAACAATTCTTTCTGCTCATATATAACCTGAATTGAAGGCCATTGTTTATGAATGGCTTCAATTATGTTAGTCCAGTGATGATTTTTAATGTATGAGATATGCTCTATGAAAGTCAATTCTTTTTGTAAATTCTTGAGCTGCTCTCCCAATCTAATTTCTTTCTGCTGATGAGTTTTAGCATTGATCTAAGCTTTATTATTTTCACTCTCAAGATTTTCAATCATCTTATTCAGTCTTTTTATTTCATATATATTTAAAGACATCTCTTCCATGGCTTTGACAATCTGGCTGGCTTCATCTGTTTGCTGTACATTTGTAGTAGAAGATTCTATAGTTGAAATGGTGGCTGAAGTCACTGGCATTGCAGTTGCCAGTGGGACATTTGGTGTTAATTTCTCTCCTAAAGTAGAAGGCACTGTTGTAGTAATCATTGGGATGACTATAGGAATTGTAGGAATTTCTGTCTCTTTTTAAGTCTCTCTTTCTTGGACCAGTTTGTCCATTTGTGTTTCCATCTCTTTAATTTGAGCTATCAATTTAAGTATTAGCTTCATCATTTCTTATTTTTCACTTTGATCCTGAAGGATTTCCTTTGTTTTTGGATGCTCACTTTGAGGAAACTTGAGCTGTTTCCTCAAAGCTGCTATGTCTTCATTCTTTTTCCTGACCAATATTTCTGCTGCTTGGATGTTTGAGGGATCATATCCCACCTGTAAGACTAGTTCCTCTAAGGATTTGATCCTTAGTTCCTTGGCATAAAGTGATGATTTATCCATATTCATATGATCTTGCATATTAAGTATGGTATTTTTAAGTTTATTGGCACTCATTGCTTTGGTTGCCACTATCAAATACAACATTTCAGAGGTCTGTCTATGGAACTCAATCTAGTCTAGCTCATGAATATTCTCTGTGTCTACCTCAAGTTCCACCTTTTTATAGTCTGATACTATTTTAGGTTCTGATGTAGTAGGTTGTAAAAATGACATCATCATTTTATTGCTGGAATAATCAAATGCTGATAATAATCTATTCTGATTTCCAGGCTTCTGTTTCAAGAATTGAGAGTATTTTTCTATCTTTATCTCTTCATTTTTCTTCTTAATTTTCTTATACCTCTCTTTGATGTCCAAGTCCTCTTCCTCAGCTGGCTGTGAGGAAGAGGCTTCCATGCTGTGTTGTTTCTCAATCATTTGTGTGTCATTCTGGTTTAGCGGTTTTTCCTATTGAATTTCCATAAGTGTTTCATTGATTATGGTTGTGGCTATATCATAATTAATCACTCGAGCATCTGTATCATCAATATCAATTGTTACTTTCTCCTTATCAAATGAACTGAACTTAAGCCTTTTGTTATATATTATTTTAAATTTGCTCCCAGTTGTTGTCTCTGCTGTGTAACCTCCTTCTTCCCTGACTCTTTTACTTGATGTTTCTAGCTGCTTGACAACTTCCAATGTTGGTGTTGTATCTTTTTGGCTTGCTGCCTCTATCAAGGTGTTTTCAATCCATTCAATTTGATTGGAAAAAATTTCTATTTTAGGATTTGACTCATGGATAAAGGGTGTTAATTTACACTTCACCCTTAGCTTGCTTAAGATCCCTTGTGGATCATAGTTCCATGGAAAACTCTCATCAAATCTGAATTCTGATGGCTTCTTTGTCACTTCCTTTTTAGCATCTCTATGGTTGCAGATAAATGGAACAATTTGATTTTTTAACTTAAATTGGGTCTTCTTCTTGGCTACCATAAAGTTAATTGAATCTGAATTGAGAATCTGTTTAAGATATTCTAATGAAAATAATCTCATACACACATTCTTGGGCAACTTGTAGGGTAACAATTTTGTCCCAAAAATCCTTAATTCAACGTGTTTTTCATAGAGGTACCAATATCCAACTTTGTTCTGCTCTGAAAGCTGCAATATTCTTTTCATTTGTTCACTGATCCTAGGATGTTCTTATTTGTTTAATATTCTCATTGCTGGATGCAAAAATAGTTCTGAAAACTCTAAATAAGTGGAATAACTAGATTCTTTTCTAAGTAATGAAGTCTAGAAGATAATTGATAGAGGTTTTCCCTCTACATCCATCTTTTGCAAAGAAACTGGAAATTTTTCTGCTTGAGATAATAAAAACAAATGGAAAAGATAAGATGAATATCTAAAAACTCCTTCTGTGGGTAATTTAGTCAACTGGTATTGGATGGTATCTGTTATGAAACCAACATAGTCAAAGATGACTGATGGAGGTTGACCAAGAGACATGGTGGACAAGAAACCAAGAATAGATTCATCAATATACTCATTTGTAAAATATCCAAGGATAAAAGAGAGAATAGAGATAATTTGTCTTGAACCTTCAGGAAATTTAGCTGTGGAGTATTGAGGATTTATCCTTGGAATATCAACATGAGAAGTTATAAAATTCTGAAAGAACATGAACCTTTTAAGGAAATCTAGGCCAAGGTATAACTGAGTTAAGACCTCTATAGACAAGGGAACTACTTGGAGATCAGGCTGTAATTTAAGCATTTGACTAATTGACTGGCCTGTAATGGTAAAAAGTATTTGTTTTTCTGCATTTACTATAGCCCTTTGATCTAGCTCATAGTATTTTTGACACAGTCTGATGAGTTCTTGACCAGGATGAGTCAATGGGACTATATACTTGGGTAAATGAGTTTCCCAAATAGGAATATCATATTTGTCTAGATATTTTTCATAACACCAGTTGTGTATATCTAGAAAATTGAACTCAATGATAGGGTTTGCAATTTTATAATCAAGATCAGTCAAAGGAATTCTTTCAGTAGCAACCATAGGTGGTTGAAGGGGGTTTACTGTTACAACAAATTTGGTAGTAATGGCTAGGGTAGGCTTAGGGGCTTTGGATCCCTTAGAATTAGGTGTTTTGGATCCTTCAAGTCTGCTTGTGTTCTGTTTTTTAGGCATTTTTAGGTATTTACCGCAAGATTAGACTTCTTGCAGGAGTTTTTATATTAAACAGAGAGGAAACTGAGAAATTTAGGCTAAGGATGGCTTCTTTTGGGATTTTTTCTCAATTAGGTTTTTCTGAGGATATAAAACTGGCATAAAATAGAAAACAAGGGTTTTCTGAGTTGGTTTGATTGAAAAATGGGTTTTCAAGGTAATTCAGAGGTTTTAGCCATTTAGATCCTTGAATTTGATCTTTAGACTATGAAATTTGAGGAAATTGGCTTTTAAAAGGCTTGCAATAGAAAACAGGGTTTCCTGGGAAAAATTTGCCACGGTTTGGCCTCTTTTTTGGTATTTTTAGGCAATTTGCTTCAGTGAATATCTCAGTTTAAAGGTTTGGTTCTATTAAATATGATTAAAATTGAATTCGCAGGTTTGAATTGTCGAGAAATACCTTAATAATGTAGATATTTGGCTCTTGAAAGGTTTCCAGATGATCTTGGTTGATTTTGAGATCTTTAATGGCTTACTCGAGCGACGAATAGCTTTTAGTTGATATTAAATGGTAGATTTCAATAAAATACTGAGGTTATGGGCATAAAATGGCAAGTAGGGGCTTGAAAAGGCTTAAAACAGTCGAGAGGAGCTATTTTAGAGTTCAAATGCACGGGTAAACATAAAAAATAGTTGTATCAAAGGTTTTAAACTTTTGATTTAATCTTCCTTAACTTTCATTGAATGCAGGTCTCGTGAATGGCAGGAGGTGGTTTCAGGATTTGAAATGAAAAAACAAACAGTGGTTATTGCGCAAGGTTTAAGTGGTAAGTTTTTTTATTCAAAACGCACACGATCCAATCGATGGAGGCCACATGGAGGGGAGGAGTCTTGGCGAAACCACCTATTTCGCGTGCATTTGGAGTTCAGCAAGACGAACATGTTTTCAATGCGATATTGCATATCAGCCGTTATATCTGAGGGATGAGCACGAAGGATTAGAATTGATCTTGGGGTTGTGCTGAATGGAGAGGTGTGGGACTGATGCTTTCATATAGGCGGAAAGGAGTTTAAATATTTATCAATTATGTTTAATAAATTTTAAAGCCTTTAGCCTTTTATTAAAATGGGTGGAGGGGTAAAATATTTATATAAGGTTTAAAATTTATATATAATGTTTATAATGAATATGATGCAGGGTTTATAGGCGGCAAGGGTTTATATTTATGAAAACATTGGTTTATTTCAAAATACTTGGGTTATAAAGTATGCGGGGGATAGTATAACATGCATTTAAACATTCTTCAAAATGAAATGTTTTAACAAATGCAAATATGGGGGCGATAGTATTATTATATAGTGATTTAAAATTTTGATATGCGTTTAAATACTATAGGGTCAGGATATTTATTTAATGATAGTTTAGACCAAAGGGCTTTTAATTGGTGTTTTTAATTTAGCATATGGGTAATAAAATTTGGTCTTAACCTTTATAATAGTGGTTTTTTTTGGGGATACTTAAATATAGGGAATTAATAAGTAGGATAGGGTATTTTTTATGGATTTAATAAACTAAGTTAAAAGTTAATATTAAAAGGGGAATGGAATGCACACAAAAATACATAAAAGGACTAAGTAAATTGTAAAAGTAAAGCAAAGCTTGTCTTTTTATCATTTCACCAACACTTAGTATAAAGTATTTTTGAGGGTTTTTATATGTTTCTGAATGAATGGAAGTTAATTAGATGGTTTTATATGCTTAATTAAGTAAGAATGAGTCTTTACTTATGAAAGGAGTTATAATGTATGAATGAGAGATGAAATAATGATGAATGGGGATTTAACATAAGAATTTAATATTTTCAACTAACCAGTCATCGAGCCTTGGGTCCGGTCCCAACAAAAGTCAGAGAAATGCTCTGAGCCTGTTTGACTGATAGCTTAGAATACTGAATACTTATGGGGGATGGGAAATTAGTGATTTTGTTAGATAATCATTATTACATGGTTTCTCCACTTATTTCTACCTACCCAGCCTTATTCTAACATTTTTTTTTTCATTTGGCAGGTGCATTTAGGCTTGCAACCTTGAAACATTTATTCTTTTAAAGAATAAACTGTTCTAAATCTTCCTTATTTCATCCGAGGGCTCACATTAACTGTTGAGCTCCTCATTATTCTCTACATATCTACTGATATGTCAGGATTAAACTATCTGACAAATCTTTATTCACTATCTGAAACATGAAATTGAAAACATGACAAGTCAGATTAAGAAGTTTAACTCATCATGGATTATGGAATTTATTGACACTCTGCCATAATCATTTATTCTTGTAGTAAAGTAAAGTAGTGGCATTTGGACTTGCTCACTCTCAGGTCCTATTTTCATCTCTTTTTCTTTTGGGGTATATATTTTTTCTAAGTCCTTTGATCTTTCTCTTAGGACCTTTTACCCTCTTTTTGACTTTTTTTATTATTTTTTCATTTTTCAAATATAGGAAAACATCTTGCAGAAAGCAAGGTATGTACATATTTACAAGACTATCAAAGTTAATTCAAAATTTTATGAACCCTATTATTATAGGACCCTAACAGTGGCTCCACTTGGGGATGGCATTTCCTATTGAAATGTCAAGAACTTTGAGATCTAGTAGCCTTTGACTTTTGACTATGATGTTCCTGTAAGTGTCTCCTGTTTTCTGTAATAACTCATATTTATGACATTTTACTCTTCAAAGTTTAGGGCCTTCTCTCCAGGCTTCAATTCATTTATTGGTCCTTCTTGTATATTTTTTCCATCCAAATCTTTGATAAATAAAGCATTTTTCCCTTATATCCATAAATTACATAAGGTCCTTTCCACAGAAAGTCAAACTTTCCATGTTTGCCTTTGTCTTCTCTTCTAGAATCCCACTTTAACACTTGATCTCCAATGTAAAAATCATCCTCTTTACTTCTTTAATCAAACATTTTCTTGATTTTATCCTGAATGACTTGGGATTTCTCATAGACTTCTTCTCTTCTTTGTTGTAGATGAATAGTTTGATTGATTATCCTTGTATATCATTTGTTTCCACTTGTGATTCTTGAATGATTTTCATTACTGGAACACCTAAGGATGATGGAAAAACTGCATCCATTCCATATAAAAGTTGGTAAGGGGAAGTGCCAATGAAATTTTTGGTAGTAAGTCTATCTGCCCATAAGGCATAGACTAACTTTTTATTCCAAGTCTTTTTTTTTGTCTTCAAGTAACTTTTTTATGATATTTACAAGAATTTTGTTTGAGGATTCAGCTAAGCCATTACCCTAAGGGTAATATGCAGTAGAATGGCCTAGGGTAATATGGTATTTGTGGCAAAATAAAATCATCTTTTTGGATTTGAATGCTGCTGCATTATCAGTAATAATCCTCTGTGGGCATCCAAATCTTGAAAGAATTTTATTTTCTAGGAAGGCTATAATGACTGTGTCAATGACTTGTCTGGAGGGTATGGCTTCGATCCACTTTGTAAAATAATCAGTGGCAGTTAAAATCCACTTATGTTAGCCTGAGGATGGAGGGTGAATTTCATCAATGAAGTTGAAACCCCATTTTTGAAATGGCATCTCACGTGAAATAGGCTTTAGAGGTAGGGGTAACAATTTTTTCTTGCCTTCAAAAATTTGGCACTTGTGACAAGAAGTCACAAGCTTTTTAACATCAGTGAACAAAGTAGGCCAATAGAAACCAGCTCTAAGGATCTTATCAACAGTAGTTTTCCAATATAAATTCCCTTCATAGTCACCTGCATAAAACTCTTCAGGAATTTTATCAGCTTCTTCCTTTAGTAAACAATTCAATAATATCCCACTATGATCTCTCCAAAAGAGTACATTATCTAAGATACAAAATCTTTTTTCTTTAAGTTTTAGAAATCTAGCTTTAGTTCTTAAAAATCCAGGAGGAGCTTGTAAGTTTGATAGTACAAAGATGATATCTAAGAACCAAGGCGAATCTGAGAAGGCTTCATTGATCGTTGGAGTCACCATCTCTTCCTGGTCATCAACCTGAGCAATAAAATTTATATCTAAGGCATTATAGTTGGATTCATCCATAAGTTTGGCTAATCCTTGACCCTTGATGATTTTTGTGGGTTTAATTTCTATGTCATATTCTAGGATAGTGGCAATCCACTTAGCTCTTCTTCCATCAGGACCATCCTGAGTAAGAATTTCTTTTACTACAAAATTAGGGACATAGGCAATTATGTGTGAATAGAGAATATACACCCTAAAGTATTTTATAGCCTTTACCAAATCTAAGGCTTGTTTTTCCATTATGTTATATTTCAAAGGGGCATCTCTAAGATTTTTACTGAAGAAATCTATAGGTTTTTCAAATCCTTGGTCATTTTTCTGTAGTGAAATTGCAACAATGGTATGTTCTGAAGCAAATCAAAAGATTATGAAGTCATTCTTGAAATCAGGACTTATCAGGATTGGAGTTTTGGTTAAGGATAGCTTAATGGATTCGAATGATTGTTTAGCCTCAAAGGTCCATTTAAGAATTGAATATTTTTTAAGTATGTTATTCAATTCTCTAATTTATTTCTGCTAAGTTTGAAATGAATCTTCTTAAAAAAAAAATCTTACCTAAGAAAGCTTGTAACTCTTTGATATTTCTAGGTGGATGAATGTTCATAATTGCTTCTATCCTAGTAGGATATATTCTAATTCCTTCTTTTGAAATTATATGTCCTAGTAACTTACCTTCCTATTATCCAAAAAGACTTTTCTCGAGATTTAAAGAGATGCCAAATTTCCTACATTTAATAAGTACCTGCCTCAAATGATCCAAGTGTTCATTAACTAATTTGGAAAATACAGTAATATCATCTAGATAAATTACCAAGAAGTCATGAATCTCCTTTTAAAAGGCTATGTCCATAGCTCTCTAAAAGGTTGCTCCTACATTCATCAGACCAAAGGGCATTTTCACATACATGAAAGTTCCCCAACAAGTGGTGGAAGTTGTTTTGGCATGATCTTCCTTTCAGACTAGGATCTGGTTCTATCCTAAAAAACCAACTAACAAATAAAAACCTAGAGGAGCCAACTACATTTTGTAATATATGATCCATCTTTGGTAAAGGGTAATTATCATTTAAAGACACTTTTTTAATATTTCTAAAGTCAAAACATAATCTAATTTCTCTAGTTTTCTTTCTTATTGGAACTAGGTATGAAACCCAATCAGAATATCTGATTGGTGCAATGATCTAGGCATCATACATTCACTTTACTGCCTTTTATATCAAAGGTAATAGAACATGATTAATTATTCTTAACTTCTTTTTGAATGGTTTTTGATAATATTTTATGGGAATTTTGTGCTGGATTATGTTTGTATCATAAGATTTAAGATCCTCATAACTCCAAGCAAAAACATCTTGGTATTCCTTTAATAGATCAATGCATTTTTCCTTTTCTTGTAGAGGCAAAGATTTAGACAATTTTATCATCTTTGGTTTTAATTATGTCCCAATATTAAATTCCTCAATATCAAACCTAACTGGTTCCATTTTTGGCTTTTTAGGCACATCATTGGAGTCAAAGAGATCTTCCAAAGGGGTTAAACCTTTAGGAAAAAAAATATCTTTGAGATCTAACATGTCAATTTCTTCTGCAATGATTTCTTCAATATCTATCTTCTCTAAGCTATCTATGTCAGATTGACTAAATACAATGGGTTTATAAAATTTATGTACATCTATGCTATCTATTTCATAATTGAAATCTGAATCTATATTACAGTTTGTATCTATTTTACAATTTTGAAATTCTTCTTCATTGTTTAAGAAATTGTAAATCTCTTCATCCTGAGAGAAAATATGCCAATATTTGAGGTTATCTAGAATAATTGGTCTATATTTAACCTCAACAGTGTACCTGTGTGTTGGTTGGAATGGTAAATTTCATGTACTATAAAAAGTTGCTAGGCAGTGTGCTTGAATATTTTGTTTTCTAGGTATAGCAACAAATTTTCATTCCAATAAATCATCAGTTAAATCAAGCACAATGTCTCTATATCGGCTTAGTCTTGGATTATGAACAGAATAATCTCCATGTGTTTGTTTTATGATTAATTATGAATCTCCCATGATTAAAATTTGTTGTCCTCTTGAGTTTCTAATGATTTGAAGTCCTATAATTAAGGCTTCATTCTCAGCCATGTTGTTTGTACATTTGAAGTTGAGTCTGAAGGCATGTCCTTCTGAGTGATTAGTCTCCCTATTTGTAATCCAAACTCTTGCTCCTGCTCCTAATTTGTTAACTGAGCCATCAAAGTCTAAATTCCATAGGGATTGATGGAAAATATTTTCATTGTTTGGTTATTTCCTTTTTTCAATTAGTTCAGTTTGGATTTTATCAGTTTTAGAGTTACACAAGATAAAAGAATCAAGATCAGTTGGTGTGGTGTAAATTGGAAAATTTATAGTTCTTTCAGCACTACTGACCATATACTTCATCAATGTTTCTCTAAATAACTTCTTAGGTTGACCAAACATTGTAATAGTAGCATAACTCATGTCCAGTTGTAGAGATCCCTGCAAATTTTCTCCCCATGAGTGAGAAAGTAGCATCCCATATTTAGGGGGGATATCAGCTACTACAATGTCCATTAATATGCTTTTACCAGGGTATTGAACTAATGTTACAGATAAGTCTTTGATTAATCCCAAAAATTTATCTTTACTTGAGTCAAAAGAAAACAAATCTTTGTAAGGCCTTGTCATTTCTAGATTTAGAGTTTCCATAATGGCTTTAGGCATTAAATTGTGGGAAGCTCTAGAATCTAGCATAGCGTTATGTAGAATTTGATCATGAATGGTAAGACAGATATAAAAAGGAAGGACTTCTCCATCTGCATGTTTTCCATTCACATCTGGGCCAAAAATCAACTCTGGTTGATCATCATTCAAAATAATTGAATCTTCATTATTAGTCATATTCAATGTTTCAGTAATAGTTGATTTGTATAAGTCATGTTTTACCAGTTCGGTTAAAGGAATTGGTATTTTCAACTTAGAAATTTCTATTTGAATATTAAAGGTAGGTTGAGACTTATTGATTTGAATTGGTTCTTCTTTATTAACTGTATTTTGGCTTGGTTTATCTTGAGTTTCTACAGTTATGTTTTTATTTTCAATTTGTTTGATATTCTCTGTTTGAGTTTCCTGTGTTTTCTTCTTCTAATTTTATTTTCAGGTGTTGTTTGAGAGGCAGTAGAAGTTTTTTCAGACTTAGCACTATCAGCAAGTGTTTTTGAATTATCAGTTTTTGGTTCTGCTGATTTAGAATCAGCAGAAAGTTTTTTAGAATCTGAATTTGTTGATTTAACTGAATTAGAGGCGTTAGCAGTAATGATTTTCTATGAATCTTTTGAAGATTGTGCCACTTCATCAGTAATATCAATTATTTTGGGACTTGATGATATTTTAGGACTATAAATGGGTTGAGAAGAATGGGAAACTTACTTATTTTCTCTTGGGAGAATTTGCAAAACTTTTGTTTTTGGTGCTTCTACATTTTTCTTATTTTGATTTTGGGAATTTTTTTTGGTAGAAGACTCATTATTTTTCTTGTGTCTAAGGTTATACTGACTATGTATTTCATTTATGGAAAAGTCATAACCCTGTTTATAGTCAAAGGATTCACTAGAATCTAATTTGAGTTGTTGAAGCTCAAATAGTTCTTGATCTTCCTGAGTGAGGAAAATGGTATTGTTTTCATCTATTCCCATTAGATGATTGATGTCATCCTCATCTTCATCATTATTTTGAGAACTTTCAGCATAGTTCTCCTGGAATGGGGGCCTTATTGTTTGGTCTAGGCCTGATTCTTTTGTTTTTCCTTGATTTATGTTTTTTCTAAAGTTGGTATTTCTGATCTGCTGTTGATTATCCAAATGTGGTATTTTCTCTATATTATCTATTCTATCCATCATTATTTCTAAGGTTTTAGCTAAACTATCTATTTTTGCATCAGAATTTGAATTTTCTTCTTTGATAGTCACTCTTCTTTCATTTTTGAGTCTAGCTTTTTTAGCTAATATGTTTATTTCTACACTAACAACATCTAATTGAATTTTTTATAAGGTGTCTGCATCTCTTTCCCTTAATTGATAAGCCATATATGCATTAAATCCATCAGGGAATTTGAGCAGAACAGAATAAGGAGTAGGTTTAAGAGTTGCAGGAATAGAATTATAGACACTATTGTACCTAGTGCAGTAATCTTGGACTGACTCATTCGATGCTATTTTTTATGCATCAAATTCAGATAATATTTGAAGGGGGTTCTTTTTATTTTCCCTTTTATTCAAAAACGTTGTAAAAAATATAGCTAATTAAATTATGCTATCAACAGCTTGATCTTTAAACCATTTCTTTACTTCTCCCATCAAATTTTGAGCAAACAATCTCATTTGAACATCTGAGTAATCTATTTCATAAATTTCAAAGAAGTCTATCATTTTAGTTAAGTGTTATTGAGCAGTATATTGCGTAGTACCATCAAACAATGGTATTTTGTTTTGACAATCTTGAGGCATGTCATGCAACTGTTGAGGTAAGACAAGGGGAGCATATCTAGCAGCCATGGCTAAAATATTAGTTTGACTAGAAGATCTAGTAGAAGAACTTGGAGTTGTACTGGAAATGATAGCTGATGAATTGAAAATTGTACCAAAAGTGTTGGGAAAAGATATTGGGATATGAGTGGAACTACTAGGAAATGACAATGATGAATTTGAAAAATCAGAAGGTAAACTAATGGATTTAGTGGATGGTGGAAAAAGTATTCTAGGCTGCAAAGGTAGTCCAGGGATAAATGGGTCTGTGGATGAGTTGGGAGTGGTATTTATATATGGTGTAACATCATAAAGATATGAATTTTCAGTTGGTATTATTGTGGTGTGTAACTGAGAAATTGGAGGTTTGTTTGCATAAGCCAAAAATTTAGCTAATTCAATAGCCTTATCAATATCCTTAAGAATCGTAACATTAATTTCCTCAACTTTCGTTTGATATTCAGTTTTCTTTGATTTAGATCTTGCTGTAATAATTTTCTGTTTTGCATTCAAGAATGAAACAAAAGCAGGGTCTAAAACAATAGTTTTTAAATCATTTTCAGAATTTCTTTTAAATAAGGAATGCTCAAATTTTAGATCAAGATCAATATCTTGAAGACTAACTAATTCTTGAGGTAATGAATTGACTCTTATTAATGATACTTTAGCTTCTAAGTTTTTTGTTTGTTTTTTCTTTTTTCCAATTCGATCTAGGTTATCTACTATGATAGCAGGTTTAGGATCTGGGTTAGACCTGGTATAGTAGGTTTTACTAGAAGCCAGAATTACAATTTTTCAATACCCACAACCTATAAAAATAATCTTGAAATAAAAATATGAATAAAATATTTTTTCTTCAAGACAAATTTTATGACTGAGGATTGGTTAATTCCCTAGTATGGTCGCCAATATGTTATCACTCTAGTAAATTCTCAAGTTGTGGGGTTTTGAGTTTTGAGTTAAAGAATACCAGAGGTGACCACAAACTTACTTCAAACTCTAGGATCTAGCCTTCCTAGGGTTCAGAGAGGGCTCTCTCTTTAAAGTTTAACTTTGTTTTGATTTATAATATTAGGCTAGTTATGAAAGTACAATTTGGTTTTGGTTTGAAGGTTTTGGTGGGAAAAAATAACTTGGAGGTAAGATAGAAATAAATCTACTTCTCCATTGGGCTATGGAGTCTAAAACAAACTAGCAGCACTAGAAATCAAGGCCAAAAAGGTACAAATATATTCAGGGCAAGATAGATAACCCTCAGAGATTTGGGAAAGTATTTCTTTGTGAGGTGGTATGATCAGGATAAAGGGAACTTAAGGATCCTTTGATCCATAAAATGGAAGTAGAAGGCAGAGGTCAAACGGGAGAAGGAGCAATTAAGGGTTCCTTGCACCGGAAATCAGAAGAAAACATTAAAATGGCAACTAGTTAAATACAAGGAGCACTTGACTAATCCTATAATAATACTCCTAGTTACACATTCAGACAGAACAAACATAAAATGAATGCATGAAACTTAGAAATGGAAATAGTGATAAGTGGGAAGTACTTCACTCATCAGCTTATCACAGGGATCCTTAATTATGATGCCAGTTAGCTTGTCTAGTCCGCTACTTCGAATTCAAACACACAATAGCCTCCAATGTTCAACGAAAATTTCTATAGTAAGTCCAACAATTTTATTCCGCACTGAATACTTCTGAAATTGAAGTATTTATACAAAAAGTATTACAAATATCCTAGAAGATTTCTAGGAATAACTTTAGGAAAACGAAACTATCATTACATAATAAAAGGGATAGCTACTTAACAAATCGACAATTTGTCCTCTTTTATCCAAAATAAATAGAATTGTTTTGTTAACAAGTTGCGTTTGGCTGCCTATGTCTCCTGCAAGCTGGCTGTTAGATATTTTCATGCATTTGACTTGCCTTCACTGATACTCTTTCCTGTTGATACTCTTTGACCATTAGTTTTACTGTTTTACTGCTATAAAATTATCTTTTAGCTGTAAAAATTCAACAAACTGTCTTTTCATTTTATCTTTATTTTGACTATCTCTAGGTAGCATTTTCATTGTTTTTACCTTCTATCTTTACATCAAATCTATGAAAGTTTGACACTCTTCTACTTTTGGAATTTGGAAATTTTTCAACTTCCTGAAGTTTTCATCAGCCTCTGTGTATCTTGCAAAATTAGGCTTGATGACAAAGAGGTGCTTAGTTTCATGTTGTAGAAAGAATAAATCCTCAAAATACTGAAGTAAAACATTTCCTGTAGGAGTGCCTTGTGCTAGTTGTTTGTTTACTTGCTCTTTAGCAAACTCCCTAACCTTTTTGTCATAGTCCTTTTGTGGCATAAGTTTCTCATTGAAAACATATATGTCTGGTAAGCCTTTCTGTCTTAAATTTTTATACTTTACCATAAATCTAGTTATGGCAAGGTTCATTGTTTCACATTTTTATTCAAGATTGTTCATTAAGATCTTTTTAGTGATAACCTTCCTGTTATGCAAGATTGTCTTTGTCCTGTCTAATACTTGCAATTCTTCAAGTTCCTTCTTGTTCTTGTTGTTTAGAAATGTAATGAGTTTTAAAGAATGTGCAAGTTTATCAGTCAACCCATCCTTTGTCTTTTGTATCTCTGTTTGGGTTGCTAATAACAATTATTTATGCTCATATATAACCTAAATTGAATTCCATTGATTATGAATGGCTTCAATTATGTTAGTCCAAAGATGATTTTCAATGTATGAGATCTGCTCTGTGAAAGTCAATTCTTTTTGTAAATTCTTGAGCTGCTCTCCCAATCTGATTGTTTTCTTCTCATGAGTTCTGGCATTGATCTGAGCTGTCTTATTTGCACTCTCAAGATTTTCAATCATCTTATTCAATCTGTTTATTTCATCTATCTTTCAAGACATCTCTTCCATGGCTTTGACAATCTGGCTGGATTCATCTATTTTTTGTACATTTGTAGTAGAATATTTTGTAGCTGAAATGGTGGCTAAAGTCATTGGCACTGCAGTTTCCAATGGGCCCTTTGGTGCTAATTTCTCTCCTAAAGTAGAAGGCACTGTTATAGGAATCACTGGGATGACTGTAGGAATTGTAGGAATTTCTGGCTCTTTTTCAGTCTCTCTTTCTTGGGTTAGTTTGTCCATTTGTGTTTCCATCTCTTTAATTTGAGGTGTCAATTTTAAGTATGAGCTTCATCATTTATTCCTTTTCACTTTTATCCTGGAGGATTTCCTTTGTTTGTGGATGCTTACTTTGAGGAGGCTTGAGTTCCTTCCTCAAACCTGCTATGTCTTCATTCTTTTTCCTGACCAATATTTATGTTGCTTGGATGTTTGAGGGATCATATCCCACATGTAAGACTAGTTCCTCTAAGGCTTTGATCCTTAGGTCCTTGGCATAAAGTGATGCTTTATCCATCTTCATCTAATCTTGCATATTAAGTATCGTATTTTGAATTTTATTGGCACTCATTGCTTTGGTTGCCACTGTAGAATACAACATTTCAGAGGTCTGTCTGTGGAACTCAATCTGGTCCAGCTCATGAATATTCTCTGTGTCTACCTCAAGTTCCACATTTTTATAGTCTGATACTGTTTTAGGTGCTGAGGTAGTAGGCTGTAAAATGACATCATATTTTTATTGCTGGAATAATCAAATGGTGATAATAATCTATTATGATTGCTAGGCTTATATTTCAAGAATTGAGAGTATATTTATGTCCTTATCTCTTCATTTTTCTGCTTAATTTGCTTATACCTCTCTTTGATGTCCAAGTCCTTTTCCTCAGCTGGCTGTGAGGAAGAGGCTTCCATGCTATGTTGTTTCTCAATCATCTATGTGTCATTCTAGTTTAGCGGTTTTTCCTTTTGAATTTTCATAAGTGTTTCATTTATTATGGTTTTGGCAATATCATCATTGGTCACTGGAGCATCTGTCTCATCAATATCAATTGTTACTTTCTCCTTATCAACTGAACTGACCTTAAGACTTTTGTTATAGATTGTTTTAAATTTGGTCTTAGTTGTTGTCTCTGTTGTGTAACCTCCTTCTTCCCTGACTCTTTTACTTGATGTTTCTGGCTACTTGACAACTTCCAATGCTGGTACTGTATATTTTTGGCTTGCTACCTCTGTCAAGGTGTTTTCAATCCAGTAAATTTGATTGGAAAACTTTTCTATTTCAGGATTTCACTCATGGATAAAGGGTGTTAATTTACACTTCACCCTTAGCTTGTTTAAGATCCCTTGTGGATCATAATTCAATGGAAAACTCTTATCAAATATGAATTCTGATAGCTACTTTGTCACTTCCTTTTCAGCATCTCTGTGGTTGAAGATAAATGGAACAATTTGATTTTTTAACTTCAATTGGGTATTATTCTTGGTTTCCATAAAGTTAATTGAATCTGAATTGAGAATCTGTCTATGATATTCTAATGCAAAAATTCTCATACACACATGCTTGGGAAACTTGTAGGGTAACAATTTTTTCCCAAAAATCCTTAATTCAGTGTGTTTTTCATAGAGGTACCAATCTCCAACTTTCTATGCTCTGAAAGCTGCAGTATTCTTTTCATTTGTTCACTGATCATAGGCTGTTCTGATTTGTTTAATATGCTCATTGATGGATGCAAAAATAGTTGTGAAAACTCTGAATAAGTGGAATCAGTAGATTATTTTCTCAGTAATGAAGTCCAAAAAATAATTGATAGAGGTTTTCCCTCTACATCCATATTTTTCAAAGAAACTGGAAATTTGTCTGCTTGACAGAATAAAAACAAATGGAAAAGATAAGATGAATATCTAAAGACTCCTTCTGTGAGTAATTTAGTCAACTGGTAGTGGATGGTATCTGCTATGAAACCAGCATAGTCAAAGATGACTAATGGAGGTTGACCAGGAGACATGGTGGACAAGAAACAAAGAATAGATTCATCAGTATACTCATCTGTAAAATATCCAAGGATAAAAGAGAGCATAGAGATAATTTGTCTTGAACCTTTAGGAAATTTAGCTGTGGAGTATGGAGGATTTATATTTGGAATATCAACATGAGAAGGCATAAAATTCTGAAAGATCATGAAACTTTTAGGAAAATCTAGGCCAAGGTATAACTGAGTTAAGGCCTCTAGAGACAAGGGAACTGCTTGGGGATTAGACTATAATTTAAGCATTTGATTAATTGATTGGGCTATAATGGTAAAAAATATTATTTTTTCTGCATTTACTATAGCCCTTTGATCTAGCTCATAGTATTTTTGACACAGTCTGATGAGTTCTTGACCAATGAGTCAATGGGACTATATACTTGGGTAAATGGGTTTCCCAAATAGGAATATCATCTTTGTCTAGATATTTTTCATAACACTAGTTGTGTATATCTAGCAAATTGAACTCAATGATAGGGTCTACAATTTTATAGTCAAGATCAGTCAAAGGAATTCTTTCAGTAGAAACCACAGGTGGTTGAAGGGGGTTTACTGTTACAACAGATTTGGCAATAATGGCTGGGGTAGGCTTAGGGGCTTTGGATCCCTCAGATTTAGGTGTTTTAGATCCTTCAAGTCTGCTTGTGTTCTGTTTTTTAGGCATTTTTAGGTAACTATTGAAAGATTAGACTATTTGCAGGAGTTTTTATATTAAATAGAGAGGAAACTAAGCAATTTAGGCTAAGGATGGATTCTTTTGGGCTTTTTTCTGAATTAGGTTTTTTTGAGGATATAGAACTGGCATAAAACAAAAAACAAGGGTTTTCTAAGTTGGTTTAATTGAAAAGATGGGTTTTCAAGGTAATTCAAAGGTTTTAGCCATTTAGATCCTTGAAATTGATCTTTAGACTATGAAATTTGAGCAAATTGGCTTTAAAAAGGCTTGCAATAGAAAACAGGGTTTCCTGGGAGAAATTTGCTAGGGTTTGTCCTATTTTTTGGTATTTTTAGGCAATTTGTTTCAGTGAATTTCTCAATTTAAAGGTTTGGTTCTATTAAAGATGATTAAAACTGAATTCGTAGGTTTGAATTGTCAGGAAATACCTTAATAATGCAGGTATTTGGCTCTTGAAATTTTTTTGGATGATCTTAGTTGATTTTGAGGTCTTTAACGACTTACTGGAGCGACGAATAGCTTTTTAGTCGATCTTCAATGGTAGATTTTAGTAAAATACTAAGGTTATGGGCATAAAATGGCAAGCAGGGGCTTGAAAAGGCTTAACACAGTCAGGAGGAGCTATTTCAGAGTTCAAATGCGCGGATAAACATAAAAAATAGCTGTATCAAAGATTTTCACCTTTTGGTTTAATTTTCATTAATTGTCATTGAATGCAGCTCTCGTCAATGGTGGGAGGTGGTTTCGGGATTTGAAACGAGAAACCAAATAGTGGTTATTGCGCAAGGTTTAAGTGGTATGTTTTTTTATTCAAAATGCATACGATCCAATCGATGGAGGCCACGTGGAGGGGAGGAGTGTTGATGAAACCACCTATTTTTCGTGCATTTGGAGTTGAGCAAGATGGGCATGTTTTCAACATGATATCGTGTATCAGCCGTTGGATCTGAGGGAAGAATGAAAAGGGTCAGGATTGATCTTGGAGTTGCGCCGAATGTAGAGGTGTGGGACCGGTGCTTTCATATAGGTAGAAAGGAATTCAAATATTTATCAATTATGTTTAATAAAGTTTAAAGCCTTTAGCCTTTTATTAAAATGGGTGGAGGGGTAAAATATTTATATATGGTTTAATATTTATATATAATGTTTATAATGAATATGATGCGGGGTTTATAGGCGGCAAGGGTTTAGTATTTATGAAAACATTGGTTTATTTCAAAAGACTTGGGTTATAAAGTATGCGGGGGGAGGGGTAGTATAACATATATTTAAACATTCTTCAAAATGAAATGTTTTAACAAATGCAAGTATGGGCGCGATAGTATTATTATATAGTGATTTAAACTTTGGATATGCGTTTAAATACTATAGGGTTGGGATATTTATTTAATGATAGTTTAGACCAAAGGGCTTTTAATTGGTGTTTTTAATTTAGCATATGGGTAATAAACTTTGGTCTTAAACTTTATAATAGTGGGTTTTTTGGGGGATATTTAAATATAGGGAATTAATAAGTATGATAGGATATTTTTTAGGGATTTAATAAACTAAGTTAAAATTTAATATGAAAAGGGGAATGGAATACACACAAAAATACATAAAATGACTCAGTAAAGTGTAAAAGTAAAGCAAAGCTTGTGTTTTTATCATTTCACCAACACTTAGTATAAATTATTTTTGAGGGTTTTTGTATGTTTCTGAATGAATGGAAGTTAATTAGATGGGTTTATATGCTTCATTAAGTAAGAATGAGTATTTACTTATGAAAGGAGTTATAATGTATGAATGAGAGATGAAATAATGATGAATGGGTATTTAACATAAGAATTTAATATTTTCAACTAACCAGTCATTGAGCCTTGGGTCTGATCCCAACAAAAGTCAGAGAAATGCTCTGAGCCTGTTTGACTAATAGCTTAGAATATTGAATACTTACGAGGGATGGGAAATTAATGATTTTTCCAGATGAACATTATTACATGCTTTCTCGACTTATTTCTACCTACCCAACCTTATTCTAACATTTTTTCTTCATTTGGCAGGTGCATTTAGGCTTGAAACCTTGAAACATTTATTATTTTAAAGCATAAACTATATAAATATACCTTGTTTCATCTGAGGGCTCAGATTAAACTGTCGAGCTCCTCATTATTCTCTACCTATCTACTGATTTGTCAGGATTAAACTATCTGACAAATCTTTATTCACTATCTGAAACATGAAATTGAAAACATGACAAGTCAAGATTAAGCAGTTTAACTCATCATGGATTATGGCATTTTTTAACACTCTACCATAATCATTTATTCTTGCAGTAAAGTAAAGTAGTGGCATTTGGACTTGCTCACTTTCAAGTCTTATTTTAATCTCTTTTTGTTTTGGGGTATATATTTTTTCTAAGTCCTTTGATCTTTCTTTTAGGACTTTTTACCCTCTTTTTGACTTTTTTATTATTTTTTCATTTTTAAAATATGGGAAAAAAACTTGCAGAAAGAAAGGTATGTACATATTTATAATACTATCAAAGTTAATTCAAAATTTTATGAACCCTATTATTATAGGACCCTAACAATATCTAGTTGACTCGCCACCTAACATTATGGCGACTCTGCTGGGGATCTGAGTAAGTAACAACTTAAAAATTCCTTAAGAACTCATAAATCACCTGTCAAACTTAGAAAAGTCAAGTGTTAGCCAAGATTGATATCTGGTTGATTCATCATACTAGCACCATGGTGACCATATTGGAGAACACTCATTGAAAAGCTTAGTGTTACATAAGAACTCAGAAAACCCAAAAAAATATTTAGATTGGTATTTAGTTCTTGATGGTGGACAATAAGTACATCCTCAAAATAGTAAGCATCATCCACTTGGTGACTCCACTAGTCTTCAGTAGCCCTGCTAACTCCGCTAGTTTTCCATGGACTCCACTCGAAAAATTATTTTTTCATTAAACATCAAAATAACCCAGTCAAGAATAATTTATGGATTAAGTATTTCTTTAGAGAAAACACTCCTGCAACAGTTGAAAATCCTTAAAGCATCCTCAGGAAGTATATTAGATCTAAAAACACAACTGTTAGCACACCTATCCACAAAGCAATTTCCCTACCTGAAAACCCTAAAAACTTGAAAAATACCTAGTTGTTGATGGTGGACAACAGCCAACCTCAAAAATGTTGTAAATCATCTACTTGGCGACTGTAGGTTTTAACCCTGTAAAGAAATTATCTACAAACAAATCTTAAAAATAGAAAATAAACAGTAGCGAGAGCATAAAACATAAAATAGATAAACATAAAGATTTTCCCCTAGATCCCAAATCGGGATGACCAGCTTGATTTTTCATTATATTCCTTTTAGTGTTACAACACATATATATATACATGCTGAAGCATACATAAACCCCAATCCATTAACCCTGGATTAGAACATAACCGTAGTTCCCTTGACCGGATCTACAAAATACTAGGGGCCGAAAACCATCATGCCCCAAAACCATGTGCAAATCCGTGCACAAAACCATGGGCAGGTCCATCCACCGGAAAATAAGGACCAAAAAAACAATTTCTGGGGTGTTGCCTCGAACCTCGATAAGGGGGCTCCCACCCCCCCTGTGACCCCCCCATATGTTTCTCCCACCGAAATGTACAAGGGGGGATCTCACCCCCCTGTTACCCCCCCGCACATGATTAATCGTGGAAAGAATATAACACAAACCCAACAGCGACTCCACAACTCTCAATAAGCCTAAATAATGCACTGGAGGAATAACTTAAAACATGAACTGTCATCCTGGAAAGAGAGGGTATTCAAACCCAAATTGGATCCAAGAGATCATTATATTTATCTATAACTACATTCTATCCTAATTTAATCCCTATCAAGAATACAATGATGAGGTATACATTGATCATTGTAAGGAGCTCAAAAATATAAGCCCCAAATTGGAGACCATGAACATATTTATACACCTTTGCATATCCAAGATACATCTGTGGAAAACCTAGTGAAACATGAGCCTCATGCTACCTTTCCTACTCCTGCTAAAACCTAAAACAATCATAAATCTCCTTTTGCACTACCTATACCCACAAAGTTCCTAGACAGATACAAGCCTCTAGTTTTGCCTCCTATCCTCCTGGCCCTCCCTAAAAATCTTGCAAATAAGCTACCTGGTTTTGATGGAGAAAATAAAAAGATCACCGCTAAAACACACATTCAAAATATTGAGGATATACTTGACCTATTTGAAGTAGGAAAATATGATGTGCATATTAGAATTTTTTCATTATCATTAGAAGGAAAATTTAAGAGTTGATTTAAAGACCTTCTAGCTGCAAGAATTAGCAATTTTCATCAATTCACTCAAGTCTTCCAAGATAAGTGGGTGGTCATGGGAAATTTTTTTCTCATGATAGAGAAATATAACCATTTAAAAAGACAACCAGGGTAGATAGTGTGGAGCGATAAAAAGGTGTCTTTGTAACTCTTAATTACCTCACATTAATTGTCAACCCAGGGACGACTTTTTGTTTCAAGAGTGTACTCAGTCTGAGGCGGCTATTTACTCAAGAGTAATGTTTGTGAAGATGTAGTATAGAAATACAAATGCAGAAATAATAAATGCTTGAAAAGAAATATGCTTGAAAAGAAATCTAATTACAAATGACAAAAATGTAAAGACTACACTACAGCAACCTTGCTAGACATCGATTAGGGATGCAGTAGTAATAACTCTTTCCCCTAGAAATCGATGTGAGATGACCAAATCTGGGGACCTGGAATGATTAGCTCTGCCCTCTACAGCTTAGAGATCTCAAAGCAAGTGAAAACAACTCAAAGGAAATGAAATCTAAAACGCAAACTGGAAAGGAACATCAATCTAAAAGCAATGAACAGGAATTGAATAGCAGCGTAAAATAAACAGTGAATTCAATTCATAACCAAGAAAACTAGATTTCTACTCTTTAATTCTGTCGACAGCCACGCAACAATCAACTATCGTAATTCATAAACAAAAGGAATAACAACTGGAATTAGATACAGAAAAACAACATTTTATAACAATTGAATCATGAATCATGCTTCTTGTAAAGAATGGAATAACAATGACTCTGTATTTGATCCAATTAGCAATAACTCCATTCTTTAATTGTAATGAACGAACTTCACACAACAGAAATAAACTAATAGAAATACAAACAGCAGATCGCTCCACCAGGGCCGGGCCCTCAACCACCGGTGAAGCGTTGCTGTGCTTTACTCCAGCGCTTGAGAAATGGAACAACAGTGAACTCCTTTATTAATCATGCATTAATAATGTTTACAAACAGCTCACACTCTCTTAACAAGAGCCGATGCACAATTCTGCAAATTACAATAAGAAAAGTCTCTCTATCCCCAATCATCCCCATCTCTGATCTCTGTTTTCATTTAAATAGAGAGAGATCAGAGAGAAGTTACAATAAAGATAAGTACAGCATGATTTACATTACAAAATTGGATTGCTTCTAACCATTTGATCAACAAGAACAAGGCGAATTTGGCTTTGCAGCTGAGATTTGGAGGACGGCCGCAACCATAGATCTGAGAAAATCGTGCTCAAAGAACTCTGCGAATCTCTCAACACAGGCCGAATTTGGGCAAACCGTTCTTTGCTAAAGTTAATTGGGTCCGTTCTGGACAAAACCCATGTTCCGGATTTTCCAGATTCGTCTTCATTTGCTCAGAATCTCAACCGCAAAACTGTCACTCCTTATTCCAGCGCATTTCTGAGTTGGCACTTTTAACGATCAAATCTTCAATCTGGAAATTACCTTGGAGGCTAAAAATGGTGAATAATGTTATAACCAACTTATTGAAACTATCATTGATAAAATAATTCATAATCATCAATTTATTAGAAATAAAGGAAGATAAACAATATTCATCCATAAGAGCATAAATCATTTATAAAATGGATTTAAATGATAAATTATAACAAATGATATAATCGAGAAGAGTAAAAATGGATGAAATAAGTGTTACAAAGTGGTTGTATTCACGGCCCAACACACCCCCACACTCAATATGTTGCATGTCTTCATGCAACGAAAACCTGAATATATTGCATGTCTTCATGCAACCCCAAGACAAAACCCATGTGTTAACCAAGCAATAAAAATTTGAGAACAAATGAATGCTTCCTTAATTAATGAATATTCAATTTTAGCAATCTTAATGAAGGCATAACAATTTTTACATTGACATTCAACTATATGTGTGAAGTTGCAACAAAATATGATATAGATAACAACAAACTTCATTAACCATTTTTTCAAAACTACAAACCAGATTTTGTTGAAATGTTGCAAGTAAGTTTATAATATATGAAATGTCTCCATGATCCAAAAATCAGATCATTTTGATGCACGGATCATGAGATATAAACAAAATGGCTGTAGGTGAGAGTGCATGATTTCCGAAATTTTATGAACCAATATTGATACGTCTGTGTTTTCCAAAAATCACAAGAATTGAGTTCATAGTTTTAAAAATATTATGGAAATCAATTTCTACACTGAAATTGTATGCCTTAAATGAGAAAGAAAATTGAAAACATCCATCATGCGTAGCAATTCCTCCCCCTCTCTGAAAAATTAGCATGCCCTCATGCAATGCTAGAAAACAAATAGAGGTGGTTGCCACCATCTGTTGAATTCTATGCTTGGTGTAAAACAACATGGAATAATGGAGGTGTTGAGAATGAATAAGAGTAACAATGGATGATAAAGAATATGGATGACATGGTCATAAGAAAGAAATGAAGGAAAGGAACACTCCCCCATACTCGAAAATGATATGCCGCTGAAAAATAGGGAGTGGTAAAGATGTGGAATGAAGGATGATAAATAATGCTCAAAATGGATTTTTATGAAATTCTCCTAATTTCGTAATAAATCATAAGATTATGCTATTTTACCTCAAGTTTTACCTCCAAAAATGTGGAATGACATATATGGACTGGCAGTTGTTGAAGCTGATGTAGGCAGAGTTGGTGCTGAAAGTGATGCAAAAGGTGGAATCCAGGTAAGCACATCATGTCTCAAGAATTGTTCACGTTCGCGAGTTGCTCGAGCCTCTTCTGTTAAGTGCAATAGTGTGGTCATGCTATGAATAGAATTCTGCCCATACTTGTTGTTTTCCTGCAAACAAAGCACTATTTGGCATACAATGTTCTTTAATCCATAGTGTAAGCAATAGATAAGATGCATGCAAAAATTTCAATCAGAAAAACTTATGTATACATGCAATACTAATATTTTGGCAAATCAACAAGTGATGGCAGAGTGCAGTAATCATATCGCATGCAATCCCATAATGCAGACATTCCCCCTTCCAATTGGAAAAGGAATTCCATGACCATAAAGCCTATGAAAGGTGTTATGCTGGCACGGGAATGAACAATATATCAGTAAATGAAGCAGAGTACACATATCAATGATAGGACAACGAGAGTTATGATTATGATGAGAGCAGAGTGTGTAAAGATAGTTATGAATAAGAGATAGGACGCTTTGGATTGATGATAGTTTATGCAAAACGAAAAAGGACAACAATATGCTAAAAAGATGCTTAACTGACAGCATTCTAGCTGAAAATGATGTGATTGATCTGAAAACAATTGCTCATGCATAAAGGTTCAAAACAGAGAAAAAAAAATTAAGGAAATAACTTCTCTGATAAAAAGAAAAAAATAAGAAAAGGCTATTATAGTAATAATTGACGATAAGATATAACTTCAATACCATAAGCAGAGCCGCTGCTGCCAGCAGACGTCCATAGCCTCGGCAGGGTTGCTTTTTAACCCATATGAGCCAGAATCCTCAATTTATAACTAGAGAGTTACATTGTTGTTCTACAGAAAAGATCAATGTGTTGGCGTGGTAACCAGATAACCACACTGCCATTCACTGGGATGTAGCAAAAGTGATCAGGTCGGCTCGTGATGAGACCTCATGTTCCAAGGATAATTGGGCTATCCAATGGATCATAACTCTGGTGTGGTGGCCATAATGGGAATGTCACTTTGTTACAGCCTTATGAACATGGTAGGCTGGCTCGTAATGAGACCCCCTATCCTCCATCTGCGAACAAAATTTTGTTATTATTACACATTTTTATGATAAAAAGAGGGAGGCCCAGTACTCCTTAAGAGCAGGGATGGTGGAAGAAGTTGAACATGTCAATAGAAAAATATACCCATAATCTCATTTATTACAGACAGAGAAGATTATAATCCAGAAGGGTGGAACCAGCATGGTATTAAGATGATCAATCAATATCATGTTCAGCAGAAAACAATGCAGTAAAGTAGTATATAAATAATTGTGTCCCTTTTGAAAATAATCTATCATCAAGGAGCTGTCCTGTTAAAGATCATAACGTGAATGATATTAGCTCGCTTCAATAGAATCCATAATTCTTGTCCTCATAAAAATAGTGTACTTCATGCCATGAAAGGGAATCAGTAAAATGTGGTTGAGATGAACTAGGAATAATCCCACAAGAGGAAGGAAGGGTTGCTCCCAAAGTGTTGCTTCTTTGAAGGAACAGCAAAAACACTCAAAAAAGTGTTGTTCCTTGTAGGGAACAACAAAGGAAATGCACACAAAAAAGCAAAAATACACACAAAAAAAGTGTGAAAATGCAAATGTCGTTCCTTTGGAAAAAGGAACAGCAAAAACACTCAAAAAAAGTGTTGTTCCTTGTAGGGAACAACAAAGGAAATGCACACCAAAAAGAAAAAATACACACAAAAAAGTGTGAAAATGCAAATGTCGTTCCTTTGGAAAAAGGAACAGCAAAAACGCAAGTGCCGTTCCTTTGGAAAAGGAAAAGCAAAATGGACAGTCATACAATGCAAACATGCAAAAAAACAAATTAGCTGTTCACGGTATTGATGCTGAGGATGAGTTACACTTTGAATGAAGCAATACCTGAAACACAAAATATAAGAGAAATTAGAAAAAAAAACAACAAAAACAATATGTAAATAAATAAATTAAGTTACAACAGCTATGATGTTATGTCAAAAAAATGATTTATTCGAAAAATGTTTTGGCAGCAAAGACATGACATGAATCTTAAAATGGAAATCAATTCTTCATTTGTTCTATTATGAATCCGTTGGGTAATGAGTTGGATGAAATTCCTTTGTTTTATTAAAATTTGTTTCAAGAATCACTCGTCCATAAATTGACCTTCTTTATTTTCCCAAGACCTGCAAAAAACGAGTGTCTACCTGCAAGAAAACATTAAATCATGGAGAAAGAGAGGTGCGCGAGCTCCCCTAATCCAAGAATTATGCAAAAAAACTAACAAGTAGTTACTCTGTAGAACAAATCCACGGAGAAAATAACAAAGTAAAATATATTTGTTACCTGCGGGAGAGTAGTGGCCAATCATGCTAACCTGCAGTGTTTTAGTCACAACTTCTTTGTTTTTCGTCCAAATTGAGTGATTCCAAAGCCAAATGAGAGCTAATTCAAAGGTTAATCTCCAATAGCAACAGGTTTTAAAAAATTCAATGATATGATATGTCAATTTTACTTAGAACAACCTGCATAACAGAGTCATTTTCGCTTACCCCACTTAGAACAACAGTGAATGTTTTAAGCATAGATTCTTCGTTTGATGTCGGATTCGAATGATTCAAATTGGAAATGAAAGTAGATTCATTTATTTATCTCCAATAAAAACAGGTTTTGAAGAAAAGAAGAATTGATAGGTGAAATACTGTAAGGAACATCCGGAAAAACAGAGTTTTAAGGGTGCTGATTTACGATAGACAGTCAGTATTTTGATCATAACTTCCCCATACGATATCGAAAATGAGTGATTCAAATTGCATTGGAAACTAGATTCATAGGGGAATCTACCATAAAAACATGTTTTAAAAATATGGTCATTTAGGCCTCCAAAAACTGACTGTCCCAACTCTGTTCCTGAGCTGCCCGCTAGACATCCGGTCAATGTTTTGGTTCTAACTTTTTCGTTTCAAATCCAAATTGACTGATTCAAATTGGGTTAGAAAGTAGACATCAAGGGCTATCTAGGGTAGAAACATGTTTTAAAAATATGGTCATTTAGGCCTCCAAAAACTGACTGTCCCAACTCTGTTCCTGAGCTGCCCGCTAGACATCCGGTCAATGTTTTGGTTCTAACTTTTCGTTTCAAATCCAAATTGACTAATTCAAATTGGGTTAGAAAGTAGACATCAAGGGCTATCTAGGGTAGAAACAGGTTTTAAAAATATTCATTTTTGGTCCCTCAAAACATGACTGTCCCGACTGTTTTTCCAGAAAGTTCATCAAGCCCGCAAGCCAAAAAAATGATATTCAAACATTTTTTCAAATTGGTGATAAAAAATGAATATGAGTGTTTGTAGAGCTATTATTTCCATTATAAGTCATCTACATACACAAATGAATTAAAAAATTATCATCAATATTGATTTGCATAGCATGTTGCAACAAAAAAACAACTAGTTCTACATAAAAAACAAAATGCATTTATTTATTCCCTTTTTTATTTTATGTTTTATACTAACCTATTTTGATTTGAAAAATGAATATGACTACGTATATGAGTACTTCCAGTGGAGCCATTTTCGAAATAAGGCTTCATGTATACACATACCCAAATTTGAAAAATGCATATTAATGAAAATTAGGGTATGAGAAGCCAACTTCCCTTGAAAAAATAGTATCAAAAATTGTTGAAGCATAGAGTGATGATGCAAACACGTGATGGAGTGAAACCAATCTTCAATATATCTGTTACTTTCTTGATTTCCCATCATACCATGAAGTTCTTGAGCTTTTAAAATGGTTTGTTGGTGCAACCTAGAAGAAACCTCATTTGCTTCCATAGCTTCTACAATTTTTGAATTTGAAACATTCTGAATCTCATTGTAAGTTTTCTCTAATGGCGCATGTGGGATAGAATGGGTGGGAAGGGTGGGTAAATTTGGCAGTTCAACATTGTAAGCATGTTGTACTGGTTTATTGTGGTGAGGTTGTGGAATTAGTTGAGCAGGAAATTGTGTATGGAATGGAGCATTGTGATGATGTGTTTGGTTGGGTTGAGTGGATAAATTTGATATGCAAGCAGGATGTTGTGAAAGAGCTGGTGGAGAATATGGAGAATGTGTTTGTGCTACAAGATGAGGGAGAGTAGTCATGCAATCATAAGGTGAACCATGCCAAACTTATAGATAAGATTGGTGGTTATATTGAAATTGACATGGCTGCCCTAGAACATGAGTATTCCATAATGGATTATGCAAGTAAGAGAATGGAGAAGAAGTGTTTTGAACCATACCTGTTGACCTTGTTGTAGCTTCCTTATCTCTTTGATATGCTACTTCCATCCTAGATAAGGAAAAGTGAGTATCTATGGGCTGCTCCTTTCGGTCATGAGGGAAAAACACTTCATCAAATTCTTCATTTTTATGAACCTGCAAAACGTCCAATTTTGAGCTTAGAGAGCTAATAAAATCAACTTTAAAATTTTCAAATAAATCATTGATTTCAGCTCTTATGTCTCATATTCTTGTAGCATATTTGGAAAACAAAGAACAAACATCTCTAGAATTCTTACCAGCCTTGGAGATTCCTCTTGAATACCTTATGCACAACTCACAAACATCATCATATGATAACTGAAAAACATCACCTTTTCCTATCAGATTTAAGAGTTCTAAAAATTCATCTTAGATTCCTTTAAGAAGGAGTGTTTTTAAGATCTCTTTTTCCAAATGCTTATGCTTTGATTTTTGAAGGTTATAATGAAATCGATCTACATAATCCTCCAAACTTTCATCTTCCCCTTGTATTATACCGAAAATATCTTCATTGGATTTGCAATAGTCTTGGTACTTTTTCAAGAATATGTTCTTCATGTCCTCCCATGATTGGATGCAATTCCCACCTAGGCTCATGAACAATCGGAGAGCTGCTCTTTTTAGAGTAAGAGGAAACACTTTCAATCTTTGATCATTAGTACAATAATCATATCCTCTACAAAGTATTTCGAACTCAAATAAGAATGTATCTGGATCTTCATTTGCTAAACCATGAAAATTTGGTAAAGATGGGGGAATTATGTGCATTTGTGTCACTCCTCCTAGATCTTTGATAGGAAATTCAAAAGTAGAAACGTGAGCCATTTCTTACCATAATATAAATGTTCTTCATGTGTTTCTTCGAGGCTCCTTCTTCAAATGTTCCTGTCAATCGGTTAGTGAAATGGGTGGTGCTTACATCACCACTTGAATGAAATCATGAGATTTGTTTTTCAAAATTTCTATCTTTTTCCTAATCATTCACACAAAAATTCAAACATCTATTTCTACCCAACAAAGCAACAACAAATCTGTTAGGAAAGCGGACAGTGGAGCAGGGCTCTTACATGCTCCGCACGTAGGTTCTTACCTTCCGTTTTTAAGATCCAACTCTTCCCTAGCATGCACTCATCAGATTCACACTACTCTTTAGAAATGGCTACACTCTCCCCGGCAACGGCGCCAAAATGTGGAGCGATAAAAAGGTGTCTTTGTAACTCCTAATTACCTCACATTAATTGTCAACCCGGGGACGACTTTTTGTTTCAAGAGTGTACTCAGTCTGAGGCGGCTATTTACTCAAGAGTAATGTTTGTGAAGATGTAGTATAGAAATACAAATGCAGAAATAATAAATGCTTGAAAAGAAATCTGCTTGAAAAGAAATCTAATTACAAATGACAGAAATGTAAAGAATACACTACAACAACCTTGCTAGACATCGATTAGGGATGCAGTAGTAATAACTTTCCCCTAGAAGTCGATGTGAGATGACCAAATCTGGGGACCTGGAATGATTAGCTCTGCCCTCTACAGTTTAGAGATCTCAAAGCAAGTGAAAACAACTCAAAGGAAATGAAATCTAAAACGCAAATTGGAAAGGAACAACAATCTAAAAGCAATGAACAGGAATTGAATAGCAGCGTAAAATAAACAGTGAATTCAATTCATAACCAAGCAAACTAGATTTCTACTCTTTAATCCTGTCGACAGCCACACAACAATCAACTATCGTAATTTATAAACAAAAGGAACAACAACTGGAATTAGATACAGAAAAACTACATTTTATAACGATTGAATCATGAATCATGCTTCTTGTAAAGAATGGAATAACAATGACTCTGTATTGGATCCAATTCGCAATAACTCAATTCTTTAATTGTAATAAACGAACTTCACACAACAGAAATAAACTAATAGAAATACCAACAGCAGATCGCTCCACCGGTAGGGCCCTACGACCCGCCGATGAAGCGTTCGCGTGCTACTCCGGCGGCAAGAAATGGAACAACGAGTGAACTCCTTTATTAATCGAACGTAGCCAATGTTTACAAACGACTCACACTCTCTTAACAAGGGAGGCGATGCACAATTCTGCAAGTCGATGAAAAAGATCTTCCTATCCCCAGTCATCCCCATCTCGGTCTACTGTTTTCATTTAAATAGAGAGAGATCGGAGAGAGTTACAAATAAGATAGGGTACAACATGATTTACATTACGAAAATTGGATTGTTCTTCAGTTCGACTCTGATAAGAGCAAGACGAATTTGGCTTTGCAGCTGAGATTTGGAGGACGGCCGCAACAACAAATCTCAGAAAATCGTGCTCAAAGAACCCTGCGTTTCTCTCAGTAAAAGCCGAATTTGGGCAAACCGTTCTTTATAAAGTTAATTGGGTCCGTTCGGGACAAAACCCATGTTCCGGATTTTCCAGATTCGTCTTCATTTGCTCAGAATCTCAACCGCAAAACTGTCACTCCTTATTCCAGCGCATTTCTGAGTTGGCACTTTTAATGATCAAATCTTCAATCTTGAAATTATCTTGGAGGCTAAAAATGGTGAATAATGTTATAACCAACTTATTAAAACTATCATTGATAAAATAATTCATAATCATCAATTTATTAGAAATAAAGGAGGATAAATAATTTTCATCCATAAGAGCATAAATCATTTATAAAATGGATTTAAATGATAAATTATAACAAATGATATAATAGAGAAGAGTAAAAATGGATGAAATAAGTGTTACAAAGTGGTTGTATTCATGGCCCTATTCATGGCCCAACAGATAGTACAATACTTTCAGCCAGGTTCAATAAAGTATACCATGAAATACCTCCTAAGATAAAGCCACCTCCAGGGTGGGCTCTCTTACACTACCCAGATGCCTTTGACCTAGAGATGGAATTTGAGATAAGAGAAATAGACCGTTCAAACCTAGAAGAAATGCAAAGGATGGCAGTTGATGTGGAAGGAAACATGTAGAATAGGGAGGCAAAGCTAAGAGAAATAGAGAAGGACAAAGTAGATCAAGAGAAACTGATATCTTCAGAGATAAAGCTAGAGATGTTGACAGACACAATCAACAAAATGATGCATATGATTGTCATGAAGGAGGAAGAGTAAAAGGTTGAGGTTGGAGCTGATTATTCAAAAAAACTGGTACTATTTTCTTGGGAAGGACAAACTCAGTCATTACAATGAAAAAATAACAATCAAAATATGCATGCTGAGAAAGATTGCAAGGAAGAAGATGCAGATAGTTGTCAAGTAAGTACTAGATGCCTTCCTACATCTTGTGCTTCACTATTAAGAGAGCATAAAATAAAGTTACAAATAGAAACAAGGAGGAATGCTCTAAAGAATCAGTCAGGAAAGAAATGGATGATACAAACCCTTTTTCAAATCCAGAAGTTCTCCCCTTAAGTCATCTTGGTGTGGCTACTGGGATTACAGAACCAGAAATGGAGGATGAGAGAGCACTTTTTAAGTCTCTACCCTTGTGCTTCGAATCATTTCAAATTGCTAAAGGAGAAGCTATTGGCCATAAACACTCTCTTTTTAATCCCAACTACTGTATATCAGAAAATAAAATTATAGGCCAACATATGGTGGAGAAATATGTTGATATAGTGTGCATATTGGATGAAATTCCTTATATGAATAAGCTACCAAACTATGATCAATATGATGATGATTATGTTCTCCAGACTCAAGCAAACACTACAGAAAAAACAGTAACTAGTTTGTGGGACAAAGTCAGTCATTTTTCACAGCTCAAATATAGTGATAAGAAAATATAAATAAGCTATGACAGTGAAGAAGAAAGTGTAGAAAGTTTGGGAGAAAGGGAAGGATCTTTACCTCTTTGTTGTGATTCATTTCAGTTCATCAAATACAACCTTAATATAATCAGAAATCAGCAGTCTTTGAGTATTGACAACAAGGAAGACATTCAGCCTCATCATTATTCACAAGAGGAAGAAAACAGATGTGGTTCTATCCAAAAGAAACAAAAAATGCCTCCCCCTTTAACTAATGAAGAAATCAATCAGATCCTAAACATATATCCAGCCTCTAAACTTTTATATAAAGAAGATATTTCTATTTGATATACTGCTGACTTATCCACTGATGCACTTTCTCATGCAGAAAATATAAAATAGGTTAATATTGATGTTGTTCTACCTCCTCAAGAGGACCTATTACCAGAGAATGTCCTTAACAAAGGCCTACAAGAAGAATCCATTCCACTTAGTCAAGGCATATCAAGAATACTGGAGAACAACATAACAAAACTTTATGAGGCTGCTAAATCAGATTATCATGAAGAAGAGGTGGAGTTTCTTTCTCAAAATAATCCCAAGATTAACAAAGTGGAGAAAAAAATAATCCTGGATGCAAATTACTATTTAAATTCTCAAGACCAGATATTATTCAAAGATCCTTTTGTTGGCTTCTTAGAGACATCTAGTGAAGGAGTAAAATATGCCAAGAATATTTTGTTGAAGAGTGTGAAGAAGATTTTGAGTGCTGCTGTTCAAAAGAAAGTAAGATGGGAGTGGCCTTTTTGTCTTTTCAGCATACCTAAAAGGCTGAATGAAAATCAATCATGTGGGCACTTACTTGATAATTTAGTTGTGTTGGAAAAAAGAGTTTACCTAATGTAGATATCATATACAAGTTAGATTAGGACAAATAGGTATGCAAATAAGCTCAACACTATGGGCATATTTTTAGTTTTAGATTGTTTTTGAAAAAAAAAGAGGAAGAGAAAGACAATAATAAAAGAGTGCAGATAAAAGAAGAGGTAAAGCCCCATACCAAAAAATATTATTTATGAAAGTGTGCAAGTCTAAATGCCACAAATTGAGAAAGAAAGTCTTGTTCAGTCATACAGCCTAACCATGATTGAACACATTTTAAATTTCTGCTGATAGATTAATGAAGAAATATTTTCCAAACCATGTAAACTTGTCTTATCAGTAGGATAGATTAGGAGAATATACTCGTTGTCAATGCTCAAATCTGAACCAAAAGAGAAGGAGAGGGATGCATAAAAAATTCCAAATTATAGCCCTCATGTTTTCAAGTTTTACCTTTTTTCAAATTAAATCTGTGAGCAGCTTGTCCAAAATGCTACAGCTCATGACAAATAAAACTTCTTAAACCTTGATTTGGTCATGTTTTGAATTTCATGTGAGTAGGTTAGAGAATGAAGATCTGTCAAATTGCTTAACCTTGACAGATATGTAGATTAGGTAGAGAATAAAAGAGCTCAACAGTCTAATCCGGGCCTTTAGATGATATAAGGGTAGAAATAGATAGTTTTTTGTGCTTTCAAAAGAAAAATGATGTACAGGGTTTGCTAGTCCAAGTGCACCCAAAAGAAGAAAAAATGTTAGGCAAAGTACGGTGAGTAGGTAGATTTGATATTGAAGAAATCATGTTTTAACAGATTTTGAGATCATAGCTTCAAAGAGCAAGAGTAAATTAGCTAGTGAAGGAAAAGGAATCTGCCAAGTACAAGTAAGGTACTGATCTTCAAAACCCATAGATTTGAACTCTGAGGTTCTAGACAACTGCTGAAAGGAGCTGCCCTCCCCAAGTGGAGCCACTGTTAGTCATCAATATTTTTCACTATCTTTAGATGACTATAGATTGGTTCTAGATTTTTGAAAACAACATTCCTTGAATATTGTGAGTTTCAGAAATCTCACTGCCTTCACTATCCTTATAAAAATCTTTTCACTATTCCTCAATTTTCCATCTCAAGGTCCCCCTATTGCTCCTAAAAGACTCCTTTTGGGGTTATGCCTCTCGTTTTCATCCTTGTTTCCTGCTTATGACCTCACTACCTTGTTTTCCCTTATCAAATAGACTCCATCCTCCCTCTAGTATTCCCTAGTGATGACTCATTCCAATGTCCCTTTGGGAATAATAAGCTGTAAAAATACTCTGCTTTCACCTAAATATCTCCAAGTCAAATTTTATTCAAGATCAGGTCAAAGGACCCTCCGTTAGGTCATTAGCGTTTTTCACATGGTTTGAGGTCATCATTGGATGTTTCATGCATTGATTTGCCTTTGCTAGAATCTGGCTCAAATGTAATAGCATTTCAAGACATGGTTATTCAAGAAGGACCTAAAATTTCCAAAGAAGTTTGTCCTATCAGTTCAAGAGTTACAAATGAAGAAAATGGACAAGGTTTAGCACTTCTGCAGGAGTGTTGAAGGATTTGTTAGCAAAAGGTACTAATAAGGTAAGATATCTACTCCTGAATGGAAAAAACTTGCAGCAAGGAAAGAGGAAACACCTTGGTCTTGTAGATAACTAGGGTTTATACACTTTTTAATCCATTTTGAGTGCCAAACAATGATCACTTGCAGAAAATGACATGGAGGAAGCACTAAACCCTAATTTCCTCTTCCACTAGGCTAGGGTTTGCTAGAAAAAAGAGGCATAGGAGAAGAGGATCCATATGGTAGATCATATCCACAAGCATGAATCCATAACAACTTATAAACATCATGCCTCCATCATTTTCCAAGAATTCATTCCGAAGGGTCAAGCCATTTGTCACTCACAGGGCCAGTTTTTCTTCAAACTATGTTTTTGACCAAACATATATGCAATTAAGAACAGTGAGAGAGGTTTTTTTCCATCATCAGTCCAAGAATAAAACCCTCATTCAGATTTTACATAGGTATCATGGTTTGGGAGATATGTCAAAATTACAGGTGCTACAAGAGGTTTGCTCCACTTCTAGAGTGACCTTGGAAAAATCACGTTTTCTCATAGCTGGAGTGTCCAAATAGATTTATTGATAGGTTAAATGACCACTAGACTGGAATATCTTTCCAATGAGCCATCATGAGCTCAATTTGGAGTTGAGGAAGGTCTCCAAAAGTTTCCTGCACCAGCACTCTACATTTTTGCACTAGCATTCAACACTTTTTTACTAGTCTTGGGATAATCAACTTTTCACAGGTCAAATCAACTCCAATAAGAAAAAAAAGGTCTATTTTGAAATTAGACAAGATAATATTTCCACCAACCTATCATGGGCCCAATATTGACACTGGGAAGGCCTCCAAATGGCCTCTACAAAAAGGCGTTGCGCCATTAGAAACTGGCAATGCACGCCCAAAAAGTGGTGTTGTGCCCTTATCCCTTGGCGATGCGCCCTCAGCACTGGCACTGCGCCCTTGGACAGGAAGGATTTCTAAGCCCTCTAGCCACTCAAATCCCTCCAAATTGCTTCCAAGCTCTTGCCAAAGGTCCTCCAAGCATTCTTAAGGGTAAGTACCATGACATACACTCATCTTCAAGCAATTTTGGTGTTTTCTTAACAATGGAATGGAACCCTAAGATCAAACCCTAAGTTTCAACCTTGAAAAATTTTTGTTCCATTGCTTCATCTTCCTAGATAGAGTGTCAATGATAAAAAGGGTAATTGTACAACTGGAAGGTTGTCATTGATTTTTTTTAGCTTCTCACCCATTCTCATAACACATATACCCTCACTCACTCATTCCCTCATTTGCAAGGAGACCTTTTCATTACCCACTCTCCATATCATTTCCATCTACACTCTAGGGTTTTATAAAAGAAAATTTTACAATGTCAGAGGACAGTGGTAGTGATGTGGAATCCCAAATTCCAAGAAGGCATGATCACAAGGGAGGCAAGATAAATAGTGGAGGCAAAGAAGGCCATCAGTGACATTAGAGCAATTAGAGCCCAAAGAGAGGCCACAAAGGCAAAAGTATTGTTAGATGAGGCCTTGGGTAAGTATGAAGACACTGATGGTGAGGAAGAGAAGCTCCTAAAGGAGGAAAACAAATATAATGACATATTTAGAAGGAGGGCCAAGAACTGCTTCAAGAAAAACCAAATTGCAAGCTCAAAGCTACAAAGGGCCAAATCAAGAATTGAAACCACAAACCAAGAAAAATGAAGGAAAAAGATTAATGTCCTTGCTGATGCATCCCTCCAAGCTTCCCAAACATGATCAACAAGACAAAACCCATTTTTGGCATCTTTTTGCAATTTTGATTTTTGACTGTTTGGCCAGCAGAAAAAAGGGCCAAACGCGCAGCGCCACTGGTGTTGCGCTCTTTTTTGGGAAAATAAATGGAAAAATGGCTTACATATTCATGTTCATAATTCCAATGAAATCATCCACAAAACATTTCATCTCATTTGGAGCAAAACTGGTCCTCCAAAAGTGCCAAAAACCATCGGAAAAATATCTTTTTGCCCATTTTTTAGCACTAGTGCTGCGCCCTAAGTAGTCTTGGGAGAATGGGTTTTTGAATAGGAAAATGGGCATCAAACTAGAAACTAAATATATATTTGGAAACTTGATAGGATAGGCTTTCCAATGAGCTATCATGGAGCTCATTTGGACACCGGGAAGGACCTCAAAGCTTAGTTGTAATCAAGAAATGTTTCCAGATTTGGCATTGCACCCTTGGCCTAGCGCTGCGCCCTTACACCTCTGCGCTAGGCCCTTGCCTAAAATTCAAAAAAACACACAAAGAGTTATTGAAAAATATATTTTTGAGGCTTAAAGAGAAAAAAAACTCTAAAATTATATGAGGAGTTATGGTAGAAGTTATTTTTGTCATGAATGAGTTTGGGATATTTCTGCCTTGGGCCTTGCATGGTCTCAATGGTCAAATGCATTTATTATGTAGTTAATGACTTCTAAAACCCTAGCTAGGGTTTCGACCTCCTCATTTGGCAGTTAAATACTGCATGCAAGCTTCATTATTTTTGGGTTGGTTGTTCATTCTGATGAATACATAGACTTGGAGTAGTGAAGAAATTGGCTTTGGAGTTATGTGATTGTTTTTGGACTAAGCATCATTGGGGCAAGCACCTTCATAGGATTCATGAACCTGGTTAATGGTGATGTTTCTCTAAACTAGTTATTGTTTCCTTATGTTTTCATATTGTTCCATCTTTTCTCTTGCATTAGAACATAAATTTTAGGCTAAGATATGCTGTTAGAGGCACCTTAGGTCTGTCTGCTTCTATTGCTCAAATGTTTTCCTCTACTAGGTCAGATTAGAGAATTCTTAATTTCTCTCTAATTTCACTCAGCTTGTTTATCTTAAGAATTATTTAATGGAGCCAATGCCAAAGAAGTTTATGGTTAGCCATGTCCTTTGGTATAACTTAAAACATTGTTTTTCAGGTCTTCTCTTTGATGTATTGCTAATTAGGGTCTTGGATGAAGAGGTTTATGGTTTTCCATACCCTATTGTCCATCTTAAATGGTTTATTTGAAGGTATTTGTAGTTTGATTAAGGAATTTATGATTTCCCTACTCTTTGATCATTACTACATGTTATATTAAATGTTTTCTTTTCCTAAAGGTGAAATCACTAGAGAATTTACAAGTTTCTTGCTCTCTAAGGTTTGTTGGATTATTGTCTTAATATTTACTTGCTAGGGTTGGTCAAAGAAGTTTATGGTTCACCCTTTCCTTTGATTCTTTCTTATGCATAGCGTTATCAAAGACTTTTCTTGTTATAGTACATGTTAAAGGATTCTTAACTGCCCTTTAAACCTACTAATCTAACAATTTAATGTTCACTTCACTCACATAAGCTTTGAATATCCATTTGGCCTTGTTAACTTGCCCTCTGAAACACCCTTGACCTATTGTTGTAATTTTCAAGACCTTTTGCAGACTCCATAGCCCAATGGTATGAATCTCTCTCCCTCTATTTGTTCTGCTTGACAACAACCCAACCAAAAAAAACAAACAAACAAACCCTAATCATTATAACTAGCCTAAAATCAAAACCCTAAAATAAATCAAGTTTACATATTTAATAAAAATTATAGAGAGAGCCCTCTCTGAGTCCAAGAAGGCTAGGTCCTAGGGCTCCAAAGTTGGTTTGATGTTACCCTTGTACATTTGGTCTTGCCAATCTGACAAATTATGGGGACCTAATAATAACCATCATACAAACATCATATTTGACAAAAAAACACATTCAAATTCACTAACATCATCGTGATCATGATCATCTAAAAAAACACAATTAACTTTATATAACATCATCACAACACAAATATAAAATATGCATCCTTGTATGTGAAATAACTGCTATCACAGACACATCTATCTGCAAGCTGCACATTAAATGAACATATCTAACATGACCTAACAATATGCACATCATGATGATAACCAACATGTAAATTAAGTACAACTACAACATGAACATAAAATACGTGGACCATATATATATATATATATATATATATATATATATATATATAATGTCAAAAAAATACAATTGTAATATAAATGTCATGGATCAGCTAGTGGTACAACATCAATAGCAGTACTAGTTGAGGCCTTCTCAGTCAATGGTGTAGCCTCAACGGTCAATGGTACAACCTGCTTATGATCATGAGTATTGCTAGATGTGTTAGTCATCAGTATTTTTTACTATCTTTAGATGACTATAGGATGTTTATAGATTTCTAAAAGCAATATGCCTTTAATATCTTGATTTTTAGAAATCTCACTACCTTCATTATCCTTAAAAAAAACTTTTTCACTTTTCCTCAATTGGTCTTCCGAAAGCCACCCCGTTGCTCCTAAAAGGCTCCTCATCGGCTTATACCTCTCATTTTCATCCCCTTTTCCTGCCTATAACCGCAATGCCCTATTTTCCCTGTCAATAGACTCCATCCTCCCTCTAGGGTTTCTTGTTGTTATCTCATTTCCATGTCCTTTTTTGGCATAATAACCCACAAAAAATACTTTTTTTTTCATTTGAAAATCTCCAGGTCCAATTCCAGTCAAAATTAGGTCAAAGGACCCTCCCAGTAGGTCATTAGGGTTTTTACATGTTTTAAGGTCATCATTGGATGTTTCAGGCACTGATTTTCCTTTTCTAGAATCTGACTCATATGTAATATAATTTCAAGGCATGGTTATTTAAGAAGGACCTAAAGGTTTCCAAAGAGGATTACCTTCTCAGTTCAAAGTCTACAAATGAGAAAAATGGAAATATTTCAGCACTTCTGCATGAGTGTTGAAAGATTTATCATCAGAAAGTACTGATGAGGTAGACTATCTACTCCTAAATGAAGGCAACTTAAAAGAAAGGAAAGGAGAACAACTTGGTCTTGTAGAGAACTAGGGTTTTGAACTTGATGGTCCAGTTGAGTGCCAAAATAGTGATCACTTGCAAAAATTACATGGAGGCAACACACAAGGCCAATCATGAAGGACATCTATTAGAAAAGATTGATAGAAACATGGAAGAAGGTAAGGTGAACTGAACATAAATGAATGAACTTGAAAGGGCTATAGAGAACTTAGAAGAAAACATTGATGATTAATGTAAAGCACTCCAGACACCTAGGGTTTTGAAAAATATGGTCACAGAAGGTGAAAAGCATGAGTTGAGCTCCATGGTCGAAACAAGAGAATATTTTGAAGATGCAACTATGTGAATAAATCCCAAAGGTCTCAAAATGAACTTTTCATGCCTAAATGATCAAAAGAAAAGCCAACTCAGTGAAGTGAGGAAACCTGCATGCAAAAAAAGTGTCAAAGGGTTAGCGAGAAAAAATAAAGGATTTTTGACATTAGAAAGTGGGTTGTTCAAATTAAATCAAACTTCAATTTTCCTATAAAGCTCATCTAACACTTCAAAAGAATCATCGTTTCCTTGCAAAGCATTAGAAGTTTCAAGGAGAGGATAAATTGTGAGTTTCTGAGAAAACTTGGGAAAATTGGCTTGGCACTGCGCACTTGGCTTGGCACTGCGCGCCTGGGAGTGGGCGCTACACCGTTGGAATTTTTCCTCCATTCAATTTCTAAAGGTGGTGCATGCCTGGGAGTGGTGCTGCACGCTGGGAGTGGTGTTGTGCTCTTGCCCGATAGGCCCTCTGCTCATTTTAACTGGCATTTCACGCTCAGAACTGGCGCTGTGCACTTGAGATTGGCGTTGCGCACTTGGACATAAAAGGTTTCTAAACCCTCCAACCACTCAAATCAGTCAAAAAATCCTTCAAGTCTTTGCCAAAGGTTTTCCAAGAACTGATAAGGGTAATTACATTCCATAACCCATCTTCAAGCTATTTTGTACACAATTTAATTGAATGGAAGTGAAACCCTAAGAAGAAACCCTAAGTCTTAATATTGAAATCATTGTTTCATCCATTACTCCATCCTCCTTGAAGAAAATCAGTCAAAACAAGGGAAGTTACATTGCTTAAGGGCTGCCATTCATATTGCTTATCACAACATCTATTCCCTTCATTCAATCAGTCCCCTCATTTACAAAGCTACCATTTCATTACCCTCCCTTCATCTCCTTTCACATCGGCCCTAGGGTTTTCAAAAATAGATTTTTCAACATGTCTAAGGGAGAGGACAGTGGCAGTGGTGTTGAGGCCCAAATGCCAAGGAGGCATGATCACAAAGGAGGAAATATAAACAAATTTGAACCCCTCAATACAAGGGAACTCATGGAATCTCCTCTCACTATTTCATTTTTCAAACATGTAGGATGCTTTAATTTTTGTGAGAAGGTGCAGCAAGTACACAACCACCCTGATCTAACAAGACTTTTCATTATAAATTTTCATGAAAAAAAAGTAAATCTTGCCAGGGTCACCTTTGAGTTGTCTACACATGACATTGAAAATGCTACAGGTATACCAAGTGTGGGAGAAAAGTGGTTCAAACAAGAAAACCTAGACATGAGTTGCTTTGAGCCCTATATAAAATGTAGGTATAAAGATCACCACAAGTCTATCTTTCCTTTTTCACATCTTCTTGATAGATATGCGCCCATCAAAATTGGGCTCAAAATTTACTTTTTATATGTTATATATTTTTATTTTTTATAGTAATTGATGGATGTTACCTTGCATCTCTTTAAATCTATATTTATATTTTCACATGTACATAATATAATTATCAAATGATTATATAAATTATCAAATAAAAAATTACATCATGATAAAATAAGTAATAGATAATATAGAAAAAAAATAATAAATATCCACATTATTAGCATTCACTAAAATAATATTAGTATATATACTATACATCTTTCCATTCTGTAATTTATTCCACAAGTTGTATGTAAATTGGAACAACTAAAATAATGTTAGAATATACACTTTACATCTTTCCATTCTATAATTAATTCCATAAGTTGTACATAAATTGGAACAGCTATAATTCTTGTCTTTATTGGAAGTTCGGTAGCTTTTCACATTATATCAACAAAACAAAACAAACCGCCCAACTAAGGTAATTTCTTTTTTTAAATTTTGAAATATATTATTGATTTGAAGAAATTAAATAAAATGAAAGGTAGTAGAAAAATTTTATCTAGGGTGAAGTGGAATTCCATGCTTAAACAAAACGAAACAACTCAACTAAGGTAAAAAAAAATGTGATTTTCAACGATAAATAGTGGGATTGAAGTGCCCTTCTTCCTATTTGTTAGGGGCATGAGAGTGATAATGATGTTGATATTAAAATCAATGGTGCAGATTTACTACAGGGTCACTACTATCGGGCTTACATTGTAGCCACCATTCTCCCGTAACACAACAAAAAGCGAGCGTGATTCAGTGAAAATGATCCATGTCCTCTCCTCACCATGTCACTAACATTACATGCCATCTTGTCATATCACCTATACTCATACACATCACATCACCATTAAATCATGTTTTCCCTCATTTTCCCGGTTTCCTCCATAAATCTCGTTTTCATTCCCATTTTTCACATTTCCAACTTCTTTTCCAATTTCCATAGCACAACTGTAGCCATTGTCCTATGCAAATTCAAATTTTTAACACCCACATTCCTCTCATGGACATTGAGAGGGATGATTTTGATCTCGTTTTCTCCTTAAATTTAATAGAAGTCTGTTAGCGCATTTTAGCCAACCAAAAGGAGTCTCCCAGATATGTTGTTGTCATAAGGTTTGGTTTATTTGTTTCCATAATTCCACAAATGTATGTTTTTCCTGAATTTATTCACTGGTTGGTATCTACAATGTATCCCTAGAAATTTTTTGTCATAAACGTTCTAGGTGGAAACATTTTTCAGCTATATTCTATTTTAATTCAACAAGATCTGATTTTTCCATCTTCAAACCTTTACACCTCAATTTCAGAGGAAACCCTATAATTTGGTTGATTTCAGAACCTATCTGGGAAGGACTATGCCTAAATATCCTTCTATTTAATGACTACTGGACAACCTTTTCCTTTAGAACAAACCCAATTTTGTCTTAAAACTTTTGTTGAAGATGTGAGACCAATTCTACAGATAATTTCCAAGGTTTTGGGAAGGGAAGATACCACTGTCATAGTGTAAATTTTTGAAGATGTTCTATGCTTGATGAAACTTTACTTCAAAATCGATACCAAATAGCAATCATATAAACATGATAGTAAAATGCTGATAGAACATACTAATAAATCGATGGAAGACAAGCCAAAAATACACTTAACTTGATCAGCAAAATATATGTGTTGTGGTGCGTTATGGCAGTCAACAGGATGCTTCAACCAGCAAAGTCTCCTCACGGTCAGCCAAAAAAAAGTGTCACATAACCCTCAAGACAGCTCCACAAAAGTCAACTGAAAGTCAACGAAATTCAACGATGTCCAGTCACCGGTCAACGCAGAACAACATCAACAAAAGGTTAACGCAGCAGGTCCAAGGTCAACATCTAGCCTCGGTTTTTTTGCCAAAGAACGTGGACTTCAAAAATTGGAATTTTGGTGGAGTTTGAGGTCAAATGGACCAAGCATTGACCAAAGACAACAATGGTCAAACCTGTGCTGAAACCCTAGACAGATCCGAATAGAAAACCCTAGCTGTTATTCCACACATGTGAGAAGAAAAGCCTCCAAATGATGATCGAACTAATCGAACACAAGATAGAAGTGTGTGATGAGTGGATGATGAAATGAACTCCAAGTCTATCTAATATATATCCATATGTGAGGGTGTGTGACACATCTGTTGGGGCTCCAAGTCTACATTACAATTCTAGTCGACCTTGAACATAAGTGGAATAAATTCAAAATAAATGTTCTGCTCATCCGATCAAGATGATCTTTAGATCTGTTGTGCATATCAGCCCCCCCTATTTAAATTTTGGCCACCAGCTCCCTTTGGGTCTATTTAAAACATCTTTCACGGCCAAATACCTCCATATTCGGTCTATTGTTACCCTTTCTGCTCGAAAAATTCATGTCACAAAGGCTGAAATCCGTGACTAAAATATTTATGGGACCTAGCCCCCTCAGTTCCAGCCCTCTTCATCTTGTTCCCCACGTGACCAAGGCCGAGGACCGCGCCTTATCCTCCAAGGCGCCTAATGCATGGGTCCATCGGGCGCGTCTAAAGCCGTCCGATTGGAATTAGATCAACGGAGCAGAGTTTGGTTTACCACGGTGGTCCCCGCACCCAGAAACTGGTGGTTTCATTCCTCACCGCTTACCCCAGGCTGGCGGTATTACCCTTTGGACCAGCGATTCCATAGATCATATGCCGTGTGTCCTTAGTACGGGCCTGAAACCACTTTTCCCCTGCACGTTAATCTTCAGTCAATGAATGCGCAGCGGAATTCTTGCTAACCACCCGATCTAGGGTATCCGATCCAATGGTTCATGTTCTCCAAAGTTGTGCCATTCTTAACTCTCATTCACATTATCCATGGCCCACCATAGCATCACCACCCGACCCCATATTGATCGTGAATCCTGTCTTGATCGTATGGCCCAAAACTGATCACGTTGCTCGTGAACCAACTTAGCCCACCTCCACGTCGTCACTCCCGTACGCCCACATGGCATCTGCGCCCTCCGCCACCCTTCATATATTCCATTCGTGTGTTATATTCCAGTGTTCTCATTCTTAAACATCCACCACGTTCATTCATCGTGTTCCTATGCATCTTTTGTTGCCATCCTGCGTCATCCCACTATTTTGTCAGTCTGTGTCACCATTGCCATGGCCGCCATCGCATTCACCGCCCCTGTGTCCAGTATTTTGTTAATATGCTTGTGGATTTTTGCAAGTTTCAGCAACAGGAGCCCTCCATTAATCGCCGCCTCCACCACAAAAGTCGAGGATGCATCTAGAAATCGGTCCGCAGAGGAGGAGTTTACGAAAGAATGCAGGAGGTAGTTGCTGTGATAGGACCTCATTGATGTGAATAGACAGGAAATCCATCGAACCCTCCAGAGAAGATCAGAAAACAGATTTTTGTAGGCGAGGAAATTAATGGGGCAACATAAAAATATTAGTGAAAAGTGGGGCGATACCGCATTCTGCATTAAGGATCTGGGTTTTTAATTCAAAAATAGAGAGCCGAGAGTACTTTGCACAATTGCAGACAATCTGAAGGTCTTACGGTAGTATATTTTTCCCTTTCAGCAAAGGGCAGAACATGGTATATTTTATTATTTGTGTCTTGTTCATGAGGACATTTTCATCCTTAGTATTTATTTCTAGAGGTAAATTGTAAAGTACATTCATTTATATTTAGTCATTCACAGTGTGGGCACGAATGTTTTCCGCCATTTTGTTCAAATCAAGTCATTAAATGTGCTCCACCTACCTCACGCTCTAGAGTTTTCTCCTTCTTCTATAAAAAATAGAAATAAATACATTGTAAGGGTTCCAGATTTCTATCAGCAAACTGTGCAGTGAGAAGTTCTTGTATACATATTGTAAAATTTTAGTGAAAAGGCTCAGAGTCCATAGGGTCTCAGTGAGGAGGAGTTATAACTGTAATGAGGATTCTGGTCTTTGGTATCCCACAGTATGTAATATTTTCTTATGTGTTAATATAATATCTCATTTCATTGCATTTATCTTCTTGTATCATGTTCTAGAATGCGAGTGGCTCACTGATCTTTAGTAAGGATTCATCCTAGTTGATGCCCATACTTGGATTAGTCAAGCACTTTAAATAGGCCTAGTCATGATAAACTGTTCCATGTTCATTTCATCCATATTTTCTTCTATATTAGTTACTTGAGGAGGGTGCTTTTGAAATGCCATTGTCATGTATGGATTATTAGTTGGATAAGCCCATATGTGGTTTTTTTGTGTATCTGGGTATCAGCCTCATGCTAACTAGTATCTTCTTCCTGTTTCTTCACTGCATCCACTTTCTGATATTTGATTTCTGTGGCATATTATCTGAACTGGCCCTCTTTGCAGTAAGCTATCTCTTAACTGTCTGATGCTTTTTGTATTGGAGTTTTACATACTGTTCCTACATTACTCTTATCTTTGTATTGGCTTCTGAGAGAGTTTGGTTCCATTTAAACTAATTCACTTGTTTTACAAGTGATAGTAAGAGAGCTTTTGGATTGACACCCAAGCTATATTTCATGTTCTCTTGCTATGATAAGATGTCCTAGGCACTGGTCTATGGCAACTCTAGACTATCCCTAGGGGATGACAAAATTGTCTACAACATCTTTCTGGCGCCGTTGCCAGGGAGCGAATTCAAGAATATCATTTTCCCTGGGCCTCGACAAATCATATTCACTCTCTAATCAGGTGAGCATAGAGAGTTGAAGAGTTGCGTACCTCTCACCTTGGCGACTCCATTGTTCTTTGTTTGATACATTTATTGGTAGTCCTGGCTCCTCGTAAGCCACATTTGAGGTTAGATACATCTCAGTCAAAGACACCTTACGTGTCTGACCTAGAGAAGATAATTCACAAAAGAATTTGGAAAGAAAGGAAATCAGTTCGTGCTGAAATCCTTGAATATTCTGTAGTAGATTGTCCGCCTTCTTTTTCTCAAGAAATCAGAACTGAACATCCCGATTCCATCGAAGAAAATCCCAAATATTACTCAGAGACTCCACGTAGAGGAAGTGCATGGATTGAAGAGGATTTCCATCCTACTCCTGAGGCTGAGGAAATTAAAGAAGTTACAGAAGTAGCCCCTGTTAATCGTGAGCTGTTTCCATCTACACCCCAGGCTTCTATACAATATATTCCCATTGTTATTCATACCCCACTTCCTCCTATGCCCCTTCCTTCATCTGTACCTCAGATTGTTGCACAACCCCCACCTCCTCCAATGGCTAATGTACTAGCTTTTCTATTGAACAAATATGCACCACTAGCCTTACCCCAAGTGCTAAATGATATGCCACAGGATTATTTGAAGATTCTGCCTAGATTCAATGGAGAAAATGAAATTGATGCTCAGAAACATCTAGAGACTTTCTGCTCTTTTGCAGAAAAATTAAATGTTGAACATTTGGATGTGGTCTTAAAATTATTTGTACAATATTTGGAGGGTGAAGCCAGAAAATGGTTCAAAACATTGGGAAATCGTTCTGTAACCACTTGGGATGATATGGAGAATAATTTTCTCAGAAAGTGGGGGGAAAAGAAAGATAATGGACAATGTCTTACTGAATTCAATACTCTTAAGAAGAAACATAATGAAGGAGTGTCAGAGTTTATTAAGAGATTTAATAAGTTATATCTAAATCTTCCTGTAGATATGAAGCCTCATCAGAACGCTGCCAAATTTGTTTTCATAGCAGCATTTGACTCAGACTTTGGCTTCTCCTTGAGGGAAAGAAAACCTGCCACTTTAGATGATGCTCAGTCAGATGCTCTGGAGTTGGAAGAAAACTTTTCCTCCACTGGGAAATTAAAGGGGAAATTTGAACAAGATACCAGGAGGAGAGGTAAATAAGAGGTTTCCTCCTCTAGCCAAGAGAAGGACTCAGACAAGATGGATGAAATCGGCAAGATGATTAAGAAGCTGGTCAAGCTCAAACTGGAGGCTAAGAGTGCAGCTCCCAAGAATTTTTATAATGCTCCAAACAGAGGATACAATCCTCAGTATAAAAGACCACCACTGCAGATATTGCCTAGGGAAGCAAAGGAGCAACAAGACCAAGTTCCACAGCCATTGTACTTGGAAGGTCCAGCAGATGACTCCACTGAAGATGCTGTTTATGGATTAAAATATTCAAATCTTTCTTTTTCAAATAATGATGACATAGTATGCCCATTACAAGAAGAAGAAGAAGAAGCAGAGATTGATCATTATTGCAAACAATTTGCTGATTTCATGCAAGCACAATTCAATGTAAAATATGATCTCAGGTCTTCAAGGAAGAGGACCCGAACTCAAGATCAAGAAGAGGAGCCACCTCAGAAAGAAGCACCTGCTCAGAAGGAATCAGCAACAAAGAGAAACATAGAAAAATGTAAGAGTCCTCTAAATGCTCCCTTGCAGCCTAATGATCAGATTCCTTCTTCTTCAAAAATAGTCAGTCTTCCTAATGCTGAGTCAGTGTCAAAAGAAATTAAACCTTCAGCTGAAAATAAATAATTTAAAGAAGTTGTGATATAAAATCCCCCTCCTACTTTTAATTTGCAAAAAGAACTTGAGAAAATTAAGATTCCAGTCCCCTTGACCGAACTATTAAAACAGCCTGTATATCAGTCTCAAGTTACTTCCTTCATGCTTCCTCCTGAAATATCAATTGTGCCTGATAGTTTAAACCTTCAAGAAGAAAGACCCATGGTAGTCTTTGGCCCACATGTCGAAGAGATAGACCCTTATACTCCTCCTTTTTATGTGTCTCTAGTTATTCATGACCTGCTGTTACACAACTGCATGCTAGATTCTGGGGCTTCCCATAATCTTATGCCTCTGTCTGTCATGGAACAACTAGGACTGCAAATTACAAGACCATATAAAGACCTATATTCGTTTGATTCCCAAAGGGTGAAATGCTTGGGAATGATTAAAGATTTAGTGGTCAATTTGGCCCAAATTCCAACAAAAAGCGTGGTCATGGACATTGTGGTGGCTGATATCCCAGCTCGCTTTGGCATGTTGCTGTCAAGGTCCTGGGGTACAAAAATTGGTGGGTCAATCAAGTTAGATTTAACATATGCTACTGTCCCAGTCTTTGGAGGCCAGGAGAGGAGGTTATACAGGGAGACTAGATTTGTTAAAATGGTAACTAAGGCTGACTGCTAAGAGAATTCCCCAGTTTATAACAAAGAGGGAGACTTCTCTTGTTTTATGTTAGAATAAAACCAAAATTATGCCCATGAGCCCCTTTTTGGTCAAATCCAAACTGAGCAGCCTAAAGAAGATCAGGAATCAGAAATTTGGACTTTGCATTTTGATGGAGAAAATTCAAGAGAAGGCAATGGAGCTGGGGTGTTATTGATCTCTCCTATAGGAAAATGGGTGCCACTGTCCTTTAAATTGGAATATGAGGCTACCAATAATGTGACTGAATATGAAGCACTTTTATTGGGACTGCAGACAGCTAGAAACATGGGCATCCAAAGTCTAAAAGTCATGGGAGACTCTGAGCTGGTGGTAAGGTAGATCAGAAATCAATGTCAAACTAAGCATCCACGGCTGAGAGCTTACAGGAACGAAGTATGGGACATGGTGGAGAATTTCTTCTTAGCATTTAACATACATTTCATGCCCTGGGAGTAGAACAAAATAGTAGATTCTCTTACTGTAGCTGCCGGTACATTCCGTCCTCCTCAGAATCCACTTTTAAGATATGAAGTGGAGGTATGCTACAGGCCATCTATCCCAGATAATATTAAGCACTGGCAGGTATTTTAAGATGATGAGAAAATGAAGAGATTCATGGAGACAGTGGGATAATTCTCTAATATGGAGATTGATGACAATGAAGAAGAGGAAGCTGAAAATATTGCAGAAAACAGATGGGAAGAGAAGATAGCAGGTAATAAAGTGCTGAAGCTAAAATGAAATGTTATACCTAGAGGTCTGGTGCCTCTAGAAAGATTGTTTAACAAATATGATATTACATTGTAGCCAAACAAAGTGATAGAAGAAGATCAAGTGGAAGATTTAAATCTGGGTACTTATTCTGATCCCAAAATTGTAAAACTATCTAAAAGGGTCCCAGAAGAATATAAAGAAAATTATTTGAAGTTGTTTCAATCCTATAAAGACGTATTTGCATGGTCCTATCAGGACCTAAAAATTTTTGATGTTAATATAATGCAACATAAGATTCCTTTGAGGGAAGATGCAAAGCCTTATAAGTAGAAGCTCAGACAGATAAATCCTTTGCTGCTTCCCTCTATTGAAAAAGAAATCAAGAAGCTACTGAAGGCCAAAATAATTGTGCCATTGAGATACTCAGAATGGGTAGAAAACCTTGTTCCTGTTCGAAAGAAAAATGGAGAAATAAGGCTGTGTGTGGATTTCAGAAATTTAAACAGAGCATCATTAAAGGATAATTATCCATTGCCTAAGATGGATCACATTCTGCAGAAAGTGGTGGGAGCATCCAGAATGTCAATGATGGATGGTTTTTCTGGCTATAATCAGGTGGCTATACTTCTAGAGGATCAGAAGAAAACAACCTTCACTACACCATGGGGAACATTTATGTATGCCAGGATGCCATTCGGATTAATTAATGCAGGAGCTACTTTTGAGAGGGCAATGGAAATAGCCTTTGTTGGAGAGCAGGACAAGTTTTTGGTGGTGTATCTTGATGACATTACAGTATTTTCAAAGAATGATGATGAACATATTGAGCATTTACGGAGAACTTTTGAAAAATGCAGAAGGTATGGCCTTTCCCTCAATCCTCAAAAATCTTTATTTGCATTAGATGAGGGAAAAATCTTAGGGCACATTGTAACTAAAGATGGTGCGAAAATAGACCCTAAGAGAGTTGAAGTAATAAATAGTATTCCTTTACCCAGGAATAAGAAGGAAGTGTAGGTGTTTCTAGGCCGAATCAATTTTCTGAGAAGGTTAATTCCTAACTATGCTGAGATAGTTAGGCATATAACTGATATGTTGAAAAAGGATAATGAAGTAAAATGGTCCCAGGAGTCTAGAGATGCATTCACTAGGATAAAACAGGCATTCGCTGAAGCTCCTGTGCTAGCTGGGCTAGATTATACAAAGCCATTTATGATATTTTCATTTGCTTCACCCCATACAGTAGCAGGAGTCTTATTGCAGAGAAATGAAGATGGATATGAGTAGCCTATAGCTTTCTTCAGTCAAGTGCTTCATGATGCTGGATTAAAATATAATATATTGGAGAAGTAGGCATATGCCCTGGTAAAGTCCCTCAAAGCTTTTAGAACCTATGTTTTTCAATCTCACATTATTGCATATGTTCCCACAGCAGCTGTCAAAGACATTCTTGTTCAGGGGGATAGTGAAGGTAAAAGAGGAAGATGGATTGCAAAAATACAGGAGTATGATTTGGACATAAGGCCTACTAGGCTGATTAAAGGACAGGGACTTGCTAAAATGTTATCTGAATCAAATCATCAAGCCTTGGGAATTAATCTATCCATGATAGCAAACGAATAATCTGAGAAAGGAGAAAAACAACAAGGACTAGAGATGGCTGCTCAAAAGGTACACATGAAATATCTCACTAGTCCTTGGTATAAAGAAATAGTTGAATATCTCTTAACACTTAGCTGTCCTCCAAGTTGTGATAAGATAAAATACAGAGCTGTAAGAATGAAATCCTAGAAATACATAATTTCTAATGGACAACTATATTGGAGAGACCCTTCAGGTATATTACTATTATGCCTCACAGAAAATGAAGTGGAGAATATAATGACAGAATTTCATGAGGGAATCTGTGGAGGACATTACAGCTGGAGGGATACAGCTCATAAGATCCTAAAGGCTGGTTTCTACTGGCCAAAATTATTTACAGATGCTTTTTCTTGGGTCAGAGCATGTGAAAAGTGTCAAAGATTTGCAGAAAGACAGAAATTAGCAGCTTTGCCCTTGATTCCTATCCATGTGAATGAACCATTTCAGAAATGGGGATTAGATTTCATAGGGGAAATACATCCCCCATCAAGTGGCCAATATAAATGGATACTAACAGCCACAGATTATTTCACAAAATGGGTGGAAGCCATACCTACAAGAAATGCTACAGATGCTGTGATAATCAAGTTTTTAGAGGAAAATATCATATCCAGGTTTGGATGTCCTGCTAGAATTGTAGCTGATAATGCACAGGGCTTCAAGCCTGCCAATAGTATAACATCATATTAAATCACTCCACAGCTTACTATCCATAGGGAAATGGCTTAGCAGAGTCTTCTAATAAAACCCTGGTGAGGGCCTTGAAGAAAATAATAAATGAGAATCAAAAGAATTGGGACTCCCAATTAAAATTTGCTCTATGGGCGAATAGGATAACTAGCAAGAGAGAAATAGGGAAATCTCCCTATGAGTTGGTGTATGGGCGATCAGCTGTGTTTCCTGTGCAATTGGCGTTGCTAGTAGCGTGTTTCATGCAAGAAAGTCAGGAAGAATCAGATGACATGGTCAGAAGAATTAATCAATTGGTCGAATTAGAGGAAACACGGAACCAGGTGAATCAGAGATTGACAGAATATCAAGAGAAAATTAAAAATATCTTTGATCGGCATGCGAAAGATAGAAAATTTCAAATTGGAGACCTGGTTCTCAAATGGGACGTTCGAAGAGCAGAGAAGGGTAAGCATGCTAAATTCGATCCACTGTGGTTTGGCCCATTCAAAATTGTGAATCAAGGAGGAAATAATACTTTCATGTTAGAAAACCTACAGGGTGATCTGCTAGATGCCCCTGTGAATGGCCAATTCCTCAAGCCCTACTTCCAATTCTGATCCATGCTGGGAGTGCCTGATGTATTATATTATATATAAGTTGTTTTAGCTTTTATTTTCATAAAGAAAGGGTGCTAGCAAATTATCAGAAGAAATGCAGAGGAATTGAAAAATAGGATGTACATACAGAAATCTTCAGTGGTATGCGTGTTCTCGACATGTCCAAGGATGAACATGCCATCCCCAGATGGAGCCGATGTTGTGCATATCAGCCCCCCCTATTTAAATTTTGGCCACTAGCTCCCTTTGGGTCTGTTTAAAACATCTTTCGTGGCCAAAGACCTCCATATTCGGTCTATCGTTACCCTTTCCGCCCGAAAAATTCATGTCACAAAGGCTGAAATCCGTGACTAAAAGATTTATGGGACCTAGCCCCCTCAGCTCCAGCCCTCTTCGTCTTTTTCCCCACGTGACCAAGGCCCAGGACCGCACCTTATCCTCCAAGGCACCTAATGCATGGGTCCATCGGGCATGTCTAAAGTCGTCCAATTGGAATTAGATCGACAAAGTGGAGTTTGGTTTACCACGGTGGTCCCCGCACCCAGAAACTGGCGGTTTCATTCCGCACCGCTTACCCCAGGCTGGCGGTATTACCCTTTGGACCGGCGATTCCATAGATCATATGCCGCGTGTCCTCAGTACGGGCCTGAAACCACTTTTCCTCTGCACGTTAATCTTCAGTCAATGAATGCATAGCGGAATTCTTGGTAATCGCCCGATCCGGGGTATCCGATCCAATGGTTTGTGTTCTCCAAAGTTGCGTCATTCTTAACTCCCGTTCACATTATCTGTGGCCCACCATAGCGTCACCACCCGACCCCATATTGACCTTTAATCCCGTCTTGATCATATGGCCCAAAACTGATCACGTTGCTCACGAACCAACTTAGCCCACCTCCACGTCATCACTCCCGTACGCCCACATGGCATCTGCGCCCTCCGCCACCCTTCATATATTTCATTCGTGTGTTATATTCCGGTGTTCTCATTCTTAAACATCCGCCACGTTCATTCATCATGTTCCTATGCATCTTTTGTTTCCATCCTGCGTCATCCCACTATTTTTTCAGTCTGTGTCACCATTGCCATGGCCGCCATCGCATTCACCGCCCCTGTGTCCAGTCTTTTGTTAATATGCTTGTGGATTTTTGTAGGTTTCAGCAACAGGAACCCTCCATTAATTGCCGCCTCCACCACAGAAGTCGAGGATGCATCTAGAAATTGGTCCGCAGAGGAGGAGTTTACGAAAGAATGCAGGAGGTAGTTGTTGTGATAGGACCTCATTGATGTGAATAGACAGGAAATCCATCGAACCCTCCAGAGAAGATCAGAAAGCAGATTTTTGTAGGCGAGGACATTAATGGGGAAACATAAAAATATCAGTGAAAAGTTGGGCGATACCGCGTTCTGCATTAAGGATCTGGGTTTTTAATTCAAAAATAGAGAGCCAAGAGTACTTTGCACAATTGCAGGCAATCTTAAGGTCTTACGGCAGCAGATTTTTCCCTTTCAGCAAAGGTCAGAACATGGTATATTTTATTATTTGTGTCTTGTTCATGAGGACATTTTCATCCTTAGTATTTATTTCTAGAGGTAAATTGTAAAGTACAGTCATTTATATTTAGTCATTCACAGTGTGGGCGCGAATGTTTTTCGCCATTTTGTTCAAATCAAGTCATTAAATGTGCTCCACCTACCTCATGCTCTAGAGTTTTCTCCTTCTTCTATAAAAACTAGAAAGAAATACATTGTAAGGGTTCCAGATTTCTATCAGCAAACTGTGCAGTGAGAAGTTCTTGTATACATCTTGTAAAACTTTAGTGAAAAGGCTCAGAGTCTGTAGGGTCTCAGTGAGGAGGAGTTATAACTGTAATGAGGATTTTGGTCATTGGTATCCCACAGTATGTAATCTTTTCTTATGTATTAATATAATATCTCATTTCATTGCATTTATCTTCTTGTATCATGTTCTAGAATGCGAGTGGCTCACTGATCTTTAGTAAGGATTCATCCTAGTTGATGCCCATACTTGGATTAGTCAAGCACTTTAAATAGGCCTAGTCATGATATACTGTTCCATGTTCATTTCATCCATATTTTCTGCTATATTAGTTACTTGAGGAGGGTGCTTTTAAAACACCATTGTCATATATGGATTCTTAGTTGGATAAGCCCATATGTGGTTTTGTTGTGTATCTGGGTATCAGCCTCATGCTAACTAGTATCTTCTTCATGTTTCTTCACTGCATCCACTTTCTGATATTTGATTTCTGTGGCATATTATCTGAACTGGCCCTCTTTGCAGTAAGTTGTCTCTTAACTGTCTGATGCTTTTTGTATTGGAGTTTTACATATTGTTCCTACATTACTCTTATCTTTGTATCAGCTTCTGAGAGAGTTTGGTTCCATTTAAACTAATTCCCTTGTTTTACAAGTGATAGTAAGAGAGCTTTTGGACTGACACCCAAGCTATATTTCATGTTCTCTTGCTATGATAAGATGTCCTAGGCACTGGTCTATGGAAACTCTAGACTGTCCCTAGGTGAGGTCAAATGGACCAAGCATTGACCAAAGCCAACAATGGTCAAACCTGTGCTGAAACCCTAGACAGATCCGAATAGAAATCCCTAGCTGTTATTCCACACATGTGAGAAGAAAAGCATCCAAATGATGATCGAACTAATAAAACACAAGATAGAAGTGTGTGATGAGTGGATGATGAAATGAACTCCAAGTCTATCCAATATATATCCATCTGTGAGGGTGTGTGACACATCTGTTGGGGCTCCAAGTCTACATTACAATTCTAGTCGACCTTGAACATAAGTGGAATAAATTCAAAATAAATGTTCTTCTCATCCGATCAAGATGATATTTAGATCAATCTTGCACCTCTCCGAAAGAGGAGTCTAATACAAATATTGGCATCATCACCTGAGCAGTACAACATAGAGTTTGTACCTAGTTGCCCAAAATTAACGCTCCCTCTCAACTAGGGAGATCTACATCCACCAATGCCATCCAAACATCATGTGTCATCTCGCAATAACTTTATTTTCTGTCCTCTTATTTCAAATGGTGAGTCACAAAGACATCACTCCAGGCTGACCCGAAGTCATCTCAGAGGTTCAAAACCTCTATAGGACTCAAAGGAGTCTCATACTAACTCGAAGTTAGTTGGAGGTCCAAAATCTCACTTGGACTCAAAAGAGTCATATACTAACCCGAAGTTAGTTTAACTAAACCGAAGACAGTTGGAGATCTGAAACCTCACTAGATTTGATCCCAGATCAAGTGATTGGACACGTGCCATCTTAGACATAGAGAGGTATAGAAATCTTTGATGCGTCCATCGGTTTTTCTATCGGTCTCTATCCACATTTCCCACCTCATTGGCCAAGATGAGAGGTACTTCCCATAAGTCTGGTACTCCATGGGTAGGATGCATACGGGGCACATATCAAAGAGAGGTAAACCAACTCAACATCATCACAGTGGGGCGGAATCACACCAACAAGGTTCGGAAAGCCTAGCCCTATGGTTGCTTATAGCTCCAAGAAGTTATCCCCAAAGCCCCCCTAAAGATTTTAGAACTCATCGTCCAACAGGACCCTCAGCATAGGGTCATTCCAAAATTCCAAGATTCTCATGGAAGGTTAGGAACTTGACCTGCCCCAAGGGCTTTGTGAGAATATCCATGGCCTTCTCATTAGTTCTTATATGATCAAGCCTTATGGCGCCTACTATACCATATCCTAGATAAAATGGTACATAATATCAATATGCTTGGATTGATCGTGGAACATGGGATTCTCTGACAAATGAATCCCACTCTGGTTATCACAAAGGATAACGTTGGTATCTATCACATGTTTGAATAGCTCACTGAAGAGTTTTCGAAACCAAATAGCTTCACAACAGGCCATACACGTTGCAATGTATTTAGCCTTAGCGATACTCAAAACTACCGACTTATGCTTCTTGCTTATCCAATATATTGAAGTAAACCCAAGTGTGAAGCAACATCCAGATGTGCTTTTGCGATCCATGACACTGCCAGCCAATCAGTATATCCATGGAGTCTCAAACTCTCGGCAGTGTATCTCAACCCATGGTTTATCGTGCCTCCGAGATTGTTACACCATTTTTTGGTCATCTAACCCATTATCGTTAGATGAACCCAAGTACACCATGTAACACTACTTTTACCCCAAGTAAAATTGCTTTCACCACATTCGTTTACATTTCTTGGTCATATTTAACCCAAAACAAGGTAATCAATTAAATAAATCATTATTTATTTAATTATTTCCTAAGAATAAGTTATTTAAATCATTATTTAAATACTATTCCTAGTTAAATTTGACTAAATCATCTTTAAATAATTAAATAAGCCATTATTTATTTAATTATATTCCTCTCATTTCCCTTAAATAATAAATAAATCATTTATTTATTTATTATTTATAAATAAAGGAATTGACCCAAGTCAAAAACCCTTTTCCCTCCAACAAATATAATAAAATATTCCTAAAGGGTGATTCTAGAATGTGATTAATAATATTTTATTCATGCACCGAGTTCCAGAACACCCCAATATTTTGTTATAAATAGAAGGGTTTTCCCCATTCATTAATCACCTCCATTGCATTAGATCACACTAGATCTACTCTTGGTCACCAATTTCATTTGTTTTCATTTTGAACTCCCATTGAGTTCCATGTTTGTTAGGGTTTTCCACATTAACCAAAGAGAGGAATTTTAGATCTGAACACTGAGGACTTCCAAGAACCCATCCCACTGAGGAGAACTGGAAACCACCTTTCTTGTTTTCCTCTCAGGTGCCCCATTCTTGAATATAATATAAGATTCTTTTTATACATTGTTCTTGTCTTGTCCATTGGATGCATGGAGCTATTTTACATTTTATCTTCTTAATATCTTTTATGCTTAGATATAATTGTATGCAGCAAACTTAAAGATATTTTTCCGCCATACTTGATGTTAGGGCTACTTGATATGCATAGCTAAAGTGATATTTTACGACGAAAGAATCATATTAACAATTGGCGACTCCACACGGGTTTTCTTTTGCGACCACTGTCGTTTTATATCTTCCTGCATATCCAGTTGTTTCAGACCCTAGGGTTTCTCTTCCATTTTTTATTTTTTCCCATTTTTATGCTAGTTTTCCCCTCTAAAACCCTAAAACATTCAAATTTCTAACTTATGTGTGTTTCTAGCCTTTTTGCGCAGGTGACCGACATCAGTCGCTGCTGAGACGACAAAATTTTCTGAAATCTGCCGCCGCCAGACCTAGATCTGTAGGTCGCACTTATCAGCCCAAAAAGTACGACCTGGCCTTGAAGTCGCACTTTTCTGCCCTAATTCTGCAACCTGGCCTGAAAACAGGCCCAAATCTGCGACCTGCAATTTTTTCTGCAATCTGCCAGCACTTTTTTTGGGTTTCACTGAAGCTTCTGTCAGGGTTTTCCAACCTCTGTCTCCACCTGTTCAGACCTATTGCTGATCTATTTCACTCACCTAAGTGGGAATCTTGCCCCTTAGGGCTTCAGTTCCCTCCACTTTTTGTGGGAGAGTTTGTTGCTATTTTTAGACGTCTTAATTTGTAGAAGTTTTAGCCTTATTTTAGATCTGATACCTCCTGTTCAGATCCTCATAGGTCAGCTTTTCTTCCCTTTCTATACACTTCCTTTCGCTTTGTTTGGGTTCATCTCTAGGGTCACCCCTTTGACCCCCTCTTTTTAGCTGATCTCCTATTTTATAGCAGCAACCTTGCCCCTGCCTCTTTGCTGCTTTCTGCACCACTTTCAAGCAGATTTCTCCATTAGATCCCAGTCCCTCTGGACCTTAGATCTATTGGTCTCTTGTTAGCGTGCTCTACCCCTTCTAGACTAGTTTTGAGAAACCCACCTTCTTGGGTTCGATTGCTGCCTTTTTAGTTGCTAATTTTCTATTCTTTCAGTCTTATTTACTGCAGATGTCTTTTCCATTCTGCAGCACACTTTTTCTTTTACGCTCAAAACGTCTGGGTTTAATCAATTAAAATTAACGCACGCCACACATTGACCCTAAGTGAAGAAGAGCCTAGTTAACACCACCTGGAAAAGACTCTAAAATTAATCGACACTGCACCTCCTTGCCCTTGTTGCGTCTTGCTTTTGTACCTTGCTGCCCTGGTCGGTCCTTCTTCTTCCTGTCATCATTGCACCTCTAAGGCGTTTATCCCAGCGACTTCTTGGCCTTCACCCTCAGTTTCTGGTTGGTCGATTTTCTCCTTCCCGTCGTCATCGAGTAAGTCCTCCCCCGAGTCTGCACTTTGACTCTTCCTCTGATTGTTCAGGTTCTCCCCACCCTTCTGGTTCTCCCCCCTTTACCTCCACCATGTCTAGTTCTGGACCTAGCCCTAACCCCAGTTCTACTGCTGGGTTCGCTTCCAGTGGAACCACTATGGGACCAACCTCGACGGCCCCATTACTTCGGTATATGGTCGGCCTTAGTCTCCCAGACTTCAATCAGCTTATCAATGATCCTATCCGCCACGATCTCAGTTGGCCTGCTATGCCAACCAAGCTCCCTTCTGACATTACCAAGTTCAAAGGCCTTGCTAGTGAAGATCCCTCCAATCATATCTGATCTTTCCACATGTGGTGCTCCTCTAATTCCATCACCAATGACTCCATTCGTCTTCGTTTATTCCAATGCATCCTTACTAGCGAAGCATCCAAATGGTATGTTGATCAAGCCACCTCTTCCCATACCACTTTTGTAACCATTGCACAAGCCTTTTTGTCTTATTTCCATCTCCCTCTCCAATACGAAACTGGCACTGAACTATTGACCTCCTTTCATCAATCCTCTTCAACGCATCTCTCCGCTCATGTCTAGGAGTGGCGTCGATGACGAAGCTTATGCTGTGCTCCCCCCTTTGAATATCGAGTTTACATGGATTGGTTCCTTCACTCTCTCTTATCTCCCATTGGCAAAGATGTCACCTCCCATTTCCCCCAAACCGAAGAAGCTGCCCTTCAAATCGCCTTAAAATATGACCTTATCTATGCCCAGTCTGGTTATGTTTATACTATCCTTCCTGATCTCCCCAAGCCTAGGGGCACTCACGCCTCTGGGACCTCTCACTCTATCGATGGTATCATCGGAGCCATGTCTCATACCTCCACTCAACCTCTTATGCCCTATGGTTTTCCTCCCGGCGGGGCCAGCACCTCCAGCACCTTTCCCCACCCCGGTAACATGTATATAGGCTTTGGCATGCCTCCTCCTTTTTCCCACTCTCCTTATTACCTCAATGTTTCCCATTCTCACCCTTACCCTTATCCGTAGCCTAGTGTCCTAGCTCCTCCGGCATTTGGACCTCCTGCTCCCTCGCCTCCTCCACCCCCACAGCCACACTTACTACCCCCTCCAAGGCACGTATTTGCGCAACACGGTGCGACTACTCCTCCTCCTTCTCAATGGCGGAGGAGAGGCAATCCATTCGCCTCTCGTAATCGTGGACACAATCCTTCTAGTATTGACCCTAATACCGATACCCAGCCCCAGGGCTCCCACCCTAAGCAGGACAGGCCACTTCGCACAAATAAGCCATGTTCATATTGCGGTGTTTTCAATCACTACACTCACGATTGTCCCCTCTTACCATAGATGCGACAGATGTGGGAGTCTCAGGCCACCATTCGGGGACAACACTCCTCTCCCCCTGTCCCCCCCCATTACTTCTACTTCTCAGCCCGCTGTGTTTACCAATCCTTTCCCTCAACAAGGATTTGTGGCTACTCATGTCCCGGCATCCACTCAACCTTCTCCTTCTGGTTCTTCCGATTACCAGATTCTTATGATGTCCTCTGACCAACCTCTCACTGTTGACCTTAACCTTCAAACCCGGTCTCATCAATACTCCCCGCCTCTTGTACCGTCTGTCTCTGAGTCCCCATCCTCAACTTCTACGAAGTATCTATCAACACCCAATGGTCCCTTAAAAATCCCTCCACCCAAAGTTGAGGTACACACAAAAATTCGTAAGGGTCCATTATGCCGAAATGTTGCGTCTGGTCAGGCTGCCCATTCCTACAGCATAGTAGATGATCTGGCAGAATCTCTAGCCGCCATTTCAACACTGAAACTCCTCCAGTCATCTCCTTCTCAAAAGAAAGCTCTAATATCTACCATGGGTGCTGTAGATTTGGCTGATGACCTATTAATTATTTTCGACGCTCGTCAGTCTGACCATCCCCCTCTTCCTCCTTCAGTTACTTTCCAAATCCCAGTCAAAATCTGAAATGCCAATGTCGCTCATTGTATTATTGATGAGGGGGCATCTACCTGTGTAATGTCCGCTTCGGTTTGGAAAAAACTCGGATCACCTGAGCTAGCCCCTTCCACCATCAACCTCCATGCATGGGATGGCCATGCCTCCCAACCCATTGGTCTTTTTCGTAACTGCCCTATCACCCTTGCCGGTAAGACTATCTGTGTCGACGTTGAAGTTATCGATGCCCCTCTTGACTACAACATCCTTTTGGGGCGTAGTTACACCTATGCCATGTTTGCCATCCCATCCATAGTCCACCGCAAGATGTTTTTCCCTCATAATGGCAAGATCATCACCATTGACCAGTTGTCATATCATGAACCTAAATATCAGACCTTACCTGAGTCCACCATCTCTACTGTCACCAATAAGCAAACTGTCGATTCTTTGACCAGTGTCTCCCCTGGCATCTACAAAGACTCCTCTTTGCTTGGCACTTTCCCCGGTCCCCCCCCCCTCCTATCTCTGACCCTAGATCGACGAATGTTTGCATGATGCAATCGTCTCAGGCTACCCCCCCACAACCTGCTCCGGCTAGTCAGTAACCTCCTCCTCATCCAACCCACCCTGCTCCTAGCCCTTCGCCTCAACTGTTTCAAACTCTCCCATTGGGTCCTTCACCTCCCTCTCACACCCTGGAACCTTCTTATCCTCCCACCTCAGTTCCCTCTGGCCTTCCCCATTTAGGAACCATCCCTCCTGGCCATTACTCCGCCAGTCAAATCCCTTTCCTTGGCCCTCCCCTCGGCGTCTATTCGGTTCCTGTCATGGCCACCCTTTCCCTACCAAATTTAACTTTGGGCATACTGGTATGATATCTTACTCCTCTAACTGAAACCCCTCCCGGCCACCCTAAACCATACATTGTTGTGACACCATTTCAACCGATTCCCGTTGCTCCTTCCACCGCTACGGTACCTCTAGCCTCGTCGCACGACCCTCCTCATACTGAGAATGCTACAGGTAAGAAAAGAAAAACTCGGAGGGGGGCATCCAAATATCAAGCCACCACTCCCGATCCTACTCCCCCTCCACCCACCAAGCCTTATGCTTTGTGTGATGCTGTTGGCCATGCCATCCATACTTGTCCTGAGTTGCCCCGTCTCCAACCCATGGTCAAAGTCGCGTTCCCTGAATCGTCAGCCCCGGAAAACTTTGTTTCCTCTGCACCCTTAACCAATAACCCAAAGGCCCTTCGCACCAACAAACCCTGCGTGTTATGTGGTGTCCATGGCCATTATTCTCACCATTTTCCCCACCTCACGCATTACCACGCCTCTTTAGAGGTCATCCGTTAGTATGAAGTGGAACAGAATCAATCCGCCTCACCCATCCTTGCTCAATATGCATCGAGTTTACTCGAGGATCCCCCAGCCACCATTGACATCCCTCCCCCTGATGTTGAAATGTCTGAATCTGCTGCTCCTCTCTTGTACCTATCATCATCTGCCCAACCCTCAGAGTACATCCCCTCCATATCCACTCCGCCTTTTTCATCTGATCCCTCTTCAGCGCCATTCTTGGGCTTTTCATGTTGTGACCATATTTTTACTTTCTCTTCTATCATTTCCCCTAACGACCCATTTCTGTGCCTTTCCGCCATGAACGATGATCTCGGTAGCTTTGCCACCTCTTGCGGTTTCCACCACCTTCCACTCTCTTCACCTAACCCCGATACTCCCATCCGTCTCTATGATGTACGTCACAACACAAGTCCCCGATATTCCTCACTTCTCTTATCTTGTGATGTTGTTCCCTCGACCCTCTCGTCCACTCATTACATTGGTTACACCGATGGCGCGAGTTGGTATTCTCGAAACCTTGCCTCAGCTGCCTGGGCCCTTTACCCCTATGCATACCCTTGTTCTTGCAAATGGGGTCTGCATTGGTACCGACACCAATAACCAAGCCGAGTATGATTCCGTTCGTGGCCTCTTAGCTGACGCTCTCTCCCATCGCATCCTCCATCTGCAAGTTTATTTAGATTCTCTGCTTATCGTATTACAACTTAATGGCGTCTACCGTGTGCATAATCCTATCCTATTTAGACAATATTTATGGGTGAGACTTTTGATTCGGGAATTTAGATGTATTTCATTCAACCACATCCCTAGAAGTCACAATCACTACGTAGATCAAATCGCAAACCATGTTCTAGACTATAATTTATCACATATCTGACAATAGCATCCAAAAAATACACATAAAACTCATATATAACATGTGTTTTAAAAGTCCATATACTTTGAAACATATGACATGCCCATAGCATGTTACAAAACCACTACTACAAAAATGGGGGGCACCACTTGCCCCTACATCACTACTAGGGGACACCACCTGCCCCACACCTAGTCCCTCTCTGGCAGATCCCAAGCCAACGGCTCTGCTCCCGCAGCTCATAGATCACGCACCGTCTGCCCGGCCATCGCCATGCGTCACATGATCCCTCGCCATTCCGAGGGGAGCCCAATACACAACTCTATGTATCGGTTGCCTAGATCCGGCCAACCACGCTCCGACACACCGGTCAAAAGCCCCTCACATCTATGATGGAGGTCCTCCACCAGTGCGGCCATATCTTCATTCTGTCCTGTCCTTGATCCACTTGTGCCTGTAGCACCTGCTGCTGCTAGTCGTCCCATGTATCCGGCCGGTTTCACCGGAGCTATATCTGCATCCCAAACAATATAAGGATTAGCACCATGAATACTAGTCACAAACTATAAAAAGGACCATAACAGGTTAGTTGCTTGTCACTTAACGTCCGCTCCCCATACTTGACCAGCTGGCAGCGGCAAGTCCGGATCTCCCCAATAACTCATCCCACTATAGGGATAGTCGTCTATGTATAACAACATCTGATCCCAATGGGCAAAGAACTCTGGTCGAAACACCCTCCTGACTGCCCCTCCTCCTCCTCTACTCAGTAGTCGTCCCCACCGCCGCATTCGGGGCTCTCTCGGGCCCCCATCAGGCAACTGTATATGAGTTCGTAAGGTCGGGATCTTCTCAAAGAAGCAAGAGCACAATACTGTCCCATGCACACAATCATGATTCATTTTCCGCTTACATAGCGACAACTGTCATTTCAGCGACACCAACATCATCTGGCCCCAACCATAGTAGGTCCCACCCAACACACTCTCTACAATCATCATCTACCCTTCAGTGATGTGATGGAGCGCCTGACTGCCCAAGATCCGTAACACTGCTGCTGCCACTGCCCGGGTCTCCAACCTCTCTAGATACCCAATGAATATCTGAGTCTCCTTGACTTGGACACTTTGTCGACAACGTCACTCAGCAAACTCCATAATGTTACGCCCCCATGGTAACACTGGCTGCGTATTTCCCACCATCCCCAACGGTGGGAGACCAGTCAAGAAATACAAATCCTGGACCTTCAACTCGATCCTGTGCCCCTACACTACAAATTCCTCATGATCTAGATCCCAATAACTGATAATCCAGGCCAACAAGGGCTCTCCAACCCTCATCAAAGGGTTCTCCAAAAATTTCAGAACCCCATGTCTAGCCAGTGCATGACGGACACCCTGATCCGCCTGGATCTCCGTCCGTAGTGTACCTAAGTCTCTCTCTCTCCAATTTATTCGTATATCTTCCATATCTACACAAAAACATCATTTTTGTCAGCCTCCAGATCAACAAAACTGTATTATCTTACACCATAATAGATTTTCAGCCCATAACAACACTGAAACCTCCCACACCTAGTAGGTCGCACTTTTTAGGCCAAACCTGGGCCAGGTCGCACTTTTCAGGCCAAAACCTGCATCCCAGGTCACTGATTTTGCCCCAAAAAGTGCGACCTGACCGTAATGAGGAATTAGGGGCAGTTTCTGGAATTTAAAACCCTAATCTGCAACTTAAATCCATAAAAAACAAAGCTTAGGATTAGGCCTCTTACTTGCAACTGACGGATTGCAATTCCAACGGTCGGTTTGTCCGCTACGATCGCCACAAGATTTAGGGCCTTCTCTCCTCTCCACATTCACCACAGCTACACAAGAAAATGAATGATTTTGGAGGGAAAACACCCTATTAGAATAAAACCCCTATTTTTTCTTTTGCCCGCTGCGACCAAACCGTAGCCCTATTTGACACACCATCCGCACTGTTGGAAAGCTCTCACCAAGCACTCAAATGGGTATCTGTCAGTTTTTTATGTTCTAATACTTCACCAAGACACATTTTGTCCATTTCATCTCTCCTCCAAATCGAATTTCTTCACTTACAACACTTGTACCTGGGGCACCACTTTTCCTCCTTACTTGTCTTTGTTCGTGTTGATTTTCGTCATGAGATACCCTATTGTACTCATGTTTTTATGGTTCCCCATTGGATCTTTACTATATGGTAGCACCATCTAGTTGCCCTTGTTTAGAGCATCCGAGTTGAGTCATCATCAGTCCTGGAGTCTATCTCGTGTCCCTTTGTATCCTGCTATAGTTCTCCACCCTTCATTACTTGGTCCACCTCTCGTGTTGCATAGTATGACCCTCAGTCCCCTCGTCTGTTAAGCCCCTATATTAATAGTGTAGCCCCTTATTATGTTAGTGTATCCCCCCTTATTGTTATTATTGTACCCCTGTAACCCCCATATTGTTATTATTGTGCCCTTAAATTATTATTGTTTGGTCGGCTAGGATTACATTGTGGCCCACTAGGATTACATTATGGCCCCATGGACTCCTATATATAGAAAGGAGGTTTTGTAAATTGTATCATCCAAGAATTGTGCATTTATGTAATGTATTGGAGGTTTCCCCCTCGAAGTAGCTTATTTCTAAGGCGTTGATATCTCTTTTCTTATATTTTTGAAGCTGGTTACACAACATTTGGTATCAGAGCTTTGGATTCTAGGGTTTCGCTGCTCCAAACAGGTCATCGTGGCATTTTCGCTATAAATTTTTTTCTACGAAGTTTCAGAAGCTGAAATTTTTAGGGTGCGAAGCAAAAATCCGGAGGAAGCGTGTATAAAAATTTCAGAGTTTGGTTCGCAATAATTTCTGAGATATGATCTGTGGAAGTCAGGTATTTTTTCAGGCTCCTAAATAGGTCATCGTGGCATTTGTGCTATAAATTTTTTTCTATGAAGGTTCAGAATCTGAAATTCATATGGTGCGAATCTGAAAGCATGGATGATGTTGTGTCCGTCGCTGCCAAGCCATCCATGTTTTTTATGTTCTAACAAGGGAAGTCATCCATCTGCCACTTCGTATCCCTCATTTCATCATCATTAGTGTCCGTCTGTTTGTTGCTCCACTATTTTCTCTCATGCCTTAGTTGGGGTTCCCTTATTGCCCTACCCATGATGGCCCGACTTCTGTCGACATCAACGCCTTTAATCTAGAAGTCAGGTCTAGGGGGTAGTGTACCTTGGTTCGAGCTCTTTTGAGCCTGATCATGATCTACACACTTGATGGTTCAGTGATGTAGCAGCAGCTATTGGTGATACCTGGGTGTGTGTGATATGTCTCAACCCTCAGGAGGGAGTGGCCCTGTAGGTAGCCCCCCACATACCCAGATGACTTCTTCATTCCAACACTTGATGCAGCTCCTCTCATTTGATGATATTGGCCTCAGTCGCTTGTAGCGCCTCTTTGATTTGCACGTGACGGTCCAATTTCGCGAGCCCTTCCTCGTGTGTAGGGGGAATTTGGGTGTATTAATATCTCATGTACCACCATATTATTGTATAAGTCCTGATGATTATTCCAGGCATCGCATGTATGTGGGATTCATCATTCTTGATTTCTGTCTCATGATTAGACCAGCACTGGTTTTACTATTGCGTTCCGTGGTTTTCCGGGTGCCTTATTCTTTGTACTATTGTCTCGGTGGGCATAGGTATGCCTCCCCCGCCACCTTTCACATTGGTACCACATCATACACTTGAGACTTGTTGCACCTGTAAGTCTCATCTCTTCAGGGTCTAGTCCTCCACCACTTTAGATTACCTTACATTCCTCTCTTTCATTTCTATCTTGCTGTTTAGTGATTCAATTCTTACAACGTACTTCGGTCATACGATTTTCTCCTAACACTCGTACGTTGGGGGGCAATCTATTACACCAGTTTTGGTCATCTAACCCATTATCGTTAGATGAACCCAAGTACACCATGTAAGACTAATTTTACCCCAAGTAAAATCGCTTTCACCACATTTGTTTACATTTCTTGGTCATATTTAACCCAAAACAAGGTAATCAATTAAATAAATCATTATTTATTTAGTTATTTCCTAAGAATAAGTTATTTAAATCACTATTTAAATACTATTCCTAGTTAAATTTGACTAAATCATTTTTAAATAATTAAATAAACCATTATTTATTTAATTATATTCCCCTCATTTCCCTTAAATAATAAATAAATCATTTATTTATTTTTTATTTATAAATAAAGGAATTGACCCAAGTCAAAAACCCTTTTCCCTCCAACAAATATAATAAAATATTCCTAAAGGGTGATTCTAGAAAATGTTTAATAATATTTTATTCATGCACCAGGTTCTAGAACACCCCAATATTTTGTTATAAATAGGAGGGTTTTTCCCATTCATTAGTCACCTCCATTGCATTAGATCACACTAGATCTACTCTTGGTCACCAATTTCATTTGTTTGCATTTTGAACTCCCATTGAGTTCCATGTTTGTTAGGGTTTTCCACATTAACCAAAGAGAGGAATTTTAGATCTAAAACACTGAGGACTTCCAAGAACCCATCCCACTAAGGAGAAATGGAAAACACCTTTCTTGTTTTCCTCTCAGGTGCCCCATTCTTGAATATAATATAAGATTCTTTTTATACATTGTTCTTGTCTTGTTTATTGGATGCATGGAGCCATTTTACATTTTATCTTCTTAATATCTTTTATGCTTAGATCTAATTGTATGCAGCAAACTTAAAGATATTTTGCAGCCATACTTGATGTTAGGGCTACTTGATATGCATAGCTAAAGTGATCTTTTATGACGAAAGAATCATACTAACAGAGACATCTCAAGAGATTCTTGGCACCAACCTAGTGAATGTTATGAGGATCAACCATGTGTTGACTCAAAGTGTTCATTGCAAAACATACGTCCAAATGGGTGTTCACTAAGAACACCAGGGGCCCTATGATTTTTTGATACTCGGTAGGATTTTGCTAGCACAGGCACGGTAGAATTTCCACTCAACATCTTAAAGTTTAGTTCCATCGGTGCCGACATAGACTCAGAGTCCACCATACCAAATATTTTCAGTGGCTTCACAATGTATTTTCCTTGAGAGAGGAAAATCTCGTCAGGTCTCTCCCAGACCTCCAAGCCTTGGAAGTAATGCATCAATCCTAGGTCTTTCATCTCGAACTCAGAAGAAAGATCCCTCTTACACTGATGAATGAGAGGGTCAACACCTGTCAGGAAGGGATCGTACACATAGTGAACTAGAATGAGAGGCTTTTCTCTATCAACCTTGAAGTAAAGGTTCAGATCAACATTACTTCGAGTGAAGCCCAACTTCATCAAGTAGTTATCTATCCTTTTGTACCAAGCCCCGGGGGCTTGCTTCAACCCATAGAGGGATTTCTTCAACCTGCATACATGAGAGTCCCTATCCTAGACTTCGAACCCCAGAGGTTTCTCCACATACACCTTATCCTTTATCAAACCATGAAAAAAAGAAATCTTCACATCCATCTGATGAAGACTCCATCCTTGCATGGCAGCAAGGGAAATAATAGATCAGATGGTGCTGTAGTGGGCCACAGGTGCAAATATATCATCATATTCTATGCTTTCCTTTTGAGAGAAGCCTCGGGCAACCAATATTGCCTTGAAATTTTTAGCACTACCATCAGATCCATGCTTGATCTTAAAAATCCATTTCAAGGTGACAAAAACTTTGTCCTCCAGTCTCAAGGCCACATCCCAGACATCATTCTTCATAATGGAATTGTATTCTTCATGCATCCTTCCATACTTGATTCTTATGGTTTCTTCAAATGAACCAGGCTTAGATTGTATGGTTTTACTCTTCTTTCTTTCTCAGAATTTCCCCCTTGGGGCCATATGTCTCTTGGCATCCTTAAGAGTATCCCTGAGCCATGAGGGTCTTCTCTTCATTGAAGGAGGTGGATCAATAGGGTCCATCAGTCCTTCAACATCAGGAATCATCTCATCCTTAGACTCTTCTTGTTTCCCTGATATTACACCATGGTCTTCCTTGGAGCTCGGAAGATTTATCACTTTCCTGAGGGAAGCATCTTCATCGAAGGTGACATTTTGGCATATCTCCACTTCTCTTTCGGCACAACGCTAACATACACCTTCATGATCATTTTGGAATTCAGGAATCTGTGTCAAAGCATTCGTTTCTTTGGGAAGGGCTTTGTAATGAAGGTGTTCAAACCTTCGGTTCCATAATTCGGTTTGAAAAATTGTATCACATGTCCTAGCCCCCAATGGACTTCCTCCAACATGGTAGAGTGTATTAACTCTAAAGCCAATAGTGAGAGCTTCTTTGAAACTCTTCTTCCATATGTGTACCTTTCCATCGACAAATGCCACCTTGAAACCTTTGTCTTCCATGGCTGAAATAGACACAAGGTTCTTCTTCAAATCAGGTACATACAACACATCTTGCAAACAGAGGACTTTACCTTGAGATAAATGGACGATCATAATCCATGTCCCTTTCATGGGATAGGTGGTATTATCTCCAAGGATAATTTGCATATTAGTATTGTTATCAATCAAATTAGAGAGGGCTTCTTTAAAACCAGTGAGATGCCTTGAAGTGCCACTATCAATCAACCAGACATTCGAGGTGTCAGGTGGAGATGCAGCAGAGAGGGAAGATACAAGAATGAATTCATTTATTTCATTGTCAACAACATTAGATTCTTCATACCTAGAATTTCTTGACCTTTTGAAGGGTTGCCCATTTTCATTTTGATCTAAGGGATCCTTCCTCTTTCCTTTGAACCCATTGTTCCTTTGATTTCCATTCCCCTTGTTGTTGTCATCATCCCTGGGAGAATCCCTTCTATTAGATAATTCTCTAGCATAGTGGCCAAACTTGTTACATGTGTAACATCTTCCTTTATTTCCTTTGGCCCATTCTCTTCCATGGTTCCTCAGACCACCCTTTTTCTTCTTCTCAGCATGAGTGGTGAAGGCAGCATTACCTTCATTTTCATATTCCATCATTCTTGTCTCCTATTCAGTGCATCTCGATAATACTTCATCAAAATAAAGAATCACATTATTATTTAGATTGCTAGTAATGAATACATGCCATTCATAGGGGAGACCTCCAGGTGTAATGAGAATGATTTCTCCATCAACTATTGTTTCCCAAATGGAAATAAGGTTATTCCTGATTTCAGTGAACTTCAAAAAATAGGTTTGAATAGATTCTCTTGAGATTATTTAATTGGTTCTTAATGAAAAGAACTTGATTTTCATTGCTAACCCTAAGCATATTGACCAAATTATCATACATATCCTTAGATGTGCCCAGGTCAAAGATGTAAAAAACCAGAATTTTGTGGATGGAATCATGGATAATCAGCTTAGCTTTGATTTCCCATTTTCTATACTTCAATTTTGTGGCAGCAGGTGCAGATGATGGAGGCTCTTTGATTTTTCCTTGCACATAGTCCATGACCTCTTGATATTTCAAGACCAAGTCCAAGGAAATCTTCCAAGCATGATAGTCAAACTTTCTAGTCAACTTATCATCAGCTTTGAACCCATTATAATTTGAGGTACCCATGGGTCCTTGACAAATGATAGTTCTTCGGTGATTTCTCTTAACAAAAACTTAGGCTTTGTCTTCACCTTAGCTCTGATTCCATGTAAATTTTCGAAGATGTTCTATGCTTGATGAAAATTTAATTCAAACTTGATACTGAATAGCATTCATTTAAACATGAAAGTAAAATTTTGATAGAACATACAAATAGATCAACGGAAGATAAGCCAAAAATACACTTAACTTGATCAACAAAATATGTGTTGTGGTGCATTACAACAATCAATAGGATACTTCAAACAGTAAATTTTTCTCATAGTCAGCGAACAAAAATTGTCGCACATCCCTCAAGACAACTCTAGAAAAGTCAACCCAAAGTCAACAGAATTCAACGTTGTCTAGTCAGTGGTCAACGCAGAATATTAGCAGCAAAAAGTCAACGCAATAGGTCAAAGGTCTACATCTAGCCTTGGCCTTTGTGCCATAGAATGCAGACTTCAAAACTTGGAATTTTGGTGGAGCTTGAGGTCAAATGGACCAAGGGTTGACCAAAGTAAACACTGGTCAAACCTGCGCTGAAACCCTACACAGATCTGAACAAAAAACCCTAGCTTTTGTTCCACAAGTGTGAGAATAAAAGCCTCCAAATGATGATCGAACCAATCAGACACAGGAGAGAAGTGTGTGATGAGTGGATGATGTTGAGATTGCAACAAGATGATGAGCTTAGTGGAAAGGAGTCACCTTCACTAAGTGGGATCACAAGGTATTTTTGGCGCAAAGTCTATTTTTAGACATATGGATCATGTTCTATGAGTTGCAGGATGCTATTTTTGGATGGTTGGTCAAGTTGGAAAAAATAGATGGACTTCTATTTTTAGACATACTAGGCGGAATCTATTTTTAGATTTCCAGTCTAAAAATAGATATGTCAAATATTATTAGCTCTTAATAATATTTAGACTCTAAACATTATCTTATTCTCTTGGAGCACTTCAGTTAAGTGCACAGATGTGGCACAGGAGCTGACAGAAGGAATTACGCTATTCCTAGGGGTTAAGTGGAGCTATTGCATGTATACTTCAGTTAGAAGTCATGTAAGAGAGTTTAGTGGAGTTGATTGTGGAAGTTAGTGGAGTTGTATTCCATTTAACTAATCTAAACATAGTTGAGATATTTGTATTCAGTTTAACTAATTAATACAATTAGTGAGAGTGGTGTGAATTAATTATTAATTAATTCACTAATTATAAACTCATTAATCAGCTAAATAATGCATCAGTTAACTTCAGTGCATGGAGAGTTTCAGTGGAGACCAGTGCAGAAATAGGTGAAAGAGCAAGTTAACTATTAGTTGTGACTATACAGTTGCTATTTGCAACATACAGATAGGTGGAGAAGCCCATGAGGATTGCGCAGTACAAGCCAAGTGGTTTATCTATTTAATGAAGCCATCCCATAGCATTGAAAATGCAATAGAGGCTGGCTATCAAGTGGCAAAAGATTGAAGCATGTGCTTTGCTAGATCTATCTTGATAGTGTGTAGCAATTGAGGGTGTGCATGAGAGCTTGTGAGGAGCTTTTGTACAATGATTGTTGCATGATCTCCATGACATATAATATACAGATAGTTGGGGTTTTCAGCTTTAAGCTTTCCCATTAAATACTATGTTCATATGTGTGATTGTTTGTGGTTTTAATGTGTGCATGCAATTGATTTTATTTCTGCATGTGATGATCAATGGTAGAAGAGATTCTGTATTATGCATGAAGCTAAAATAGTGTGTGATCAGGAGAATCTCGGTGAATAATATATCAGTTATTAAAATTTCTACATATGATGAAATGAACTCCAAGTCTATCTAATATATATCCATCTGTGAGGGTGTGTGACACATTTTTTGGGGCTCCAAGCCTACATTACAATTCTTTCCAACCTTGCACATAAGTGGAATAAATTCAAAATAAATGTGTTAGTATGAATTCTTTGTCGAAGCGTACGAAAAAGAACCACTTTAGCTACGCATAACTAATAGCCCTAACAACAATAATGGCTGCAAAACATCTTCAGATCTGCAATTAGTAGTTAAAGTGCTGCAACAAACAGATCTATAAATGGAAAGATATTAAGCGGTGAAGTAAAGAGTTTGCTCCATGCATCCAACAGACAAGACAAGAACACGATTTTTGAATGAATTTTTATATTACAGGGCACCTGGGAGGAAACAAGAAGGTGTATCCAGATCTCCTCAATGGGATGGGTTCTTTGTAGTCCTCAGCACTTCAGATCTAAGCATTCTCTCTCTTGTAGATGTAGAAAACCCAATGTAGAAGGTAGAGCTCAATGGGAGCAACAATGGCAGAAAATGAGACCGAGTGTATAGATCCAGAGTGACCTAGTATGCAACAAAAGGTGAAGAATGAAGGGGAAAACCCTCCTATTTATAACAAAATATTGGGTCATTCTAGATCTTGGTGCATGATTAAAATAATGTTAACCAAATCTAGATCCACCTCTATGGAATATTTTATTATTATTTGTGGGAGGGAAAGGGTGTTTGACTTGGGTCAAATCCCTTGATTAGTGAAAAATAAATAAATAAATGATTTATTTATCTTTTTAAGGAAGTGGTTGGGATATAATCAAATAAATAATGATTTAGTTGATTAATGGTGGTTGATTTGGTCATATTTAACAAGGAATATTATTTAAATAATTATTCCTAGAAAATAATAAGATAACTATGGGTTTATCTTATTAATTTCTTTGTTTTTGGGTTAAACATGATTGGGAATAATAATTAAATTATGGTTTAATTAATTATTCCTTTTGGGGTTTCCTAATTAACATAGTGAAAGCAGTTTTACTTGGGGTAAAACTGGTCTTACATGGTGTACTTGGGTCCATCTAATGATGAAGAGTTAGATGACCAAAAAATGGTGTAACAAAATGTTCCATTCATCTGATCGAGATGATATTTAGATCAATCTTGCACCTCTTCGAAAGAGGAGTCCAATAAAAATATTGGCATCATCATCTGAGTAGTACAACATGGAGTTTGGACATAGCTGAAAAAAATTAACACATAGGCTGGGTTATTTTGAGGATGTTTAATGTAATTTTATAGCCTAAAACTATTTTGGATATACCAACCTATTGGGAGAAATTGTTCAATTCCCATTTGTCACACTTAAGCCTCACTAGATGTTTCAGATTCCCTTCATTCATAACTTATTTATTCCTTTATGTTCATGTTGAGAGTTTCATGCATTTGGGTCTAAATATCATGGGTGTACATAAGAAGAAGCAATAAGTAGTGTATTTGACATATATCTTGAGAATCTGGTCCAATTATGAAGGTTTCACATATTTTACTTCTTCTTTTATGTCAGTTTCATATTCAGTCATAAACATATTTTCTCCACTTTGTATTTTGCCAAAAGTCCAATCCCTTCTCTAGTTGAGTAAAGATGTCAATGTAGGTGATTGCTTTCAATTTGAAGACTATGTTGAGATTAGGTTTTATGGAGCAGAGGTTTCCCCTTATAGGATCCCTACATTTGTGCCCATGTGACTGTTTGCTCTGGAATTTATCAGGAAAATATTGAATGTTGATCAGATTCACTTTGTATCAGCAAAGAAAGGGAATTTGTTCAAGCTTCCCAAAATAGTTGGGCCTTTCATTGTAAATAATAGAAAGGTCCTGGAAGAAGTGTAAAATATTCTTAATAACATGCAGTTGCAACATGGTGAGAAAAGGTTATATGATCCTCATCATATCATTTCTAAAAGAAGAGTGGAAAATCCATATGCTCCTTATGTACATGAACCTAGACCAGACACGGAAAAAATAGCTAATGGTGGTAAGATAGAAGCACAAGAAGAGATGGAGATTGAAACTCCCCATGCTATACAGAAAGGGTTGAAGAGAGGTAGTGATGAGGTAATTTATTTAGAAGGAGGTACAATTCAAAGTTCTAAAAAGCCTAGATTGTCTGAAAAGGATCCTAAACCATTGGCTAGAAGTTCCTCTACTGCCATTGGTAATTTTCAGCTGCTGTTGGGAGAAGTGACTTTTACACCTTCTTCCTTTGTTCCTAAAGACACTTCCCAAAGTTTTGTACCTGTCATGAAGCAGTTGTATGATCATATTGAAGAAATGAATAAGAAGATAAGATAAAGTGTCGTATTCATTCTGGAAAAACAATCCATTTTAGAATATCAGAATGTTATCTGCTATGGACTTGAAAGAATCAATTTAAGTTGTCTCATTCTCATCCTTCTACTCTTATTGTTTCATCATCCGCAAGTTTCAATATTGTTAATTGAACTGTGGATGAAAGAGAAATCCCTTTCCCTGAAAAAATTAATTTGCATACGCAAAATGGAGAATTAATTTATAGTGACTTAAGTAAAACATCTCTAGTTTCCAATAAGGTTGAAGCCTTATTGGGAAAGGTTTTAAATCAATTGAATTTGGAGAAAGAAAATTCCAGGGCCTTACTCACTCAAAATGAAGAGTTGAAGAAGTTGATTTTAAAAATTGGCATTAAGCCATAAGATAGAACTGTTGTGAAAAAAATCTTGCAGGGAGCATAAACCAAGATTCAAGCGTAAGGAATAAGCTAAAGTTACCTTCTGCGGAACATGTCATGGTTCCAAAGGTAGCTCAAGTGGAAAAATAGAGAAATCTTGACAAATGAATTTTTTCAGAGAAACAATGATTTGGTTGCCCTGAAGGAAATGAACTCTAGCCTACAATAGAAATTAGACACACATGTGTGTAATATTTTGGTACAGCTAGATTCTGATGATCCAATTGACAAATTGACTAGAGTAATGACTAAGTTGAAGATATTTAAGGATGAGATTAAAAATATACAAAGAAACTTGGATGATACAAAGGAGCTTTGAAAGTGAAAGGGAAAATAATTAACCATGGCTAAGGATACTGCATCAAAGTATAAAAATTATTACCAGACTGTTTGCAATGAGATTAAGGAGCTAAAGGAAAATTTTAAAGGTAATATGTGTATTATTCAGGTCAGGGAAATTATTTGGAAGGATATTATTCACACAATGAAAAGTATGAAGGATTTTTTGTTTAAAAAAAACATAATAAACAAAAACGAGCATAACTAGCCACGAAAATAATTCAATTTCTTAATTCCATGTCCTCACAGGAATTAAGAGAGATGCAAATTGAAGATAGAACGGAGTTAGTGCTGGAGGTTACTAAAATGGTGCTTAAAAATTTATATAGGAAAACTACTGAAACTAAGCTTGGCGAAATAAAGGAGGTTGTTCTAAAGTTCAACACCAAATTTAACAAAAGAACAAGGGTAGGATTGCCCTCATGTTGGGATCAACTGGGAAATCTGCTTCTCTGGGAAACATATGAAACTTTTTTCGTGGAGACTAAAATCAGGATTATCACTTCCCATGAAAAGACGGTAGTCATGAAAGGAGAAACAATTCTTAATTATCTTCATATATATTTTCAATTACTATGGTTGATTAAGACTCTTTTCAATGAGAAGCCTACTTATAGTATAATCACTAATTTCACAATGGCTCACACAAGATTTTCAAAGTGGAAAAGCTAAAATTTGATAGTGTGGAAGAAATGTAGGGATTGGATGTCTCCTACGGAAGCAACCACAGAAGTTGGGACCTCTACAAGCGAGCCTGCACAAGGGTCATAAATCATTCAATGAGAAGATGCCACCCATTGTTTTCATGAAATTTTTTGAAATTTCACATTTGTAATAATAATATCATGTTGTTTTAGTTTTATCTTAGAGAAATTCCTTCGTAGGACAAAATAGGATAATTTTTTTTTTTTTGAAGTAGTTAAGAAGATTTGACAGTTGATATTTTTTCTTAACTCATACTATTGTAATCATGATACAAAATAAGCTTGGAGGAACGAAAAATGGTTCCAAATTTTTGGCATTAATAAGGCAAAGAAATTTTCTTTGTAATGATTTTTCATCTTCTTGGAGGTTTTAATAAAGCTATTTCAAGATGATTCCAAACAGATCTTTGAATATGATATGTGTTCTTTCTTTGTGAATCATTTTGTGTTTGTCTTCAATGGGAAAGAGTAAATTAAGCTCTTGGTTTTGAATGCAGTAGTTTACTGATTTCACACTGCCTGTAAAATTAAATTAAGTAACCTTAATGTGCGCTCCTCTTTTCTGTGTTTTCAATTCCTTGTCTTCCATATTTTTGCTAAATTTTGAAGTAAGATATTCTCCATTAAAGTAGCCTCTAGTTCCAGGTTTTCTTCATCTTCTTCAACACTCTATTACAACTTTCAAAAATCATATTCACTGTCAGTGAGGCCACTTTGAAAGGGTGATTATATCCCAAGAATATTTCATTTAATATTTCCTGTAAAAATATACTTCTAAATAATCATAATGGGACAACAATTGGAATTTATTATCTTTTTGAATATATGTCTTAGGAACTAACCTCTACTCAAATAGATGTTGTCTTCTTAAGTTAAAACACATAGCAAATTCAAGCTCGAGATTATCTCATGCCAGCTCAAGGATAACCACCCCCACGGAGAGGGTAAGGCTCACCTGCAAGAGGGAAAGGAGGCTTTGGATGAGGATTAAGGTTGGTGATATAATATAAATATGGTAAACCAAGACGTTTGGAAAGGGATAACCCAAATCCCTACAAAACATGTACATTTTCCCAAAAATTTGGTCATGTTATGAAGAATTTCCCGTAGTTACTATAAAAATGGCAGGAGAAACATTGACCAAATGTACATATGGTGACAATGGAAGTATGATGAGACCATCCCCAACTGTGTGTGTTGACCAAATGTGAAACGAAAATAGGTATGGACATGGTGAATCCACTAGAGAAAGCCTCGCTAGTGGGTCCAAAAGGATGCAGAGCCTCATCCAATGCTTTACCCTACCAAGGAAAAGAATATGTGTAGGGAGGTGAGAATATATTTCTTAACAACATAATGGGTTGTGTTGAGCTGATTTAAACATCCATAGGGACCACTAGTTTATGATGCTCTGCCAATCTATGATGAGTCTCTTCCTGAAGTGACTCCAAGGGAGGCAAGCCCCATCTAAAAAATTTTAAGGAGTTGTTTAAATCTGATGAAAAATGAAAAAATGATCCAAGGGATAAAAAATAAAAGCGCTCAAATATCATAGATCTCATTTTTTTTACTCCAACGACGCCTGAATTGCCTCAATCCAACATTGTATGTGAAAGTTATCATGTTATGAAGTTTTTATCAAACAACTAAAAATCCAACTTGTGGGATTGACTAACCTACTGACTAAGCAGGCCATACATGTGATGTGGCACTGGCATTAGTGGGTGATTGTGAAAGTACAATGGAAAAATAGACCAATCACATGCTGACACATGGTAGGTCGTACAGGCTGTGTTGGCAGAATTTTATTAGTTGTTTGTGATTTGGGTGGACCAACCAGGATGTGCCACTTGGCCCAATGAGAGGGTGCCACATGGCCCTCAGGTCCTATGCAGAATTTTTTTTGGGGTCCAATCGACTTAGTGAGGTTCAACCCTGAGACTTTCGACGAGCTAACCGATAGACCTATCATCACACCACATAATGGTTCTTAACATGTAATGTATGGTTATTATATTTAAATTCATATGGTTTTATTTTTGACATAGGGCGTGGGGCACATGGCCCCAACCCCGAGGCGTATGGAACGCCACATGCCTGTGGTGGAAGAAGAGGGGTTGGGCAGTTATCCCTAACCCCAGGTCTTATTTAAGTGTTGTGATTGATAGTCAAGGGCTCGAAGTTGGAGGGTTGGTGCATGGCCCATCCCATGGTCCTAACACAACCACATATGACGAGAGGCAGAGTGTCAGTAGGTGTGTGGCCTTTGGCCCACACCACTGGATATATTGTTTGTCCATGCCCCTGGCTATATTGTTTGTCACATGGCCACGAAAAGGGGAAGTATTTGGTGCCACGAAGCCCAACTAATTATTTAGCAGTTTACATCATTTTTTGTGCAATAAATGCTGATCCTAAGTGAATTTGTTGACTAGTGGTTCTGTTAGGGATCTGTAATTTATTGGCAAGATTGGGAGAGTCCAATTATAGAAACAACATCGTTTCAACCAACTTTGGGATTCTAGGATCTAGCGCTCCTGAATCCGGAGAGGGATCTCTCCAATATGTACAAAGATGGATTTGTCTTTAAAGTTTGGGGTTATGATATTAGGCTAGTTATGAAGGCCAACGGTTTGTTTGTTTTTTGGATGGTTGAGCATGATTACTGTTCAAGGTGGAAATTTTTGAGTGCAAAAAGTTTCAAAGGTGAGAAGTTGCAAGCAATCAGAGTAAGCTTCGACCAAAAAGATAGACAATTACAGGTTTTAGTCCATTGGGCTATGGAGTCATAATAGGGTTTAATTTGAACAGCAAGAGGCAAGAGTGGTCCATGGGGAAAGTCATCTATGTCTAAGGATCTCTTTGATGGTTGATTTATGGAATGGAATGATACAATAAGAAGGAGAAATAAACAGATGCAGAAACAAGAGTAGCCCAGGATCTGGTAAGTACTTTGAAACTAGCCAGCCTTTGACATGGACTCAAGAAAAACATAAAAGTAAACTAGGATCTGGTAAGTACTTTAAAACTAGCCAGACTTTGATACACTTTCAATAGAAAACATCTCAAAACAAAGGGAAACTTGAAGGAAACTTTTGGAGTAGAAACTAGCGGGCCGGGCTCACCACAAATCCTCTCCTATTTCTTCTTTACTTGGTTACTTTCAAGACAAAAACAAAGATAACAACAGAATGGCCTAAGATCTGGTAAGTACTTTGAAACTAGCCAGCTTTTGACACATTCAAAGGGAAACAATCAAATAGTCTGTGGGATCAAACTAGGACCAGGGCTCACCATATCTTCCTCAGTTCATCTTCACTAAACATATACTAAAAATAACATCTAAGAACAACATTTAGCTAAGACAATAAGACGAGGGAATGCCAACATTCCTATGCTTAAACTGAATTAAATAATTCCTAAATAACACAGATGGAAGAAAACATTCATATAAATATTTTCATCCAGAGAAGGTTACCGATATATAGTAGGTCCTAACTCTATGCATGCTGTTCTTTATAAGAGAATATGCAACATAGATGGAAACATAAACAAAAATAACAAGTTACAATTAGAAAAACATCACCGTCAACATAGACCAAGATCCCATAAATCAACTTGTATTGATGCTTCAAACCAGTTACAACTTTAAGTCCAGTGCTTTAGGTTAGCAACCATCTACACATCTCAGACTAACCTATCTATCATCAGTAGAGCTCCAAGAGCCAGTGAATACTATGTACAGTCATAAGTTTTTTCTCAAATGTATATCAAAGTTCTACAACCAACCGTTTCTCATCTTCTACTGAAGTATTTATAGAAGAATGAGGAGGTGAGATCCAACAAAATATCTCTTAGGTCAATTAATATAGTTTTAAGACTTCTCAGCCTTTTGAGGGGCTCGATGGAGAAGTTTATAGGTGGATCATTGTATTAACTATTTTACAATACATAACAAAGCTCGGTGGGAGCTTTATTTGACTTTGAGGCTCTGTGTAATGTTTGGAGTAACTCAGCAGATATTTTCTGCATTGATTTCCTTGCAGAAGTAACTCCCTGGCTACGCTGAGGAAAAATATTTGGTTCTGCAATAACTTCGGCCTATGTTTGAATGGTTTGAGGCAACAGGTGGCTCTTATGGTAGCTAAGAAATCAATTCCCTTCAATTGAAGCGGCGGAAGCCTTTCTTTCAGTTAAACCCTTATGGTTTCCCTTTAATTGTGTTTAATTTGGGGGGATTAGGCTTTTGATAATCTTCCTTAGCCATGATCCCCACCATTCCATCTTCAATCTTCATCTTCTGTGCTTTATCTTCAAACTTATACTCTTTAACTGTTCTTTTGAATAAAACAGTGTCTTGTCGATGTGCAGGGCCGCGCAGCGCTTTTATGGTATCGGTGCCCATGGAGCATCGATAAAACGTTGAATCCAACCCTGCGAATGGTTCTCTATGGTGAATCGAAGGCAAGAGGATCGTCACCCTCAGCCTGCGAATTTTCTTTAGTATGGCGGAAAAACATTAAACCCTGCAAAATATGAACGAATGTTATAAAATCCTGCATATTAGGTCAACTGCATTGGAAGGCGTGTAGAGGAAGCAGGGCCATTGGATGGCATCATCCAACGGTTAGGATTGATCGGGAGAGATCGTAGAATGGGAGAAAGGAAGATTAAATCTGAACCGTCGATCGTGTAGATATTGACGGTCGAGATTGAATAAGGAGGAAGAGGAGGAGGATGAATCTAAGCCGTCGATCATGCAGAGATCGACGGTCAGGATCGGAGGTGGAAAGTCAAACAGAGAGAATTTGGGCGATGAATTTTGGACCATCGATCTGCATATTAGATCGACGACGGAGATGCCGTTGCCACTGTACGATAGCCCGATTATCGTGTGGGTATCTTGGTTAACCATTGGATAGCTTCGGCAAGTGATCACCATTGGATGAGTGAGCCTAGATCAGACGGCGCACAGCAATATTGCTGGGCATCCTGGTTCAAACGATAATGCATGATGGACTGTGATTATGCGCGATGGACGACGGTTTTGAAAAAGGTACAGGGGACATGTGGCGGCAAGCATATGGAATTGTTGCCGATCGGGAGAAAACCACCTTCCACCCAAAGGCGGTGCGATAGATACCACACGGTATTTGGTAACAGTGCAAGACATGGCGGGGTCCACTGGGTTTGACAGGTTTCGCACCGTTCGATCTGTAGATCAGATCGACGGTGGAGGTTAGTTTGAAATTCAGACCAGAGGAAAGTCATAAAATAAATAAAAACCCAAGGTTTAAATTAAAACAAAGGCTTTTGGTCGGTATTTATTTTATTTGAAGCGGATAGGCGCCCGATTGCAGGGCTGTGGGCACATGGAAGGATGGTATGACTAGGGCTAGAAAGGAAGGGGCTTATCGCATATCGGAACTTCGGGCCCGGGTTTTTCAATCAACCCATTGTGTTTTCTATGATTGTGATTTCACGATCGGACTTTTCAATCAACCCATTTAAATATTTAACACGTGATTTTGGTTTTTAGACCAAAACTTTAGAAAAGTGGGTTTTCGGATTTTATAAAGGAAAAAGAGGATCGGGAAAGGATTTTAAACGGTTTTTCAAAGGAATCAGGGGTTTCAGAATAGTTAAAAAATGATTTTTTAACTATGTAAAGAGGATTTTCATAAATGGAAGAAGAGGATTTATGAAAACAAGGGAGTTTTTATGGATAAAAAGGGGAGAAAATGAAGGTTTGAGAAGGGGGAAAATGAAGGTCTTGCAGCAGTTTCTTCTCATGATTTCGGTAGGATTTCTAAGAATAAAATGGGAACAACAATGAAGATTTTGGACAGAGGCATGAGGCCTTCAAGGAGCCTTCAAGAGCCAACAATTTTTAGTGATAAACTTTGTTCCTTGGAGGCTTAAAAAATCTTAGCCACCTTTTGGTATAATCAAATATTATAGGTGGCTAACAGGTTCTTCCAAAGGGATTTTCCATTTCCTAGTTGACCAATTTTGTCATTTTTCAGGACAAATAGAGTAGAAATGGAGAAGAGGCATAAATTAGTCATTTTTCAACCTTTTTGAGCCCAAGAAGAGTCTACACAAGGGTTTTTGGGTGTTTGGGACACAATGGAAACATCAATTTTGTGATTTGATCATTTTGTGTTGACGTAATTTACATTTTTAGCATATAGTGTAAAGGTACAACATTGAAATATGGACCCAAAGACGTAGCCTAGGATGGGTGAACTCTGTCATAAAATTTTTGTTTGTGTGTGTTGGGTTTGTGTTATATTCTTTCCACAATTAGTCATGCACGGCGGGGTAATAGGGGGGGGGGCGATAGGCCCCCCTCTATCGGGGTCCGGGGCAGCGCCTTGGAAAAATGTTTTGGTCCTCATTTTCTAGTGGGAAGATCCGCCCATGGTTTTGTGCATGGGTTTTCACATGGTTTTGAGGCATGATGGTTTTCATCCCCTAGTATTTTTGTAGATCCGGTCAAGGGAACTATGGTTATGTTCTAATCCAGGTTTAAAATATTGAGGTTTATGTATGCTTCATCATGTATATATATTTGTTGTAAAACTAAAAGGAATATAATGAAAAAACAAGATGGTCATCCCGATTTGCGATCCAGGGGAAAATCTCTGTGTTTATCCGTTTTATGTTTTATGCTCTCGCTATTTTATATTTTATATTTTAAATATTCTTTTATTGTCCCATAATTTGGCAGATTGGTAAACCAAATGACAGGGTAACATCAGACCAAGCCTTGGAGCCCTAGGACCTAGCCTTCGTGGACTCAGAGAGGGCTCTCTCTATTACGTGAAGGATGTGAACTTGTTCGCTTTGTATGTTTGATTTTAGGCTAGCTGTTAAGTATATTTTGGTTTGTTTTGGGCTTTTGAGGTAAAATGATCGAAAAGGAAAAATAGAAAGAGAGTTCATTAAGTCAACAGGGCTATGGGGTCAGATAGAGTCAAGACTGTCTAAATGGTGGACAAGGTATACTGCAGGGCCGATTTAGTCAAGGTAAATACTGGATTCTTTGGGTGAAAGTGAAGTGAAGTGAACATTAAGTTTGAGAAAGACAAAGAGCTCTTTAACATATATAGTTTTAAAGTAGGAATTCATGAGGTAGGGAAAACCATAAATCTCTATTAATAAAACTCAAACTGATACATATGAAAGATAAACAATGCAGCAATACATAGAAGCATAAGAACTCCTAACCTTGGAAAATCACCTTTAGCTGTTGGGAAAACAAATAAGGTAAACAAGCAATTCAATCTATTAAGAGGGAACTCATAAACAACATATCTTGACCTATCGAGAACTATGAAATAAGTTTGCAAGCATGGGCAAAGGGCAAGATCAAACGAGACCTCTTTGACTTAACTAAGACAATTAGTATTTCATAGAAAGATTTCAGAAATGGATTTTTGAGAAACTATAAGTAAGCAGGGCATACCTTAAATCATACAAGATAGCAAAACATACTGACCATAAATGAAAAAAATAACAATTTTTTGATGGACCTAAAGGGCAGTTAAGAATCCTTTAGAAATGATTAAGAAGAGGAAAACATCAAAACTGTAACATGCAGGATGTTTGAGGTGCTTCCATGAGCATGTCTCAACATATAATTTTATGATCTATAGTAAATGAGAAGTATGGAAAATTAATTAAAACAAGGAAACATAAGCAAATCAGAGAAACATCACCCTTCACCAAGCCATGGAATCCTACACACAATTCTCCTCCACCATCAAGCCAAGCAAGACATCATCCACTTCATAAAACAAGTATTTCTTCGAAGCTCATAATGCTATGCATTGCTCTCAATATATCAAGTTCTGCCTCATTGTTACAATGAATCCTCTTGGTTTATATAAGCCAAAGAGGAGGAAACCCACCTAGAGCAACTAGAAGACCATTGGCCAAAAACAAATATCTAAAACTGTCCTTAAGGCCTAACAAGGTCAAAGGCACAAAATATCTTTCAAAAATATCTTTTCGGAAAAAAATAGAAAAAAGGAATCACTTTCAAGGCCTTACATATAATATAAAATTTCTTAACGCACATTTTTCCCAGTCACCACTCATAGAACTACTTTTCAACAAAATTTACAGGAGTGTAGCACCAGAAAAAAGTATGTTTTGCAGTGTAGTTTTGGCGGACTTCCCGATGTAGAAATGAGTCCCGTGATGGCTCGTTCGAAAGCTACGGATATCTATTTTCCAAAAATACTTTATTTTTTCCAATATTATGCTTGTAATTTAGTCAAAACATAGAAATAGTGAAAAAACCTAGGAGGGTAGTACCTGCTGATATTAGGGGCAGAAAGGTAAAAAATGGTTGTTTTTGGCCTTTTTGAGAGACCAAAACAGCTTCATTTGATCTGAAAAATTTTGAGCATGTTCCTTTGATATCAAGGGATCCAAAAATATGATTTTCTTCAGCTGAGGATGCTCCAAGAAAAAGTTAAGGCACCCATTATTTTATGCTTTTAGGCCTAAAATTCACAAAAAACAAGAATGTGTCCAAAAATGCCCAATTTTGGTGAGTAAAGCCCTTAAGGGTTTTTAGAAACATAAATGAAGCTTGAGCAAGAATCCCAAGCCGGGATGGGCATTTTCCATGTTTTTCCACCAGGTGCCTCCTTTGTACAGCTTTGAGTTTCCTTCAGGAAAACTGATTCAACTTCTTGTAGTGCTCGGTCATTCTTTTTTGTAGGCCAAAATTCTTGTTAGCTTTTTCCAATTTGGTTTCCAAATGCTAATTTTCCCTCTCAAGCTAATACTCTTTATCATTCTCAATTTCTTTGAGAAGGAGCTCCGTAAGAGGGTACTGCTGTGCACGAGTTGATTCTTCTTCTTTCTGCTTTTGTAATGCTTTTCTAAGACCCATGGTCCTAGGTCTCTTTCTTGCTGGCCCTTCTTCTTCATCATTTTCAGCATACTCACCCATGTATTCTTCTAGCCTCACTTGTGACCTTTGAGCTTCCCTTTGGTATTTGAGTGCCCGGGCCTCAAATATTGTCATATGTCCACTCATTTGATTATTTTGCAATTGCAAATAGTGGATGATGTCTTTTGACCTTTCTAGGACGTTTTCCAAGTATTTAATCTGAGCCTCCCAGTTTTGCAAAAGAGATCTAAGAATACTGGCCTCATCATCTTCAGCATCACTGTCTATTTGTATTATTTCAAATTCCCTTTCATGCTCATGGTTGCTCTCTTGCTGTTCAATCTTCTCTTTTCCCTTGCCTTTAATCATTTTCTTTCCTCAGGTTTTCTTGGGCAATTCTACTTTGCTCTTCTTTGGCAATTTTCTTCTACTCCTTAGTGCCCTAGTGACATTGCTAGTCACTGCTTGAGTGGTTTTCTTCCTTGTTGTTTTGGTGTTTTTAGCCTTTGCTACTTTTGATGAAGGAAGCATGGCCCCTTGCCTTGGAGAGGCAGTAAACACATGCTCTTGACCTTGCTCATGATGAGTGAGAAGAGGAGTTAATACCTGGGCTTGTTTAGTTTGGTCTCCTACAGCCTCAGGGCTGTCCTTTTCTCCAAAAACATTCTCTGTTTGCACTTCTTGGTTAATTTTCTGTGGGGAATCTCCTTGTTCATTAAATTTGATATTTTTAATGAACTCATCATCAGGAGTAAACTCAGAAGGATCATGCTCTTTTTTTGTTTGGTGGGAGATGTCTAGGTGTACTGTTTTTTCCTTTCCAAAACTATCTCTACCTTCATCCATCTTCTTGTTGTCATCACTATTTTTATTACTTCCCTATTTGTTGTGACTTCTTCCATCATTTTCATCTTGACCTTTCTCTTCAAAGGTGTCACTATTTTTGATGTTTAGGCCTTGACTATTTTAACTATTTGGGTTGCCTCTTTCCTCATCAAATTTTATGTCTTTACTGGGATTTGAACTGTTTGATACATCGTTGTCACTGTTTTCAATGTTTTCCTGATGCGAGCTACCTTCATCATGATCACTGTTTTCATTTTCTTGTTGTGGGCTGCGTTCTTCTTTACTATCTTCACTGTCTCTCTGTGGGCTGCCTTCATCATGATCATTGTTTTCATTTTCTCCTTGTGGGCTGCCACTTTCACCATCTATGCATTTTCCATCCCTTTGTGAGCTTCCTTTATCATCATTAGTGCTCTCACCTTCCTCTTGAGGGCTTCTTTCATGATATCTGTATTGTTGATTGGCGCCTCCCTTACTTTCCTTACTATTATCACTGTTTTCACTTTCCCCTTGTGGACTGCCTGCCTAATCATGATTTTCTTTTCCTCTACTATTGCTTTCATCACTGTCTTTTTCTTTGTCACCATCACCTCTTTGTTCTTTGTCACCATCACTTCCTTGTTCTTTGATTTTACTACATTCTTCTTTCTCACTATTATCTTATGAGGATGGTTTTTGTTGGGGAGTAGACTCATGAGAAGAAGAGGAAACATAAGGTGTGGAGGGCAAGGAATGAGAATGAGGAGGGTCTCAGGATGAAAATGGCCTGATTTTTAGTGGCATAGAAGATGCAGAAGTAAAATCAGGGTGAGAGATGAAAGTTTCCCAAGGGATGCCCTTTTGTTTCAGCTGGTGAAGGATAATGATCTTAATGAGAGAGTGATGGAATAAAATTTCTTTCTGCTGAGCTAGAGGCTTCTTTCTAACAATGGAATACATCTTGTCTATACTCTTGCATGGGAAAAAGGGTAGGTTTAAAAACTTAGCTTTTGTGAAATGCATAAGGAGTCTGACGTGATAGGCATATACTTGGGAGAATCTACCTTCACAAGTGAAAAACTTCATGATTATTTTCATGAGGACTACATAGTCATCCAGCAAGTGTGAAAAAGGAAACAGTGAGCTGCATGCATCTTGATGATTTGGCTTTGGAAAACGCTGATAGTGGCTGAGGTCAAGGTATGATTGTTTGAACTACTCCTCTCCTATGTTAGGGATTTTGGTTGCTTTATAAACAGCTCTAGGAGTGAGTTCAAAATCTAGACATGATATGTGAATTTGATTTCCATACAATCTCAGGGAAAAAAACTCAGTTAAATAAGGGTGGCTAGTGACCTCTGGTATTCTACTACAAAAATCAAAGCAACCTACCTCTTGAAAATAGGAAAAGATTGAGGGAGAGGCAGTGATTTCTTGAATAGTGGTGGGCTCAAATCTGTTGTGTTGGTCTCCCTTTTTTACCCTTTTCTTTGGAGGCATTTTGATTTTTCTTTTCTTCTCCAAAATCAACTAAACAACCCTTAAATAAAAATAGCCTTTATTTTCCTTTAAAACTTCTTTTCAGACCAAAATTCGGTTTTCAAAACATCCTTTATGTTTTAAGAGCAACTGAGGAGTAAAAGATAGTGATAAATACCTTGAAAAACTTCTTTACAGTGATGAAAACTGATCCTTGAGCAAGACTGGCAATTTTTGGCCCTTTGTAATGAAATGAGCAGGTGATACGCCCTTGCACACAGAAATGTAGCATCTGAACAGAGGCTGCATGAGAAAAATACACTGCGCTAGTTCAAAAAACTGGGTTTCTGAACAAGGTTTGAACAACGGGCAGTTGTGGGCACCGGGCGGAAAAGCTGAACAAGGGTCGGGCATTGAACCACATCGTGCCAGTGTACAGGCACGTCGCGCCCTTTGTATTTTCCTTCGGTGAGCTGCTACAGGTGCGTAGCACTCAGGCATAGGTTCATCGCATCCTGGAAAATGTACACAGAGTGTTTTCCAAGGTGTTAGCCACCTATAATATTTTGTTATACCAAAAGCTGGCTAAGATCTTTTTTGAGCCTCCAAGGAAAAAATTTTATCACTAAAAATTGTTGGCTCTTGAAGACTCCTTGTAGGCCTCATGCCTTTGTCCAAAATCCTCATTTGCTGTCCCATTTTATACTCGGGAATTTCTGCTGATTCCAACTGAAAGACTGCTGAAAGATCGTCATTTCTCCTCTTCTCAAAACCTTTCATCTGCTCCCCTTTTTCTCCATCAAAACTACCTTGTTTTCATAAGTCCTCTTCTTTCCATTTATAAAAATTTCCCCTTTCATAGTTAAAAACTCACTTTTTAACTATTTCGGAAACCCCCAAATCCATTAAAATCCTTGCAAATTTCTCATAAAAAAATCAAAGTTTTGTTGCTATGGACCTAAGCCCCTTGGGCTAAGTCCTAAACCACTTCCCCCCACATGCCCATGTGTTAAAACCAAACGCCAAAGCTTTTCAGCGCTAATCGCATCGCAAATATCCAAAGGGTGCATGACTTTGAACCATTACAAAGCTCCGATTGCGATTAGCCTTTCATATAAAACCCCCCGATCATATTATTTCCTCATATAACCATAGAGCCCGCAATCGGGCAATAAACCATTGAAAAATCCCTCTTCGATCAATATTTTTATTTGTAAACCCAAAAACCCACTTTCCGAAAGTTTTAAGTTAAAAACTTAAAACCACGTGATAAATATAAATGGGTTGATTGAAAAGAGCCGATCGCGTAATCGCAATCGGAAACAACACAATGGGTTGATCGGAAAGACCAGGCTCAATGGCCCGATTGTGATTGGACCTTGTCTATATACGCCCCGGGCATATTGCATTCCATATATCCGAAGGCCCCGCAGTCGGGCGCCTGTCCGCTTTATATATATATTCTTCCGCCCGATCCATAAAAACCTTTGATTATTCCAAAAGTTTGGGTTTCATAAAAATATACAAGGGTTTCTCCCCTGATCCATTCTCCACCGTTGATCTCGTTCTTAGATCGACAGCCTGCGCTCAATCGCATGTGTTTTGTTTCACCCCCGATCACAACTCCCCCGATTGTTTCCCCACCATTGATCTCGTTCTTGAATCAACGGTTATCGCTAAATCGCATCGCAATGTTTCAATCGCAATCGCAATGTATCACTCCCGATTGCCGATCCCCGATTCTATCCTGACCGTTGATATTGTTCTTAGATCGACGGCCTGCGCTCAATCGTAAAGTTTCCTCCGATCGCAATCGCAGACCTTCCCGTCTCACTCCCAATTGCGATCCGCCGATTCCATCACAGCCGTCCATCTGTTTCGTGATCCGACGGCCATCGCACACCCTTGCGATCCCTTTTATTCATTCCCTGACATCGATCTGGTCCTCAGATCAACGGCCAGCGCTCAATCGCAAAGGGCCCAATCGCAAAGTTTCAATCGCATATTGTTGTGTGACCTCCCCGATTGCGATCCTCCGATTAAATCTGGGCCGTCCATTTCCCGCCTATCCAACAGTCCTTATTCCCTCCGATCGCAAGTCTTACCGCCATTTCAAAACCCTCCGATTCACTTTCCGCCGTTGATCTGATCTGCAGATCAACGGCCAGCGCTTAATCACATCGCTGCGTTTCAATCGCACGCACTTACCTGCCACCCCCGATTGAGATCCTCCGATTAGATCTGGACCGTCCACGTGTCCAGATCGGACGGTCCAAAACCACCCCGCCTTATTTCTTCTCCCCGCTCTCCTTTGCCTGTTCTGCGCCGATCTCCACCGTTAGATATTTTTATCCAACGGCTACGCTCCTCCCCCGCCATCTGAAGCAGTTTAAACCTATTTCCGCAGGATTTCTTAACTGTTTTTGTGTTTTGCAGGTGTTTTAATGATTTTCCATTATAGAATGAAGGAGAGCCGAGGGTTGGGAAAGACGTTTCCTGTGCCTTCGGGTTTTCTAAAAAGAACTATTCACGGGCACTGTATCAAATAATTTATCGATGTTTCATGAGCATTGATAACCTAAAGAGCCCTGCGCGGCCCTTCACATCGACAAGACACTGTTTTAATTCAAACACAGTTAAAGAGTATCAGTTTTGAAGACCGAGCACAACAGATGAAGATTGAAGACAGTTTTTATGGGGATTACGGCTAAGACAGTTATCAAAAGCCTAATCCCCAATCTAAAACACAGTTTAAAGGAGAACCTAAAGTGTTTTATCTAACAGAAAGGTCTCCACCGCTTCAACTGAGGCGAATTGATTCCTCAGCTACTACAAAGAGCCACCTGTCTCCTCAAACCATTCAGAACAGAGGCCGAAGTTATTGCTCGAAGGAATATCTGCCTCCAGCATTGCCAAGAAGTTATTTCTGCAAGAAAACCAATGCATAAATATCTGCAGAGTTACTCCAAAACATACACAGAGCCTCAAAGTCAAACAAAGCTTCCACCGAGCTTTGATATTTATTGTGAAACAGTTAATGTAGTGATCCACCTGTAAATTTTTCCCTCGAGCCTCTCAAAGGGCCGAGAAGTCTTCACTCTACATTAACTATCCTTGATATATTTTGTTAAAATCTCACCTCCTCATCTTCCTATAAGTACTTCTACAGAAGATGAGAAATTGTTGGTTGCAGAACTTTGAAATACACTTGAGCTCGAGACTTCTATTTGTACATAGTGTTCACTGGCCCTTGAAGCTCTGTTTGCACTAGAGTAGTTAGGTTGAATAGTGAAGATGATTGCTGAACTGAAACATTGGACTTGAAGATTGTAACTGGTTTGACATCAATATAAAAGCTGTTTCTTGGGATCCTGGTCTTTATCACTGGTGAAGTGCTTCTTTCTTTGTTAATCATTTTCCTTCTTTGTATGCCATATTGTTCATTTTCCCTATGTAAAGAATAGTTTAAACAGGGTTAGGATTTTCTGTATAGCAGTAACCTTCTCTGGCTGAGAAATCTTTATCTTAATGTTTTCTTCAGATTTGTTTATTTAAGAATGATTCAATACAGTTTAAACAGTTAGGAATGTTGGCATTCCCTCGTCCTTCTGTTTGCTCAAACATTGTTCTCGAATGTTATTTCCATTATTTTCTATTTAAGTTAGACTAGAGAAGATATGGTTCGCCCTGATTCCTAGATTCTTTTCTCCAAAAGAAGATTCTGAAAGTTTCCCTTGGTGTCGACTGAAAGTAGACTAGGTTTAAAAGTACTTTATCTGATCTTAAGTCACACTTTGTTTCTCTTATATGTTTTCATACTTTCTGAAGGTAATTATGCGGATTATTGGATTGTTTGTCAATTAAGCTGCTTGAATACAGACTTGCCCAAGAAGTCTATGGTTAGCCCTGTCCTTGGTTGGTTTTAAACAGTTACTTAAGAGGCTTTTCTTGTTTGGACTGACTATAAATCCTCTGAGAAATTATTATCAGTTTCCATCCCTCTAACACTTTATTGTTCCATTCCATCATTTAAAACTCAACAATCTTGTGGTATAGATGACTTTCCCCTTGGATCACTCTTGATGTTGTTGCTCAATTAAAGCCCAGATATGACTCCATAGCCCAATGGACTAAAAACCAGCGTTATATCTATCTATCTGCCAAAACTGTTCTATTTGCTTGCAACTTCTCACTTTTGAAAATTTTTGCACTTAGGACTTTCCCCTCAAGTAACATTTCATGCTCAACCATCCAAAACAAAACAAAACCCTTGGCCTTCATAACTAGCCTAATATCATTACCTTAAACTTTTCAAAGACAATATCCATCTTTGCACATATTGGAGAGATCCCTCTCCGGATTCAGGAGCGCTAGATCCTAGAATCCCAAAGTTGGTTGAAATGATGTTAACTCTGTGATTGGACTCTCCCAATCTTGCTAATAAATTACAGAGACCTAACATTTCTGGCGACCATACTGGGGACATCGAACCCAGAATCATTTTCATTTAAAGATAATCATACAACGTCAGAGATTTGGTTCATAGAGCATTTGCTTTATTAACCAGAGTAAAAAGTAGTCTTTTCAAGCACTGCCTAATATAGGTAATCACGGTGGAACTTGTTTGAATAAGTGAAAAACTAGGTAAACCCTAGGTTTCTCTTAAGACTTCATATAACCTTGAAAAATCAGCTGGCTTAGCCATAAGAGTAGACTGCCTTTGTCTCGCAACCTTAGCTAAGTTTTGAAACAAAGTTAGGATATTATTAACAACCACAAAACTGAAAAATGACTTAGAAAAATCTAAAAATATTTCAGATTGGAACTAAATAAACATGGTGGTGGACCATAAGACCTTTTACCTCTGAAAGGAGCTAAAAGTTTCCACTTGGCGACTCCACAATCCTAGCAGACCTTAAGACTCCACTGGAAAGAACCCTTATCATTATAAAATCATTCAAACTCAGTTAGAGGACTGTGGGATTTAAAATTGTAAAAACAAATTGGTTAACCTCTCCAAGATTGTCATATCTGGTTGATCTTTTCTTGTTTTAGGTCTAAACAACATAGCATAGTGGCTTCTAAAAAGATTCACACTAGAGCCCACCCAGACCCTAACCCACCTGAGATAGTTGATAATTCAGAAAGTATCCTTTGGAAGTCTCTTAAGGTTAAATTATTAACTGTTTTCAGATCACCCTTGAGAGCTAATTCAGTCCCTAAAAATCTTTCAGCTCTGCAACAATCACAAACTGACTTAGTGAACCCATTTAGGACTAGGTCATTTGGTGCTTTAGATCAGTTAGATTCTGAGTCTTCACATTCATCCCCGGAAAAAGGTGAACCTCTTGGGGATAGAGAATCAAGACCTCCTGATTTACATTTTCTATATAATCTAGGTGTCTCTCATCCAAGATCAGCTCAGCAACCTATTGTTGTTCCATCCACTTCTGTTCATATTTCATCCACTGTTCAAACCACTCCACTTCAACCCACACCTCCTCTTGTAAATCCACCACCTATCATGGCAGCATGGTATGCTCCCTTAGTCCTTTCTGTACCATTAGTAAATCTTCCACAAGACTATCAGTCCAAAATTCCATTGTATGATGCTAGCAATACTATAACAACATCTCAACATGTGGACAAGATGAATGACTACTTTGACAGAAACGAAATTGATGATGATTCTATCAAGTTGAGACTATTTGCTCAAAGTTTGGGGGGAGAAGTAAGAAAATGGTTTAAAGGTTTAACCCCCCATAGTATTAACGATCTCCAAGCCTTCCATCAAACATTATTAAACAAATGGGAAGTGAGAAAGAATCCTCTCCAAGTCCTTGCTAACTATAACAATCTCCATAGGAACCCTGGGGAAAGTGTACAATATTATTGTACCAGATTTAACAGCGTCTATAATGCACTTTCCCCTGAACTAAAACCTCCTCAGGGCTCAGCTTTAAACAAATTTCCTGAAGGGTTTGATCCAGACATGACCTATTCACTAAGAGAGAGATATTTTGCAACTCTTGAAGACATGCAAAGGGGTGCTCTTTCTGTGGAAGTGAACTTGATGGAGAAAAGAGCAAGAATGAAGAGCGAGAAGAGAGTATCTTTTAGAGAGGAATCCACACCTTCTACTTCCAACTAAAAAATGGAGAGAATGATGGAAGAAATGATGAAAGAGATGAGAATAATTAAGAGAGCACAAGCAAATCAAAATCAAACTACTCCTCAAAATTAGGAACCAGAATCAGAATGTTAGAAGGAACCAACTTCCAAACAGACCCAGGGAAGATGATCAACAGATCACCCCTCCCTTTCATCAAAACTATGTAAGTGAGGTTGAAGAAACAGAAGACATAACAGAGGAAGAGGATATCAACATGTTTGGGGAAGAGGATGATGACTTTGAGGTTCATTATGATAATAAACAAGGTCTTTACACACCTTACGACGACAAAAGAGATGATAATGAAAATTATTATCAGGACATGGAAAATGTCGTCATAGAACCTCAAAGAGACCTTAGAAACAAGACCAGTCAACAAGCCCCCAACACTAAAACCTCTGACAAATCCTCTCAAAGCAGCACCGCAGCCAAACCCAAAACAGCCAAACAAAAAGACAAAACAGTGGCTGTTAATTCTAATAAGGATAAGGAGAAAAACACTCAAAATTCTGAAAAACAGAGTGAAGACATCAGCAGTACTAACACTTCAGCTAGTACTCCTTCTACAACAGTTGTGTCAAGTAAAACAAATCAGCAAGCTATAATTGTTGATAGAGTGACAGCTAATAAGGTTGAAACAAGTGCTTCAAAGAATCAAACCCCTTTCAACCTTGAACAGGAAATCTTAAATATCAAAATCTATGTTCCATTAACTGATTTAGCTGCCCAACATGTATATAGGAACCAAATTTTGAAGGCTTTAAATATAGAGGAAAATGGAGATACATTTAATCTTAGTGACGACCTACCAGAGTTGATTTTTGGCCCTAAGATTGAAGGGAAGTTTCAAGAAGGACCAGTTCCTCCCTTTTATGTGAGTTTGAACATTCATGACAAAATTCTACACAACGCTATGCATGATTACGGGGCTTCTCATAATTTAATGCCTAAAGTTGTGATGGAGAGCCTTGGTTTAGAAATTACCAGACCCTACAAAGACCTATACTCCTTTGACTCAAATAGAGTAAAATGTCTAGGATTGATCAAAGACCTCTGTGTTAACCTAGCCCAGATTCCAGCCAAATGTTTACTCATGGACATTGTTGTGGCTGATGTCCCCCCAAAGTATGGAATGCTATTATCAAGATCCTGGGGAGCTAAATTATAGGGGACTATGCAGATGGACATGACATATGCGACCATCCCGGTTTTCAATCAGACCAGAAGACTTTACAGGGAGTATCATATGCAATACACGGTTACAAGTCAAGACAGACCACAAAACTCTCCTATGTATTCTGTCAATACAGGCCTATATTATTTTATAATGTTTAACAATGAAACTCCTAGTGAGTAAGTCACTTTAACAGAATTAAAGGCCGATAGGGAAGAAGAGTATAATAACGCAGAAGTGTCCAAACAGTTTGCCACATGTGAAAACATTAGTAAACAAAGTATAGGTCTTGATTTACCGGTTATGAGTCCATTGTTTTTAGGACTTAACAACCCAGAAAATACCCCTAACATTTCTGACATCATCCCTCAATCTATTGAAAAATTTGAGGAGTCAAAACAAATTCAATTGGGTGCTGCTAATCATGAACAGTCAGAAGGCACCATAGTTAAAAAGGGCAATCGCCAAACAGACGAAACCGAAGACAGTCCTTTATGGAGTGTGTATTTTGATGGGTCATGCACTAGAAATAATGCTGGTGCAGGGGTTTGGATCATTAACACTGAAAATAACCACACAGAATGCATCTCATGCAAATTAAACTTTCAGTGTTCCAACAACATAGCAGAATATGAATCCCTTCTCTTAGGCTTGCATCTCTTGAAGAAATTAGGAGCCAGAAGAATTAATGTGTACGGGGATTCTGAGTTAATCATTAGACAAGTCAATGGGGAGTATAATGCGAATCATCCCAGACTTAGAGCCTATCGGAATGATGTCATGGATCTGTTGACAACATTTGAGGAGTCAAACCTGAGTTTCATCCCAAGGAAAAAGAACATTATGGCCCACAATTTAGCTTTTGCGGCCAGGAGATGTCTAACACCATATGAGACTGGAGAAAACACAACTCCGATAAAATTTAGACCGGCAGTGCCTGATAACGAAAAATATTGGCAGGTGTTTGACAATGACAAACCAATAGAAGACTTCATGCAATTCAGAAATGAGTTCGAACTGCACAGTTCAGATTCAGATTATGATATAGACTGTAGTGAAGAAAACTTTCTTGGTGAAGAAGAATCTTCTCCTCAACCTGCCAATATTAACCTATTGTCTAGCAAACTTAGGAGAAAAACAGAATTAAGTGCAGAGTTAGAAACGGAAGAATTACAAACTCTGCATTCTAAAGATGAAAATTTGCCGAGTGGTCTAACGCCTTTAGAGGAGTTGTTCGATTTTAACGATGTGGCCAATAAACCAAAACTGGAACCTATAGAGACTGAAGTAGAGGAGTGCAATATAGGTAGTGAGGAAAAACCAAAAATGATCAAACTGTCCAAAACTTTGCCAGCTCACATTAAACTCAAATACATAGAGCTGTTCAAAGAATTTTCTGATGTTTTTGCATGGAGTTACGAAGATCTTAAATCCTATGACACTAAAATAATACAGCACAAAATCCCTCTTAAAGAAAACCAAAAACCATTCAAACAGAAACTGCGCAGAATAAACCCTGTCCAGTTGCCATTGGTTAAGAAGGAAATCATGATGATGCACGATGCTGGCATTATTGTCCCTATTAGATATTCTGAGTGGGTATCTAATCTGGTGTCCGTTAGGAAGAAGACCGGAGAAATCAGGCTTTGTATAGACTTTAGAGACTTAAACAAGGCTTCGTTAAAGGATAACTACCCTTTACCAAAAATGGATCACATTTTACAAAGGGTGGTGGGGTCTAAAAGGATTTCGTTGCTTGATGGCTATTCAGGGTATAATCAAATTTTAGTTCACCCTGCTGATCAATTAAAGACAACTTTCACTACTCCATGGGGCACTTTCATGTATGTGAAGATGCCTTTTGGTCTAATGAACGCTGGAGCAACCTTTCGGAGAGCCATGGACATAGCATTCTCGGAAGAATTGGGCTTCTTCATCATTATCTATCTAGATGATGTCACTGTGTTTTCAAAAACAGATGAAGAACATTTAGAACATTTGAGGAAAGTTTTCGAGAAGTGAAAAAGGTTTGGAATATCTTTAAACCCTAAGAAGACACTATTTGGTCTCCAAGAAGGTAAGCTTCTTGGACACATTATTTCAGAAGAGGGTATAAAGATAGATCCAAAAAGGATTGAGGCTATATTGCAAATCTCTCATCCTCGAAATATCAAGGAGTTGCAGTCTTTCATTGGAAAGATTAACTTTTTGAGAAGGTTCATCCCTAACTTGGTAGAGCTCCTTAGAAATATCACAAACATGTTGAAGAAGGAGCAAGGGATAAAATGGACCTTGGAAGCAAAGACATCCTTTGAGCTAGTGAAACAAGCATTAACCAAAACACCGGTTCTCATAAGCCCTGATTTTTCAAAAGATTTTTATATCTTCTCGTTTGCATCAGAACATACCATTGCTGCTGTCCTTTTACAGAAAAATCCACAAGGACAAGAGCAGCCTATTGCATTCTTTAGCAAGGCATTGAGGAATGCCCCTTTGAAGTATAATATTATGGAAAATCAAGCTTTTGCTTTGGTTAAAGCATTGAAAGACTTCAGAGTATACATCCTTCACTCACACATCATTGCCTTTGTCCCTAATTCGGTTGTTAAAGACATTCTAACACAGGACCCAGATGGTAAGAGGTGTAAGTGGATTTCTGTTATTCTCGAATATGATTTAGAGATAAAACCCACTAAACTCATCAAAGGCCAAGGTCTAGCTAGATTAATGGTTGAATCCAATTTTGAAGTTCTTGATATTAATATGATTAATGCTTTGGACAGCCGAGAAGAATTCTCAACTCCCATTATTGAAAACCATTTTATGAATTCTCCTTGGTATGCTGATATCGTTTATGTTTTGCTTAATTTAAATACACCTCCTGGTTTGTCGAAAACAAAGGCAAGGTTCTTAAAACTGAAAGCAGTAAACTATTGCATTGTAGATAGGTGTCTTTATTGGAAAAATGTTAGTGGTATATTGCTTAAATGTTTGCCTGAGTTTGATGCAGAGAAGGTTAAGCAGGAATTTCATGAAGGAGAGTGTGGAGGCCATTTGTACTGGAAGTCAACAGCCAACAAAATTTTGAGGGCTGGCTTCTATTGGCCCACCCTTTTTCCTGATGTTCACAAAATGACAAATACTTGCCATAAATGCCAATTGTTTGAGGGCAAGAGAAAATTATTACCCCTTCCTCTGCATCCAATCACTGTTGAAGCTCCTTTTCAACAGTGGGGACTTGAATTCATAGGTGAAATCCATCCCTCATCTTCTGCCCAGCATAGATGGATCCTTACTGCCACAGACTATTTCGCTAAGTGGATAGAAGCCATTCCTTGTAGGCAAGCCAATGATTCAGTTATTATAAAGTTCATAGAAACTAATATCCTCTCCATATTTGGTTGTCCTACCAAGATCATCACAGATAATGCAGCAGCGTTTGGATCAAAGAAAATGGTTGACTTATGTCATAAATACCAGATAACACTAGGGCATTCCATAGCCTATTACCCTCAAGGTAATGGACTTGTAGAATCTTCCAATAAAAGCTTAGTGAACATAATCAAGAAACTGTTGGAGGACAATAAAAATTCTTGGCACACAAATCTAGTCCATGCACATTGGGCTGACAGATTAACTTTGAAGAAATCTATTGGTATGTCACCTTTTCAGCTTGTGTATGGTACAAATGCAATCTTTCCTAATAGCCTTGGTGTACCAGTTATGAAGTTTATCCAAGAATTGTAGACTGAAGAAAATGACGTAATCAGAAGAATAAATCAGACCATTCATCTTCAGCAAACCAGAGAGGAAGTGTACAACAAAGCATTACAGAAGCAAGACCATATCAAGAAGATATTTGACAGAAGAACAAAAGCCAACAATTTCAAGATTGGGGACAAAGTTTTAAAGTGGGACTCAAAGAGAGAAGATAAGGGGAAGCATGGTAAATTTGACAATCTATGGCTTGGCCCTTACTCCATTCATTCAGTTGCTGGAAACAATGCATTCTTCTTACAAGAGCTGAATGGAACAAAATTGTTTGGGGGTCCTGTCAATGGCAGGATGCTTAAGCATTATCTTTCTTAAAACCATTCTATGTTTTGAAGCCTTTTTCCCTTTTCCATTGTAAACATTTCATCCATCATTGCATTCAAAGTTATGAAAAATCAGAAAAATACAAAAACAAAGAAAGAAAGAAAAGAGGGTAGAAATGTAAACAAGAAAGGCAAAGCCCCATGCCAAAAAAGAGGAACAAATCTGAAAGTGTGCAAGCTTAAATGCCACTCCTGCAAAACACACTTCTAGTTAGTCAAACTGTTTAATCTTGACTAATTAGCTTTCAATTTTTTGCTGATAGGGTAGTGCATTTGATTTTCCAAACCGTTTAATCTTGGCTTATCAGTAGATAGATTAGGATATAAATTAAGGTTCAAACAAACTCAAAATCTAAACCAAAGTTTCCAAAGAGAGATGAATCAAAACTGTTTTATTTTCTGAGTCATAAAAGAGGAAAAACTGGTTCTAATTTGCTCAAAATCTGAACCAGATATCTAGGAAGAGATAGCTCACAGAAAAAAAGAAAAATCCTAGCTATGAAAGGAAGAAAGAAGGCCATAATGAGAAACTTTCAGATCTTAAGCCTTCCATTTTGATTTAATTTTCTGCAAATAATAATCTATGTGCAGCTTGTTCTTATGCCATAGATCATAGCAAGTCAAACAGCTCAATCTTGACTTGACTATTTTTAATTTTCTGTTGTAGAATCTAGAGAATGAAAGTTTGTTGGACTGTTTAATCCCAACAGACAGTAGACTAGGTAGAGAAATATCTGAGCTCAAATGTTTAATCTGAGTTCAGGGAGAAATAAGGAGTAGAAGTAGATTAGATTTCCTGCTTTCAAAAGAATAAAATGTTGTGAATAGATTTTGCCAATCCAAGTGCACTCTGATGAAGAAAAAATGCTAGATCTGTAGGATTGGGTAGGTAGCAAGCTTGTTGATAAAGGTCCATTGTTTTCATGGCTGCCAAATATGTTTTTAGAGAAGATTATTCAATCACAGGAGGACAGCCCAATGGATGAGGCACCAGTCAACATCCCAGAGAAATCAAGTCTGAATTCTTGATGCCTTCAAGAAGGCACCATCCCCAAGTGGAGCCACTGTTAGCCACCTATAATATTTTGTTATACCAAAAGGTGGCTAAGATATTTTTTGAGCCTCCAAGGAACAAATTTTATCACTAAAAATTTTTGGCTCTTGAAGACTCCTTGTAGGCCTCATGCCTTTGTCCAAAATCCTCATTTGCTGTCCCATTTTTATACTCAGGAATTTCTGCTAATTCCAACTGAAAGACTGCTGAAAGATCGTCATTTCTCCTCTTCTCAAAACCTTTCATCTGCTCCCCTTTTTCTCCATCAAAACTACCTTGTTTTCATAATTCCTCTTCTTTCCATTTATGAAAATTTCCCCTTTCATAGTTAAAAACTCACTTTTTAACTATTTCGGAACCCCCAAATCCATTAAAATCCTTGAAAATTTCTCATAAAAAATCAAAGTTTTATTGCTATGGACCTAAGCCCATTGGGTTAAGTCCTAAACCACTTCCCCCCACATTCCCATGTGTTAAAACCAAACGCCAAAGCTTTTTGGCGCTGATCGCATCGCAAATATCCAAAGGGTGCATGACTTTGAACCATTACAAAGCTCCGATTGCGATTAGCCTTTCATATAAAACCCCTGATCATATTATTTCCTCATATAACCATAGAGCCCGCAATCGGGCCATAAACCATTGAAAAATCTCTCTCTGATCAATATTTTCCTTTGTAAACCCAAAAACCCACTTTCCGAAAGTTTTAAGTTAAAAACTTAAAACCACGTGCTGAATATAAATGGGTTGATTAAAAAGAGCCAATCGCGCAATCGCAATCGGAAACAACACAATGGGTTGATTGGAAAGACCAGGCTCAATGGCCTGATTGCGATTGGCCCTTGTCTGTATATGCCCCGGGCATATTACATTCCATATATCCGAAGGCACCGCAGTCGGGCACCTATCCGCTTTATATATATATTCTTCCGCCCGATCCATAAAAACCTTTGATTATTCCAAAAGTTTGGGTTTCATAAAAATATACAAGGGTTTCTCCCCCGATCCATTCTCCACCGTTGATCTCGTTCTTAGATCGACGGCCTGCGCTCAATCACATGCGTTTTGTTTCGCCCCCGATCACGACTCCCCCGATTGGTTCTCCACCGTTGATCTCATTCTTCAATCAATGATTATCGCTGCGTTTCAATCGCATCGCAATGTTTCAATCGCAATCGCAATGTCTCACTCCCGATTGCCGATCCCCGATTCAATCCTGACCGTTGATCTTGTTCTCGGATCGACGACCTGCACTCAACCGCAAAGTTTCCTCCGATCGCAATCGCAGACCTTCCCGTCTCACTCCCGATTGCGATCCGCCGATTCCATCACAGCCGTCCATCTATTTCGCGATTCGATGGCCATCGCACACCCCTGTGATCCCTCCGATTCATTCCCTGCCGTCGATCTGGTCCTCAGATCAACGGCCAGCGCTCAATCGCAAAGGACTCAATCGAAAAGTTTCAATCGCATATTGTTGTGTGACCTCCCCGATTGCGATCCTCTGATTAAATCTGTGCCGTCCATTTCCCGCCTATCCAACGGTCCTTATTCCCTCTAATCGCAAGTCTTACCACCATTTCAAAACCCTCTGATTCACTTTCCGCCATTGATCTAATCTGCAGATCAATGGCCAACGCTTAATCGCATCGATGTGTTTCAATCGCACGCACTTACCTGCCACCCCCGATTGAGATCCTCTGATTAGATTTGGACCGTCCACGTGTCCAGATCGGACGGTCCAAAACCACCCCGCCTTATTTCTTCTCCCCGATCTCCTTTGCCTGTTCTGCGCCGATCTCCACCATTAGATATTTTTATCCAACGGCTACGCTCCTCCCCTGCCATCTGAAGTAGTATAAACCTATTTCCACAGGATTTCTTAACTGTTTTTGTGTTTTGCAGGTGTTTTAATGATTTTCCATTATAGAATGAAGGAGAGCCGAGGGTTGGGAAAGACGTTTCCTGTGCCTTCGGGCTTTCTAAAAATAACCATTCACAGGCTCTGTATCAAATAATTTATCGATGTTTCATGAGCATTGATAACCTAAAGAGCCCTGCGCAGCCCTGCACATCGACAAGACACTGTTTTAATTCAAACACAGTTAAAGAGTATCAGTTTTGAAGACAGAGCACAGCAGATGAAGATTGAAGACAGTTTTTATAGGGATTACGGCTAAGACAGTTATCAAAAGCCTAATCCCCAATCTAAAACATAGTTTAAATGAAAACCTAAAGTGTTTTATCTGACAGAAAGGTTTCCACCGCTTCAACTGAGGCGAATTGATTCCTCAGCTACTACAAAGAGCCACCTGTCTCCTCAAACCATTCAGAACAGAGGCCGAAGTTATTGCTCGAAGGAATATCTGCCTCCAACATTGCCAAGAAGTTATTTCTGCAAGAAAACCAATGCATAAATATCTGCAGAGTTACTCCAAAACATACATAGAGCCTCAAAGTAAAAAAAAAAGCTTCCACCGAGCTTCGATATTTATTGTGAAACAGTTAATGTAGTGATCCACCTGTAAATTTCTCCCTCGAGCCTCTCAAAGGGCCGAGAAGTCTTCACTCTGCATTAATTATCCTTGAGATATTTTGTTAAAATATCACCTCCTCATCTTCCTATAAGTACTTCTGCATAAGATGAGAAGTTGTTGGTTGCAGAACTTTGAAATACACTTGAGCTCGAGACTTCTATTTGTACATAGTGTTCACTGGCCCTTGAAGCTCTGTTTGCGCTAGAGTAGTTAGGTTGAATAGTGAAGATGATTGCTGAACTGAAACATTGGACTTGAAGATTGTAATTGGTTTGACATCAATATAAAAGCTGTTTCTTGGGATCCTGGTCTTTATCACTGGTGAAGTGCTTCTTTCTTTGTTAATCATTTTCCTTCTATGTATGCCATATTGTTCATTTTCCCTCTGTAAAGAATAGTTTAAACAGGGTTAGGATTTCTTGTATAGCAGTAACCTTCTCTGGCTGAGAAATATTTATCTTAATGTTTTCTTTAGATTTGTCTATTTAAGAATGATTCAATACAGTTTACACAGTTAGGAATGTTGGCGTTCCCTCGTCCTTCTGTTTGCTCAAACATTGTTCTCGAATGTTATTTCCATTATTTGCTATTAAATTTAGACTAGAGAAGATATGGTTTGCCCTGATTCCTAGATTCTTTTCTCCAAAGGCAGATTCTGAAAGTTTCCCTTGGTGTTGACTGAAAGCAGACTAGGTTTAAAAGTAATTTATCTGATCTTAAGTTACACTCTGTTTTTATTATGTGTTTTCATACTTTCTGAAGGTAATTATGTGGATTACTGGATTGTTTGTCAATTAAGCTGCTTTAATAAGAACTTGCCCAAGAAGTCTATGGTTAGCCCTGTCCTTGGTTGGTTTTAAAATAGTTACCTAAGAGGCTTTTCTTGTTTGGATTGACTATACATCCTCTGAGAAATTATTATCAGTTTCCACCCCTCCAACATTTAAATGTTTCCATTTCATCATTTTAATCTCAATAATCTTGTGGTATAGATGACTTGCCCCTTGGATCACACTTGATGTTGTTGTTCAATTAAAGCCCAGATATGACTCCATAGCCCAATGGACTAAAAAATAGAGTTATATCTATCTATCTGCCAAAATTGTTCTATTTGCTTGCAACTTCTCACTTTTGAAACTTTTTTCACTTAGGACTTTCCCCTCAAGTAACATTTCATGCTCATCCATCCAAAACAAAACAAAACAAAACCCTTGGCCTTCATAACTAGCCTAATATCATTACCTTAAGCTTTTCAAAGACAATATCCATCTTTGTACATATTGGAGAGATCCCTCTCTGGATTCAGGAGGGCTAGATCCTAGAATCCCAAAGTTGGTTGAAATGATGTTAACTCTGTGATTGGACTCTCCCAATCTTGCTAATAAATTACAGAGACCTAACACAAGGGACCAGAAAAGCTCCCTCTGTTTTCCAATCAATAAAATGAGGATAGATATGCCCATTGAGGGCTTTTGGATGTACTTTGAAATGATTTTATGGCACGTAATATTCTCCTTTTGGATTTTTCAAAATATTTTCATTAACTTTTGCCTCTTTTTCTCATTTACCCTATTTGATGAAAATTTGGCAACATGTGTTATAGTGTTTTATTTAAAAAGCGCTTTGCAAACAACAAAACAAGTTTTCATTTTTGTGTAAAAGAAAACCTACCCTGTTTCAACTCATAAAATATGCCCTCTACCTTTCTATGAAAGAGGCCCTTTTACAAACTGTGGGTACCCTATGATATTTATATGAAAGAGGCCCTTTTACAAACTGTCGGTACCCTCTTATTTTTTATGAAAGAGGCCCGTTCTTTGGATTTTTTAAGGTAGTTCCTATAAACTTTTTCCTTTCTGTTTTTCAAATGAGGGAGACCCTTTAAAGAAGTCTTAGGCCTGGTCACTATTTTCCAAATGAAGCCTTTAGCCTTCTAAAAAAACTTTTTGCATCATGCCCTCTGCTTATCATCTTTGAAGGAGGTTTGTTAGACATAAACTGTTTAGGCCCTTTGCTCATGATTGAAGGAGGTGCCTCATAAAAAAAAGTGATTTCCATCTGCTTATTTTTGAAGGAGGCATTTATAAGAAACTATGCCCTCTACTTTATATTTGAAGGAGGCATTTAAACCAGAAACTGTGCCCTCTGCTTTATATTTGAAGGAGGCATTTAAATGGTTTATCCTTTATCAATCTGTATGAGACATGTTTCTTGTAGAAATTTACTGTGGAGATAATGAAAAGGTAAGATATTTCAAACTCCAACATATCTGCTTGTGTCTCTTAGGTTAACTTTCTTTTGCAATAGCTTTAGCTTCCTTTGTGATGACAGTATCTTCGATGGTTTAGATTTTAGGCTATAGGGGTGTAAAAAAGGCAGTTGTTCCCATTTTATGCTTTTCACTTTGATGCCTAAATTGTTGGAAGTGTTTTGCCAGAAAAATAACATCCTTAGCTTCATCAGACTGTTTTTCAGAGCTGTGCCCATATGTTTGGGCAGAATGTGCAAATGCCATTGTGAGTTGACAGGAAGTGCTAGATGTAGTAAAATCCCAACCTTTGTACTCATTTTTCCATGATGGATGATTCTTTGACTTTATGGGTGCTTTGAGTTTGCAAGGATGAATCCTGTAGGTTTCCTTTCTCTTTGAAATATGCATTTCCTTTATTTCCCAACAGTCAACTGTTCTAGCTTTGAAAAATTTCCTTGAATTGTCCCTTTTTTTTCAGAATTTCTTATTGCCATCTATCCATATCACCTCTGCATAGATGCATTGATAAAATGTCTTTGACCATTGGAGACCTTTCCTGAGGTATCATGATGATAATGCTTTAAAATTTCACTTGATTACTTTATTCGGACATAGGACCTTCTTACTCTGTTTCTTCCTGAATTTGAACCTTATAAGCTTTGCTAAAACAAAACACAGTGACCATTTTGATGATGTATGACCTAGGGGTAAACAAGGGTTTTGTTTTTCCAGATAAGAAAAGAGGATGGTTGACTAATATTTAAAACAAGGTTTTTGACCAGAGATATTCTTCTCAAGATACCTATTCTAAACACCATCACCTAAACCTAGACACTTTTTCATGACTTATAAATGGTTTCTCAGACATATTTAGGTCATCAAATGGACATTTAAACAGTGAGAGGGGAAAAATACAACTTGTCTTATGCTTTGACAGAGAGCTGTGTGAAAATAGAGGATTTTGGATATCAAATATACAAGGCTTATGAAAGTTATAGACAGGGGATTTTTATCAAGACTGAAACTTGATGACCACCTCTAACATAGTCTGTAAGAGAGGAAAAAGATAAAAATTTCTCTGAGGGGTTTTCTAGAGGAAAAATTGACTATTTGAAATTGGTTTCTAGAAAATCTAGGCAAGAAATATAGTCATCACAACAGGAAAAAATATTGATGACTAACAGTGGCTCCATTTGGGGAGGGAAGCTCCTTTTCGGGAGGTGTCCAGAATTGCAGATCTATGGCTTATGAAAACCAATGCCTCATCCATTGGCGCATATTTCTCTTTTTCTTGATGCTCTTCCTGAAAATGGTGCTTTTGAAAAACTGAAAGCATGATTAACATCAACCTCATTTTTACTTACCCAACTACTTTGCCTAACATTTTTTCTTCTTTGGGTGCACTTGGACTACTAAACCCTTGACATGATATTTTTGAAAGAGAAAACACTATCTACTTCTACACTTATATCTTTTGGGAGTTCAGATTAAACTAATGAACTCCTTTATTTCTCTACCTATACTAGATCAATTGTGAAGATTAAGCCATTTGAAAGGATTTCATTCGCTAGACTAAAATGTGAAATTGAAAAATGATAAAATCAGGATTAAATATTCTGATTTGTCATGTGTTTGTGGCATCAAGAAAAGATGGATACAAATGTTATTTTCGTACAAAATGAGATTTAGAAAAATCAGGGCTAGGATACATAGTTTGCCTTTCATCCCTATTTTTCTCTTTGGTTCTATTTTGAGCGTGTGGAACCAACATATTTGTTACCTAATCTACTTTCTTTGATAAGTCAAGCTTTCATATTTTGACTATCATTCTTTTTCACTAACTTATCAGAAATTGATTTAAAACATGCTCATTTATTGTTAGGCTATATAACTGAACAAGGCATCTTTTGAGCACTAGCAGTGGCATTTAGACTTGCGCACTTTCAACATGAATATTTTTTGGGTATGGGGCTGTACAATTTCTTTAGAATCTGCCCTCTTTTTCTACTTTTCTTGTTGTTTTTGTGTTTTCTATTTTTCTCAAAACAAACTAAAAGAAATATGCTCCTGGGGCTGAGCTTATTTTTCATGCCTATCTATTCTACTCTAACCTATATATGATATACATTTATCTGGTGAACTCTTCTTTCCAATATAACCAGTCAAGTAGATGATTGCATGGTTGATCTTGGTTCAACTCTTTGATGATGTTGAAGAAATCAAAAGGCCATTTCCACCTCACTTGTTTTCGGATAGTAGTGCTTAAGTTTTTTCTCACACTTTGCAACAAACTGTTCATGGTAGACCACACTCCTCCCTCGTATTTCTAAAGGAAAACAAAAAATTGATCTCGGAATAATACCTGATCTAGAGGATTTGAGACATAAGCTCCATTCAGTACTACTCTTTCTTTCACTTGGCTATGTTTGGGACTCTCTTTGGAAATAAACTCTTCCCCTTGCTCATGATCACTTGAACTATCAAACTCATCATATATTGCAGTGTAGTCCTCTTTCCAAGTTGATGTGTTCTGATTAAGTGGATTGAAAACTATGTGAAGGTCATCATGTTGATGAGTAGGGATACACTTTGGCAACAAATATTCTCGAGAAAGAAGAGCAGCAACTTTCTTGTGATCATCAATCTTCAAGCCTTCATTTGCTTCCAAATTTTCTAAGCTTTCCTCATCACTATCATAGATGCTATGCATTGGTTGTTTACCTTTCTCAAGTTGATGAAACTGAGCTCCCTCCCAAAAACCAAGTGCTGAATACTCCACAAGATTAGCTTCTATTTGGAAAGCATCATCATTATCAAAATATTGATCAAAATTTGGAGAATCATCAATATAATTAATGTCACCAACCATACATATTGGACTATCATATTTTTTATCTTTGAATTGATCTATAAATGCATTTTCTGCTATGTGATAGTTCAGATTAGGAGGAAAATAAATAGAGGTTGACTGCATGTTTATGAGTTGATCTATCTCCTTTTTAGTTAAAAAGGGAGGCATTTTTATCTTTCTTTGGATATAACTACAATAATCCTCTTTCTCTTGGGAAAGCTGATTTAGAGGATGAATGTCTTTTTGGGCCTTACCTAAGAGAGATGATGAATCATAACTTGTGCCTTTAGAGATATCCCATGGGTTCTCTTTCATTTCTTGATTGGTTTCATCCTTAACCAACTCTTCTTGATATTCGGGACAATTAGTAGGGGATTCATGAGTTGCCTTTGATAGATACTCAGGAGGCAAATTTGCTTGTATAATTTGAGAAGAATTAAAGCACAAAGGAAGAGATCCTAAAGGTTTTGATTTTTCTTCCATTTCATACTTGATTTCATCCTCAACCAAATATTCTTGTTTTTCGGGACAATAAGCATGGGATTCATGAGTTTCCTCTCATAGATTCACATGAGGCCAATTTTCTTGTATAATCTGAAATGAATCAAAGCACAAAGGTAGAGATCCTAATGTTTTTGTTTTTTCTTCCATTTCAGATTTGATTTCATCTTAAACCAACTTTTCTTGATTTATGTGAGAGTTAACTTGAGCAGGGGTTTCCTTAATAACTGCTAAGAGATCTTCAGGATGCAAATTTCCTTTGAAGATCTGGAATGAATTAAAGCATAAGGGTAGAGATGTTAAAGGTTTTGACTCTTTCTCTATTTCATATTCTATGATTTCAAGATGGCTGATTGATTCTTTAGAGCACTCCTCTAAGTTTTTATTTGCAACTTTCTCATTAGGCACATTTTTTTTGTTACTCTTGTCTTGTAATGGTTGAGTGTGTTCTTCCTGAGGAAAAAGTGTAGGTTGGTTTGAATAAGCAGCATTAAACTTAACTTTGTGTTTTTCTCTTTTCCTGTCAAGTAGATGCATCAGTTTAATGAGTGTATCTATCAACATTTCTAACTTTACCTCTGAAGATATTAGTCTCTCTTGATTTGCTTTGTCTTTCTCTATTATTCTTAGCTTTTCCTCCCTATTTATTATGTTGTCTTCCACATCAATTTCTATCCTTTGAATTTCCTCCAAGGTCAAAGGCTCTCTTTCTATTATCCGGAAAACCATCTTTGGGTCAAAATAACTTGGGTAGTGCAAGAGATCCCATCCGAGGGGTGGATTTATGTTAGCAGGAATTGCATGGTATACTTTATTGAACCTGGTTGAAAAGTCTTATATTGTCTCCCTTGGGTGTCTTTTTAAATTCTTGTATTCCTCTACGATGAGAACTTTATTACCCATGACCACGCACCTATCTAGGAAGATTTGAGTGAACTAATGAAAATTGATAATGCTTGCAGTTGGAAGGTCCTTAAACCAACTCTTAATTTTTCCTTGTAATGATAAGGCAAACATTCTAATACGCACATCATCTTCTTCTATTTCAAAAAGGTCAAGTAAATTCTCAAGATTTTTAATGTGTTCTTCAGCGGTGATTTTTGAGCTTTCTTCATCAAATCTGGGTAATTTATTTGCAAGATTTGCAGGGAGGGCTTGGAATATAGGAGGTAAAATTGAAGGCTTGTATCTTTCTGGGACCTTTGTGGATACAGGTAGTGTAAAAAGAGATTTATGACTATTTGAGGTTTCATCAAGGTCAGGAAAGGTATCATGAGGCTCACGTTCCATTAGGTATTCCATAGGTGAATATGGGGTAAGCATAGGTGTATAAGTCAGCTTATGGTCTGAAATTTTACGTTTAGTTTTTCGAGGTTTTAGATCTTTCCAATGATCAATGTAGATCTCATCAGTGTATTCTTGATCAGGATCAAAGTAGGATAGAACATATTTATAGATAAAAACAATAATTTCTTGAATCCAACTAAGGCCTGAGTGTTATTTCTTTCTAGGATGATTGGTCATGTTGTAGGTTCTTCCTCCAGTGGATTCTTTAGGTCTATTGAGAGTTGTGGAGTCACCAGGTGGATATTTTTTTGTTATTTTGAGGATATATGTGTATGGTACACCACCAATACTGACAAAAAAAAATAATAATCTAAGGATGTTTTTGGGTTTTCTGAGTTTCTTATATGTAGCCCTAGGGTTTGTGAGAGTGTCCTACAGATGAGTCATCATTTTGCTAGAATGGTGAAAAAATCCAAATTCTACTCTTTTGACAATACTTTAGTCTTCTAATTTTGACTAAGATTTTGAGAGTTCCTAAGGGATACCTAGGATGTTTTGACTCAACGTCCCACCGTGATCGCCATTATGTTAGTGTCCTGTAATTTGGCAGATTGCTAAACCAAATGACAGGGTAACATTATACCAAGCTTTGGAGCCCTAGGACCTAGCCTTCCTGGACTCAGAGAGGGCTTTCTCTATTATGCGAAGGATGTGAACTTGTTCGCTTTGTATGTTTGATTTTAGGCTAGCTGTTAAGTATATTTTGGTTTGTTTTGGGTTTTGAGGTAAACTGATCAAAAAGGAAAAATAGAAAGAGATCTCATCAAGTCAACAGGGCTATGGGGTCAGATAAAGTCAAGACTATCTAAATGGTGGACAAGGTATACTGCAGGGCTGATTTAGTCAAGGTAAATGGATTCTTTAGGTGAAAGTGAAGTGAAGTGAACATTAAGTTTGTGAAAGAAAAAGAGCTCTTTAACATATATAGTTTTAAAGAAAGAATTCATGAGGTAGGGCAAACCATAAATCTCTATGAGTAAAACTAAAAATAATACATATTAAAGATAAACAATCCGGCGATAAATAGAAGCATAAGAACTCCTAACCCTGGAAAATCACCTTCAGCTGTTGGGAAAAAAAATAAGGTAAACAAACAACTCAATCTATGAAGAGGGAACTCCTAAACAACATATCTTGAGATATCGAGAACTGTAAAATAAGCTTGCAAACATGGGCAAAGGGCAAGATCGAACGAGACCTCTTTGACTTAACTAAGACAATCAGTATTTCATAGAAAGATTTCAGAAATGGATTTTTGAGAAACTATAAGTAAGCAGGGCATATGTTAAATCATACAATATAGCAAAACATATGAACCATAAATGAAACAAATAACAATTTCTTGATGGACCTAAAGGGAAGTTAAGAATCCTTTAGAAATGATCAAGAAGAGGAAAGCATCAAAACTGTAACATGCAGGATGTTTGAGGTGCTTCCATGAGCATGTCTTAACATATAATTTTATGATCTACAGTAAATGAGAAGTATGGAACATTAATGAAAACAAGGAAACATAATCAAATCAGAGAAACATCACCATTCACCAAGCCATGGAATCCTACACACAATGCTCCTCCACCATCAAGCCAAGCAAGACATCATCCACTTCATAAAACAAGTATTTATTCCAAGCTCATAATGCTATGTATTGCTCTCAATATATCAATTTCTGTCTCATTGTTACAATGAATCCTCTTGGTTTATATAAGCCAAAAAGGAGGAAACCCACCTAGAGCAATTAGAAGGCCATTGGCCAAAAACAAATATCTAAAACTGTCCTTGAGGCCTAACAAGGTCCAAGGCATAAAACATCCTTCAAAAATATCTTTTCAGACAAAAATAGCAAAAAGGAATCACTTTCAAGGCCTGACATGTAAGATAAACTTGCTTAACGCACATTTGGCTCGGTCAGCACTCAGAAAACTGCTTTTCAACAAAATTTACAGGAGCGTAGTACCAGAAAAAATTCTATTTTGCAGTGCAGTTTTGGCGGACTTCCTGATGTCGAAATGAGTCTTGTGATGGCTCGTTGGAAAGATACGGATGTATATTTTCCAAAAATACTTGATTTTTTCCAATATGATGCCTATAAGTTAGCCAAAAAGTAGAAACAATGAAAACACCTAGGAGGGTAGCACTTGCTGATATTAGGGGTAGAAAGGTGAAAAATGGTTGTTTTTGGCCTTTTTGAGAGACCAGAAAAGCTTCATTTCATCTGAAAAATTCTAAGCATGTTCCTTTGATATCAAGGGATCCAAAAATATGATTTTATTCAGCTGAGGATGCGCTGAGAAAAAGTAAAGGTGCCCATGATTTTATGCTTTTAGGCCTATGTTATAGCATCATTTTTCACCCGCATGTGATTCATGATTGTCTCTTTGGCCTTGGGCACTCATTCCCACATACTTGAATAAAAATTCATAAAAAATAGTGTTTAAAATCCTATATGTGGATATGCCCAGAATTTTCCACATGTATACGCGAGTCCAGAGATACTTTTCCACGTATGCCATTAAAATCATTAAAAATATATATAAAAATCCCTATTTTCGAGGCTGGGTTGATGGTTATTCCCATAATTCAACCACCCCAGCCAGTGGCCAACTGTTTCTAACAGATTGAAACTACTTTGAGAGAGTATAAAAGCCCCTCATATACATGGCCTAAGGGAGAGAGAAAATTATAGACATTATACTCTGTTGGAGCACAATTCAAGTCTGATTTCCCGTGCCTCCTGCACTTCCCAGATTTTTACAGGAAACCCTTGTTTCCTGGAGATGTTCATCAGCTTATATGTCATCTCATGTGCACAAGTCTTGAAATAATCCTAGTGAGGCAAGGGTGGGACGGATCCGGACGACGGTCTATTCGAAGATCGTGGAAGGATTAAGGTGATCTCTCCACCTTTCTATTATTGTACATGTTGTTCGTAATGAAGAAGAACCATATTGTTCCCGAATTCACGTGTTAATATCTGCTTGCATATGTGAAAAGATTGTTAATTAAGAATTTATTATTTTTTATATGATGTTTCACATGGATTACACTGACATTTAGGAAATATATATGTTGTACAACTAGATTTACGTGCATGTCTCTTCTTGATTTCCAGGTTGAAGAGGAAGAAGGGTTGTTGGTGTTGGGGTTCCCATGTTTTTGCCAGATTGGCAAGACCAAAAGATGAGACAACATCAAACCACTTTCAGACCTCAGGATCTAGCCCTCCTAGGTCTAGAGAGGGATCTCTCTACGTGAGCAAAGGTTTTATGTCTTTGGGGCTCAATCTTTTAATGATATTAAGCTAGTTATCAACACAAAGTTTGTTTGTTTAATTTTAAGTTTGGTTGTTGGGAATCAGGAAGGAAGGCTTCAATATAGAACAAGGATGGACAAGAGAGATTTTAGGCAAAGGAGAGGCAAATCAGGGAACATCAAGGCCATTGGGAAATGGAGTCATGAAAGGGTTTACTTGCCATCAACATGCAAACTTTCAGTTGGGCTATTCATCTAAAGCATTGGATCCTAAAATGGTTTGGTGGAATGGAACAATAAGGAAAGTAAGGTGAAAAGGGTGGAAAGGGAGATAACACCAATTTTCCATCTATATATCAAGTTAGAGGTCATTTAACTCCAGACCTTCTTGGACATACTCATAGGTAACTTCCCAAAGGTGTTTAAAGGTAGCTTGAGGGAACTTAGATAAGTTTAAGAGACTGAAAGGGTCCTAGAGAGAAAGAAACTGAGTTCTAAACTCCTAGCATTACCAATTCATTCAATTAAACACTAGCAAGAAAATCTATGAAATAGATTCGATAATTCATACATCAGCTAGTAGGCAATATCATCCACTACACTGGTTAAACCATTTGAAATCTATTCTCAGACAACACGTTGAGCAAAAAACATTAAGGAAAGGAGAGAAAAAACATGAGGTGCCTAACAAGGGAAAATCTCATGCTAGATTTCTGATGCAAGCCAGAGGAAATGAAATGAAATGGAAATAAACACATAGACAAGAAAACATCACCTCAGCTTTAGATCAGGATCCAAAGAAATATGCTTGCTATATTAAGAACAAAACCAGTCAAGTACAACATAGCCAAAGCTTTATATTCTGTCTGAAAATCTTCCTCAGCCTATCTTACAGTCTTACACAAAGAACTTGTCTTAAGAGAACAACTTGCATTCTACCGATATCCAATCAACAACCTTTACAATAGTTTCTTTCTAAGTTTTATAACAGAATATGAGCCGAGGAGGTAGGTGAAGCACTAAATGGAACATTAAAACACAGAAAAGAAGGAGAGGGTCAGAACCCATTCTTTTTTAACTCTCTGCATTTATCCCTGGTACCTTTGGAGCGAAGGAGTGATCTCTTCCAGCTTCCATTTACTCTGGTATGGTCCTGATGTAATTTGAATGCAGAAGTACTATGTAGTATTGTGGGTGAATAGAAAAAACAGATTGAGGTCTGCCATGTTGCGAAACTAATGCTTTGGTAGCATAGGACTGTGGTCAGGGTGGAAAATTCTTCACTGGATCATGGCATGGAGTAAAAATAGTATGGGCGCCCTGTCCTTCCATGGAGAAAGAAATTCTGTTGATATAGCTACCTTGGTGACTTAGTTTTCTGTGCATTGAACTCTCTGCCACTTCATTTATGTCTCTGTCTGTGAAATCTGGGCTTTTAATGGCTCTAGGAAAAAGGTACAAAGTTTAAACTCTGCTTCTTTAATGAAAGTCTCGCGAGGTTCTGTCCCGGGTTTTCTTCATGACTTAGGCCCCTGCACCATGGTCCTTTCTGCATTTTTGGCCACTGAAATGAAGACTGTGTAATCATGGTGGCCTTCACCATTGGACAACCCTACAAAACATGTAACCTGGTGATGAAATCCATGCAAAGGGAAGACTAGTTATGGAGGATGCAGGAAATGATAGTGTGGCGGCAGTGAGATAGTGGTTTTATGTAAAATAATGGTGAAAATGCAATGATATGGTGAAAACTTATGAATAATAGGGTTTGGCGGAGAATGCATCGTGGGCCATTCAATCATGGTGTGGAGGTGTAGATCAACGACAGGATTCAATCCGTGGAGTGACATATGAGAAATGGGTGGAATGAATATAAAATGTTAGGTTTTAATGCAAAATGAAAAACTTTAGACTATGGAGGAAATACAAAGGAATTGAATGAAATGCAACATAAATGCATATGAGGTGGGACCCACATGGAATCACAATCGGAGGGGAATGTGATCGGGGGAAAAGGAAAAGGAGTGCGATAGGGGAGGAAAATGTGATTGCGATGATCGAAATCGAGAGTCAGAGTGGGGAAGTAATCACAATTGCAGAGCAAAGAACTACGATGCAATCGGAGGGACGGTTGCGATCGAAGGATTTGGCAAGGGCGTGCGATTGTGATGATCAGGAATGCGATGTGATCAATCGCATCACAAACGCTTGCGACAAGCTGATCGGGGGGGTGTCCAACAAAAATTGTGATTAGTGATTGGGCGGGGGTTGAAATTGGCTCTCTGCCGTCGGATCTCCCTGATAGATCGACGGTTTTAAACGCATCATGGGAATTAACGTATAAAAACCGTCGCATCGGATTTTTTCAATGCAAAAAAGGAATTTTCTCCCCCGAAGATTCCGATTGCGATTGACGCCTAAGGACCTAAGCGCTTGGTATTAGCACACGGGAATGTGTGGGAAGTGGTTAGGGCTGATGAGAAAGGGGCTAAGCCCTTATAATAAAGTCAGAAAGTGGGTTTTAGCCCATTTTAAATGGATTTTAAGGGTTAGAAAGGGAATCGATAAGGGGAAAAAAAGGGAAAAATCAGCCAAACAAAGGGCAAGGGGATGATTCAAAGGGGATTTTGGGGAAATTTAGGAGGTAAGGGGGAATAAAGGGACTTGAGGAAAGGGGAGAAAAGGGTAAAATGGGGGGAAATATGCAGAAAAACAAGGGGAGAAATAAGGCCCTTTTGAGAAAAATTTATCATTCAGCAAGGCTTATGGACATCAGTACAGTAGGGGTGAAACAATCAAAGGCAGGGAAATTGGGAAGGCTTCAAGCATAATGTGTTTTCAAGGGAAATTCATTCCTTGAAGGCTCATTTAAACAATCTATCCCCTTGCTTGTTGGTCAAGGAATTCATAAGGGGCTAACAGTGGCTCCACATGGGGATGGCTTCTTCTTGAAGGAGTCAAGAATTCAGAAATTGATCTTTGGTGTAGGCCAGATGCCTACTGCTTAAGCCACCTTCTTCTTTGATCTTCAGTTGCCACAAATATGATAGATCAGCAGAATCATTCTCAAACCATCTACCTACCCATCTTACAATCCTAGCATTTTTTCTTCTAGGGTGCATTTGAACTAGCAGACCCTTTACATCATTTATTTTAATAACAGAAAGTAAACCTATTCTAAATCTACCCTTATTGCTCCATGAGACCAGATTAGACTGTTGATCTCACATGCTTCTCTACCTAATCTAATATCTGTTGGGATTAAACTGTCCAGCAGATTTCTTCTCTACATTCTACAACAGGAAATTTTAAAAAAAAATGTCAAACTAGGATTAAAAAGTCTATTTTGCTGCAGATATAAGGCATAAAGATAGTTGCACATGGACAGAAAACTTTGTAGAAAACTGAACAAAACTTTGACGGCCTGAAATCTGAAATCTTGGAGTATCCTTCTTCTCTTTGTGACTCAATTTTTGAGCATATTAGAGTCACTTTTTTTTTTTTTTTTTTTTTTTTTTTTCAGCTTTGGTTTTAGGCATGTTGGAGCTGATTTTTCTTTCTTCCTTGCTGGTCCAGATTTTGAGCATGTTAGGACTAGCTACTTTTCTTTCTCTTGGCTCAGATCTTGATCATATTAGAACCAATCCTTTGCACTTCAGAGGTTCATGTTTTAAGCATGTCTGAACCTCTCACTTTTCCTCTGTTTTTTGGAACAATTTCTCTTTTTCGTGAAAATAAACACTGCAATGGTATGTACAATGGAAATGGAACTGGAAATTGTAAATCAGCAGAAGTAGTGTTGGAGCATCTTGCCATTGACAGGACCCCCAAACAACTCAGTGCCATCTAATTCTTGTAAGAAGAATTCATTTGGACCCACAATAGCTTGGATGATGTATGGACCTTGCCACAAGCTATCAAACTTGCCATGCTTTCCTTTATCCTCTCTTCTTGAGTCCCACTTCAGCACTTTATCCCCAATCTTGAAATCGGTAGCTTTGGTTCTTTTGTCAAACATCCTCTTTATGTTTTCCTAAACTTTGAGAGCTCTGTTATAAACCTCTTCGCTTTTTTGTTGGAGATGAATTTTTTGATTCATTCTTATCACCATACTGTCTTCTTCTGTTTGAATCTCCTGGACCAGCTTGATTACTGGTACCCCAAGGCTGGTAGGAAACACTGCTTCAGCACCATAAACAAGCTAAAATGGTGACATGCCAATGGATTTCTTTGTTGTGAGCCTGTCAGCCCACAAGGCATGCACCAACTTGTTATGCCATGACTTTTTCTTCTCTTCTAACAACTTTTTGATGATGGCCACGAGGCTCTTGTTTGATGATTCAGCTAGGCCATTACCTTGTGGGTAATAGGCAGTTGAATGACCAAGCGTTATTTGATACCTGTGACAAAAATCAACCATTTTCTTGGATCCAAAAGCAGCAACATTATCTGTGATTATTTTCCTTGGACAACCAAACCAAGAGAGGATATGACCTTTTAGGAACCTAATGATGACTGAATTTGTGGAATTCCTGGTGGGTATGGCCTCTATCCACTTAGTGAAATATTTTGTCGCTGTTAGGATCCATTTGTGTTGTGCAAAAGAAGCAGGGTGGATTTCTCCAATAAAATCTAGGCCCCACTACATGAAAGGCCCTTCCACAGTGATGGGTTGTAAAGGGAGGGGAAGGAGTTTCCTCTTGCCTTCAAAGATCTGGCATTTGTGATAGGCAGTTATCATCTTATGGACATCATTGAAGAGTGTGGGCCAATAATAACCAGCCCTGGGAATTTTATTTGCAGTGAATTTCCAACACAGGTGGCCTCCACACTCTCCGGCATGGAAATCTTGTTTAATCCTTTCTGCCTCTGTTTCAGGAAAACATTTAAGAAACATGCCATTTGGATTTTTCCAATATAAGATTTCATTCAAAATGCAGTAGTTTCTAGATTTAATTTTTATGAATCTGGCCTTCGTTTTTGGCAGTTCAGGTGGAGCATTAAGGTTGGTGAGCACATAAAGGATTTCAGAGTACCAAGGGGAATTCTGAAATTTCTCTTCAACAGTGGGGTCGGGCAATCCTTCCTGCTCATCTAAGACAGCTACCATGTTGATGTCAAGGGCCTACATATTTGATTCAGCCATTAATTTGGCTAAGCCTTGACCTTTGATAAGCTTGGTGGGTTTTATCTCAAGATCATACTCTAAAATCACGGCAATCCATTTGCCCCTCCTCCCATCTGGGTCTTGGGATAGAATATCTTTGACTATAATGTTAGGCACATAAGCTATGGTGTGGGAATGCAATATGTACACCCTAAATTCCTTTAAAGCCTTAACAAGAGAATAAGCCTATTTTTCCATTATGTTGTATTTTAATGGTGCATCCCTCAGTGATTTGCTGAAAAAGGCTATTGGCTGTTCCATACCCTCTGGATTTTTCTGCAGTAAGACTGCAGCCACTGTATGCTCAAAAGAAAATGAAAAAATCAGAAAATCCTTTGAGAAATCAGGGCTAATCAGAACAGGAGCTTGGGTAAGTGCGAGTTTTACTGATTCAAAGGCTTGTTTGGCTCCAACATTCCATTTAACTCCTTCACCTTTCTTTAGCATGTTAGTCATATTCCTAGAAGTCATGTTAGTCATGTTCAGCTAGATTGGGGATAAATCTCCTAAGGAAGTTTATTTTCCCAATGAAGGACTATAATTATTTGATGTTTCTTGGGTGTGTGATCTGTATTATTCCCTCAAATATCTGTGGGTCTATCCTAATTCCCTTTTTAGATATAATGTGGCCAAGAAGCTTTCCTTCTTGCAGCCCAAATACAGTCTTTTTGGGATTCAAGGACAGACCGAACCTTCTACATTTTTCAAACACTTTCCTCAGATGTTCAAGATGTTCTTCTTCAGTTTTGGAAAAAACTGTTATGTCACCCAAGTAAATCACAATAAAGTGCCCTATCTCATCTAAAAAAGCTATATCCATCGCTCTTTGGAAGGTTGCACCAGCGTTCATCAACCCAAAATGCATCTTTACATACATAAAAGTGCCCCATGGAGTGATAAAGGCTGTTTTAAGTTGATCTTTTGGGAGAAATAGGACTTGGTTGTAGCCTGAGAAACCATCTAGCAGGGAGATTCTCTTAGAGCCTACTACCTTTTGAAGAATGTGCTCCATTTTTGGCAGAGGGTAGTTATATTTGAGTGAGGCTCTATTCATATTTCTGAAGTCAATACACAGTCTGATCTCCCCAGTTTTCTTCCTCACAGCCACTAATTTTGAAACCCAATCAGAGAACCTTACAGGAACTATTATTCCTGCCTCATACATCTTTCTAATCTCTTTTTCCACTGCAGGCAACTGTTTTGGATTTATTCTACGAAGTTTCTGCCTGAAGGGTTTATGATTTTCTTTTAAAGGTATTTTGGGCTATATAATGCTCGTGTCGTAAGCCCTTAAATCCTCATAACTCCAAGAAAACACGTCAATAAACTCTTTAAAAGGGTCTATGTATTTCTTTTTTATTTTTGTGGGTAAGGATTTTTCCAATTTAATCATTTTTGGCTTATCTACTGTGCCTATGTTGCATTCTTCTACGTCTGAGTCTGCGTGCTCTATGGTAGGAGTTTTTGGTACATCATCGAAGTCGAAAAGGTCTTCTAACGGCGCCAGACCATAGGTATGCTTTTATCCCTGGCTCGTAGCACCTTAACTTCTTCATTATCTGCGTTTTCACAATTTCCGTTTGTATTTCGAATTTCTTCATTCAAAGTGTTTATTTCTATGTTTAAAGGTGGTTCTTCCTTGTCTGAGGGTCCCTCGCTTAGGAAGCTGTCACTGGACATAGAGTCAGAGTCCGAAAACTCAAACTCATTCCTGCCCATCAAGAAATATTCAATTTTTTTATCCCCCTCAAAAACCTGCCAGTATTTTTCATTTTCTGGCACTACGGGTCTGAATTTAGTTTGTGTGATGATCTACTGGTCATTTGGAGTCCTAGGGTAGGAAATAGCCAGACAATCCAATCCGTTTGCGATGACGTTTTGATTCCTAGGGATGAACACTAATTTTTTCTCAACAAATGTTTTTAGTATATCTTCGGCATCATTCCTATACATCCTCAACCTAGGGTGTTTGGCTGTGTATTCGTCGTTTAACTATTTTATGACCAACTCTGAGTCTCCCCTCACGGCTATTCTACGGGCTCCTATTTTATTCAACAGATTTAGACCCAGGATTATAGCCTCGTATTCCGCAACATTATTTGTACATTTGAAGTGCAGACTACAGGCGTGGCTCTCTACGTAATCATTTTCTGTATTATGTAACCATACCCCTGCTCCTACAGTTTTCCTAGTGCAGGACCCATCGAAGCTCATCTCCCACAAGGGATTGTCCTCATATTTATCATTGTTTTCTTTCTTACAGCTGGTTTCACCATTACGTCGCTTTATAGGGTCCATACTAGTTTGCGGTTCATTTTGTTCTTCGTGAAATGTATGAGGTTCAGAGATCTAGCTGGGTGGCTGCTTGCACTTTATGTCTTGTTCACTCAGAGCTAGGTCTCCACCGCACAGTCTATAGACTTCATTGATGTTTTCCTCTCCTTTTTCCTCTAAATCCAGAGCAGCCATTATGTTAAAATCAATAGCCTTTGCCTCTCTATTTGTATCTCTGTTTTGGGACTCTGACCCTTCTAAGGATTCATCATTACAAAATATGAAGGAGTCAAGGCCTGTGTGTACAGAATAAATAGGTGAATTTTCTGGTTTTTTGGGGCTACTGACTAGGAATTTCATCTGTGCCTCCCTGTACAGTTTTCTAGGCTGGCCAAATATAGGAATTGTGGCATATGAGCCATCCATTTGCATTGTACCCTGCAGCTTGGCTCCCCAATATCTCGATAATAACATGCCATACTTGGGTGGTATGTCTGCCAACACAACATCCATGACCATACATTTAGCTAGGATTTGAGTTAAGCTCACACATAAGTCTTTGATCAGGCCTAGGAATTTTACTCTGCTAGAGTTGAAAGAGTATAAATATTTGTAGGGACGAGTTATCTCTAGGCATAACCTCTCCAGGACTACCTTAGGCATTAGGTTGTGAGATGCTCTAGAATCATGCATTGCATTATGCAAGATCTTGTCATGAATGTTGAGACTGATATAGAAAGGTGGAACTACCCCTTCCTGAAACTTCCCCTCTATCTTAGGTCCAAACAGGAGGGTAGACTAATCATCATTCAGATTTACAGTGTCACCACTCTCACTTAGGTTCAAAGCTTTCAAAATCTGGCCTTTATATACATCCTGAGCGGCCAACTCAGAGAGTGGTACAGAGATTTTAATCTTTGCAATCTCACTTTCCAAGTTGAAAGTGGACTGATTCTTAGGAAAGTTCAACTCTGTTTTGCTAGCCACTGCCTTGGTGGCTGAATCAGTGGGCTGATTCTCATTATTTATAGGTTTTGAGACTATTTTATCAGGAGCACTAACTGCAGTGCTAGTGCTACTAATTGGCTGACTTTGTTTATCACTCTTTTGGTTGTCTTTTCTGTGTCCTTCCCAAAAATTTCAACTGCTGATTTGTTACCTTCAGCAACCACTTTGGAAGTTTTCTCAGGCCTCTTTTTGATGGTGACCTCAGAAGCTTTAGTTTTGGAATTGTCTTGACTCTTCTTTCTCCTGAGCTCATATTGTTCTCTAACCTGCATCATATCATTTTCGAAACCTAACCGGTAATCCTCAGATTCAAACTATTCTTCATCCCAACATGAGGGAGAAGGTTGATCTTCTTCTCTGGAACAGTTATGGATTGAGTTTTCCACTTCAAACATGTTTATTGTATTCCCTTCAGACTCTTCTATGATCCCTTCATCTTCATCAAGAAAATTTTCTTGAAAAGGGGGAATAACTTGCTAGTCTGATTCTCTTTGTCTGTTGGGAGTGTTATTGTTCCTTCTAAAGTTTTGGTTCTGGTTTTGGTTTCTATTTTGGTTACTAACTGTGACAACCATTTTTTCCATCATTTTTTGTAACTTCTCCACATTTTTAGACAACTTATCATAATTTTGGTCAGATGAGGAAACTACATTGTCATCTCTGTATGTTACCCTCTTCTCAGATCTCAGTCTTGCTCTTTTTTCAATCAAATTTTCCTCTATGTTCACCGCTCCTTTCTGCATGTCCTCCAATGTGTTGTACTCTTTATCTCGGAGCTCATAGGCCATGTCAGCATCAAAGCCTTCGGGGTATTTTGCTAAATCCATGCCTTGTGGGGGTTTCATCTGTGGAGGGAGAGAATTGTAAATGCTGTTAAATCTTGTTGTGTAATCATGGACACTCTCTCCCACGTTTATTTTGAGGGTCATGTATTATGCTAGGAGTTGGCGAGGGTTTACCCTAGCTTCCCATTTGTTTATGAAAGTATGATATAGAGATGGGAGGTCATTTATGCTACCTGGAGGTAGACCCTTGAACCATTTCTTCACATCACCTCCTAAGCTTTGGGAAAATATTCTCATTTTGACTGTATCATCATCTATTTCCATGTAGTCAAAAGAATCTTCCATCTTATCTACATGTTGCTGGGCTGTGATGGACTCCTTTGTAGTGAAGTGTGGGATCTTTGACTGATAATCATTTGGTAAGGGTACTAGAGGTTGAGATAAAACTAGAGGTGCATACTAGGCTGCCATGATGATTTTTTGATGAGGTAAAGGGTTGACTTGGGAAGCTGGTATATGGATGAAAGGGATATTATGACTAGCAGAAGACTGTTGAGCAGACCTAGGGTGACTGAGCCCCAAGTTTTGAATGAAATGTATATCAAGAGGTGTAGATGGAGAGGTATGTCTCTTCCCACTGTGTTTACCACTATGAGATGGTGAACCGGGAAGCCTGGGACCTAGCTGATCGAGATCACCAAATGATCTAGTTCTTGGCAAACTATTTTGAGTGTCTAGGTCAAAAAATGGGTCTGATAGAGCTGTAAAGTTTCCTGGTGTAGAGTTAGCTCTATGGATGTGGCTGGGAATAATTGATCGTTTGTGTGTAGGAGAGCCCTTGAGGATGCTCTCAGGATTGTCAACTATTTCAGGTGGGTTTGGGTTAGGGTAAGCTCTTGTGTGAATGGTTATGTAAGCCAGAGTGTTGTTTTCTGACCAAGACACCTATCCCTACTTGTTACTTCTACTGTGGTTGATGTTGCTGTGGAGGTTGGTCTCCCAGTGGAGTCTTATGTGAACCAAGATAATCAGCAGGCCTACTGATCACCAGTGGAGTCTTTAAATCGTTTAGGAATTATGGAGTCGCCAGGTGGAAGGTTTAGGATGTTTTTGGAGGGTACACTATCCACTGCAGTGCTTATGAGATGTCCCCTTTCAAGGAAATTCTTCTAAACACAACAAACTCTAACCAGAGATTGAATGGGAGGGCATTTACCAGATATGTCACTTTAGAAAGAGTATGAGATCTGGAGGCTACCTGGCCCTTTCCAGACTCTATCCAAGAGTATGGGAGAACACAACAAATGATCAAGGGGTTTAACTGTGAATAGGAATGCTTAACTACCAACCTAACCAGAGATTGTAGGTTTTCTGAGGCTTATGATATAGTAAGGTGAGGAAAACTCAGAAATTTCCCTAGCGGAGTCGCCATTATGTTGGGGTTCCCATGTTTTCGCCAAATTGGCAAGACAAAAAGATGAGACAACATCAAACCACTTTCAAACCTCAGGATCTAGCCCTCCTGGGTCCAGAGAGGGATCTCTCTATGTGAGCAAAGGTTTTATGTCTTTGGGGCTCAATGTTTTAATGATATTAGGCTAGTTATCAACAAAAATTTTGTTTGTTTAATTTGAAGTTTGGTTGTTGGGAATCAGGAAGGAAGGGTTCAATATAGAACAAGGATGGACAAGAGAGATTTTAGGCAAAGGAGAGGAAAATCAGGGAACATCAAGGCCATTGGGCAATGGAGTTAGGAAAGGGTTTACTTGCCATCAACATGCAAACTTTCAGTTGGGCTAGTCATCTAAAGCATTGGATCCTAAAATGGTTTGGTGGAATGGAACAATAAGGAAAACAAGGTGAAAAGGGTGGAAAGGGAGATAACACCAATTTTCCATCTATAGATCAGGTCAGAGGTCATTTAACTCTAGACCTGCTTGGACATACTCATAGGTAACTTCCCAATTGTGTTTAAAGGCAGCTTGAGGGAACTTAGATAGGTTTAAGAGACTGAAAGGGTCCTAGAGAGAAAGAGACTGATTTATAAAATCCTAGCATTACCAATTCATTCAATTAAACACTAGCAAGAACATCTAAGAAATAGATTTGATAATCCATACATCAACTAGTAGGCAATATCATCCACTACACTGGTTAAACCATTTGAAATCTATTCTCAGACAACACGTTGAGCAAAAAACATTAAGGCAAGGAGAGCAGAAACATGAGGTGCCTAACAAGGGAAAATCTCATGCCAGATTTCTGATGCAAGCCAGAGGAAATGAAATGAAATGGAAATAAACACATACACAGGAAAACATCACCTCAGCTTTAGATCAGGATCCAAAGAAATGTGCTTGCTATATTAAGAACAAAACTAGTCAAGTAAAACATAGCCAAAGCTTGAAATTCTGTCTGAAAACCTTCCTCAGCCTATCTTACAGTCTTACACAGAGAACCTTTCTCAAGAGAACAACTTGCATTCTACTGATATCCAATCAACAACCTTTACAATAGTTTATTTCTGAGTTTTATAACAGAAGATGAGCCGAGGAGGTAGGTGAAGCACTAAATGGAACATTAAATCACAGAAAAGAAGGAGAGGGTCGGAATCCATTCTGTTTTAACTCTCTGCATTTATCCTTGGTACCTTTGGAGCGAAAGAGTGATCTCTTCCAGCTTCCATGTACTCTGGTATGGTCCTAATGTAATTTGAATGTTGAAGTACTCTGTAATACTGTGGGTGAATATACAAAACAGATTGAGGTCTGCCATGTTGTGAAACTAATGCTTTGGTAGCATAGGACTGTGGTCAGGGTGGAAACTTCTTCACTGGAGCACGGCATGGAGTAAAAATAGTATGGGTGCCCTATCCTTCCAAGGATAAAGACATTATGATGATATAGTTGCCTTGGTGACATTTTTTTCTGCGCATTGAACTCTCTGCCGCTTCATTTATGTATCTGTCTGTGAAATCCAGGATTTTAATGGCTCTGGGAAAAAGGTACAGAGTTTAAAATTTTCCTCTTTAATGAAAGTCCCGCGAGGTTTTGTCTCGGGTTTTTCTGTTTTTTTCTATTTGTTGGGATATGTCTAGGTCTACTATTTTTTCCTTTCCAAAAATATCTCTGCCTTCATCCATCTTCTTGCTTTCATGAATGTTTTTATTACTTCCCTCTTTTTTGTGACTGCTTCCATCATTTTCATCTTGGCCTTGGTCTTCAAAGGTGTCACTATTTTTTATGTTTAGGCCTTGACTGTTTGGGCTGCCTCTTTCCTCATCAAATTTGTTGTCTTTACTGAGCTTTGAATTGTTTTCTTCATCATTGTCATTGTTTTCAATGTTTTCCTAATGCGGGTTGCCTTCATCATGATCACTGTTTTCATTTTCTTGTTGTGGGCTACCTTCCTCTTTACTATCTTCACTGTCTCTCTATGGGCTTCCTTCATCATGTTCACTGTTTTCATTTTCTCCTTTTGGGCTTCCACTTTCACCATCTGTGCCTTTGCCATCCCTTTGTGAGCTTCCTTTATCATCATTAGTGCTCTCACCATCCTCTTGAGGGCTGCTTTCATGATCTTTGTATTTTTTATCAGCGCCTCCCTTACTGTCCTTACTATTATCACTGTTTTCACTTTCCCCTTGTGGACTACCTACCTCATCATGCTTTTCTTTCCCTCTACTGCTGCTTTCATCGTTGTCTTGTTCTTTGTCACCATCACCTCTTTGTTCTTTGTCACCATCACTTCCTTGTTCTTTGCTTTTACTACATTCTTCTTTCTCACTGTTATCTGTGGAGGATGGTTTTTGTTGGGGAGTAGACTCATGAGAAGAAGAGGAAACATAAGGTGTGGAGGGAAAGGAATGAGCATGAGGAGGGTCTCGGGATGAAAATGGCCTGATTTGTAGTGGCATAGAAGATGCAGAAGTAAAATCAGGGTGAGAGATGAAAGTTTCCCAAGGGATGCCCTTTTATTTTAGTTGGTGAAGGATAATGATATTAATGAGAGAGTGATGGAATAAAATTTCTTTTTGCTGAGCTGGAGGCTTCTTTCTAACAATGGAAGAAATATTTTCTATACTCTTGCACAGGAAAAAGGGCAGGTTTAGCAACTTAGCTTTTGTGAAATGAATAAGGAGTCTGATGTGATAGGCATATACTTGGGATAATCTACCTTCACAAGTGAAAAACTTCATGATTATTTTCATGAGGACTGCATAGTCATCTAGCAAGTGTGAAAAGGGAAAAATGGAGCTACATGCATCTTGATGATTTGGATTTAGAAAAGGCTAATAGTGGCTGAGGTCAAGGTATGATTGTTTGAACCACTCCTCTCCTATGTTAGGGATTTTGGTTGCTTTAGAAATAGCTCTAGAAGTGAGTTCAAAATCTCGACCTGTTATGTGAATTTTCTTTCCATACAATCTCAAGGCAAAAAACTCAGTTAAATAAGGGTGGCTAGTGACCTCTGGTATTCTACTACAAAAATCAAAGCAGCCTACCTCTTGAAAACAAGACAATATTGAGGGAGACGCAGTGATTTATTGAAGAATGGTGGGCTCAAATCTATTGTGTTGGCATCCCTTTTTTACCCTTTTCTTTGGAGTAATTTTGATTTTGATTTTCTTCTCCAAAATCAAATAAAAAACCCTTAAATAAAAACAGGCTTTATTTTCCTTTAAAACTTCTTTTCGGACCAAAATTCCGTTTTCAAAACATCCTTTATGTTTTAAGAGCAACTGAGGGGTAAAATATAGTGATAAATACCTTGAAAAACTTCTTTGTAGTGATGAAAACTGATCCTTGAGCAAGACTGGAGATTTTTGGCCCTTTGTAATGAACTGAGAAAGTGCTACGCCCTTGCACACAAGCACGTAGCATCTGAACAGATTCTGCAAAAGAAAAATACACTGTGCTAGTTCAAAAAACTAGGTTTCTGAATGAGGTTTGAACGACGAGCAGTTGTGGGTGCCGGGTGGAAAATCTGAACGAGGTTCGGGCATTGAAACATGTTGCGCCAGTGTACAGGCATGTCACGCCTTTTTCATTTTCCTTTGGTGATCTCCTATAGGTGCGTAGCACTCAGGCACAGGCATCTCACATCCTGGAAAATGTGCATGGAGTGTTTGTCAAGGGACCAGTAAAACTCCCTCCTGTTATCCACCTATAAATTTTGTTATACCAAGAGGTGGCTAGACTTTTGTCTTCAAGCCTTCAAGAGATATTTTCCTTTGAAAACCTATCATATTTTGAAGTCTCATGATATTCTTCTTTCCCTGAGTTAATCTTCACTGCTGTTTCCCTCATAAACCTGAAAAAATATGCTGTTTTCCTGAAGAAAAAGACTGCTAAAAACCCACTTTCCCCTTTTATTTTTACCCCTCCTCTCATTCATAATTAACCTCCATTCCCCCCCTTTTTTCCTCATAAAATTCCTTTATTTTTCCCTCATTTTCCTTCCTCCCTTCATTAAACCCCTTTGATAAGGTTTAAAACCAATTTTTTAACCTTATCAGAAACTTTCAAAATCCTTTGAAACCCTTGAAAAATCCTAAAAATGAGCCTTTTTGTGCTAAGGCCTTAAGCCCTTTTGACCCTAGACCCTAGCCCCTTTCTTGCCGCATAAAATCAGCATCAAGACCAAGCACTGAGGCCTAATCGCGCAATGGCAAACGAGCGTTCCCCTCTTGTATTGTTACCTTTCATTTTTTTTTCCGATTGCGATTAAGCCTTTGTATATAAAACCCTTCCCGAAAACATCACTTTCCTTGTTTTTTATTAAAAAATCCTACATTCCACTATGTTTTAAATAAGTCCGATAGTTCAAAGTTTTGATGAAAATGGACTGTTGATCTGAACCGATCAATGATCATCGGTCAATCACATCGCAAAACAAACATGCCAACCTTTGTTATTTTCCTTCCTTTTTCTCCGATTGTGAATGGCTCCTCTTCTTTATAACCCCTGATCCATTCGTCTTTTCATATAACCCCGAGCCCCTCAATCGGGTGCTAAAAACCATAAAAAAACCCTTCCTGAAACAAATTTTCCCTTCGTATTTCATAAAAACCGACTTCTTATTGAAGTATGATAGTTCATTGTTTCGGCGAATCCCAGCCGTTGATCTAAAACTGATCAATGATCGTCGAGATCTCGCATCGGAGTTTTTCATTCGACATATTTTAAATGGTTATTTCCCCCCTCCGATTGGCGACCTTGCGATGATTTCCCAACCGTTGATCTGTTCCACCATACCCAGATCCGACAATCCCCGTTACTCTTCACCAAAACCCATTTTTCCACCTTTGGCATTTACAAACTAATATCCTCCATCGATCTGGTCCTAATATCAACTGTCCTTGTTCAATCGCATCACGAAAACAATTGTGCCTTTCCTCTCTCCTCCTCCGATTGTGATCATTTCGATTCAATCTGGACCATCGAATCCACAAGAACTGACGGTCTAGATTAATCACCCTCCACCACAGCCCTCCGACATTTGAACCCACAGACTCATACCTGATCGTTGATCTCTCTAAGATCGACGACTCCAATCTAATCACATCACAAATTTTCTTTGCACCTTTCCTCTCTCACTTATCGATTGGTGATCCCATGATTAGATCTGGGCTATCCATTTCATAAATCTAACGATCCAGATTCGAACCCTCACCCTTTGTTATTTTCATAAACCCCGCTTTGTAAAGTCTTTTCAGTGAATATCTACCATTGATCTCTACAGATCAATGGCCCACAATAACCCGATCTCCACCTAACCCCTACCTCATTTTCCATTTCATTAACCCCAAGATTGAATCTGGGCAATTCATATTGAATATCTAACGGTCCATATTTAGCCTGGTAGGCCCAACTTGTTTGGGACCTACCGCCCTCATTGATTAATTCTAACCATCCATTCCCTGATCTGACGGTCTAGATTAAAACCACCTTGACCCTGCCCCACCTTTTTCTGCTCATGCATCTTATCTCCTTCGCACTCTCCTCACAACCGTTTGATCTAACACCCCAGATCTAATGGCCAGCGCACATTTTCGCGTAATTTTGAGTTCGATGGTTAATGTTTTAAATTTATGCAATATGGGTGGTTTTAAAAAGCCACGTGTCAAGCGCTAATGCATATCGTGATTAAAAATGAAATATCGCCTTTTCCCCTTTTCACCGTGCGAAACAACTGGTTTTTATTGCCGAAACCCTTTTCCCCATTTAACATTACATTTTCTTATGTTTATTCTCCGCCATTGATCTCTGTGATCTAATGGTCCCAGTTTAATCTCGCCTTTAGTTCATCAACCTCCACCCATGCTACAAAGTACTACTTAAATCAATTTTTGTCGTTGATCTCTGTTGGTTAATCTAATCCAATGGCCCAGATCATTCCGCGACCCCTATTTTCATTAAAGCCCTTTTTTGCTGTCAATAAAGGTTTTCTTCCATTTTCTTCGCACTTTCTTCCATTTTATCATAATATTACCCCCTTTGGATCATATTAACCCAATTAATCTTTCCCATTGATCAATTTTATCTAACGGCCCAGATTTATTCCAACCACCATTTATTTAACCGCCTCTCCTTTTGACCCCGACAAGCAATCTTGACCGTTAGTTCTATTCATCCAACAGCCGTGCTCTGACCTAAGCCTCCAAAGCAGTTTTTACCCAGCCACGCAGGATTTTTATAACTTTTTGTGTATTTTGTAGGTTTTTAAAATATTTTCCATTGTTTTAAAGGGAAATAAAAGGCCGGGGCTGACGATCCCCCAGTCCCTTATTCGTAAAAGAGATCTTTCTACGGGGTTCCAAATTATGTTTTATCAGTGCCTCATGATCACTGATGCCTTTATACAACCTCTACATGCCTGCAACAACAATGGAAACAAAGAAAACAGCACATCCAAAGAGTATCAGTTTGACAGTATGAAATCAAAGCAGAAGTGAAGAAATTTAAGGTTTTAACATAGTTTTTGAAGGATTAAAGGCATTAATTCGATTAATCAAAGACCTGATCCACAAATTGAAGACAATTTGAAGACCAGAAGGCCGAAATTAGGCTTAATTAAAACCTAAAATACAAAACTCAAGTAAATTAAAGGTGTTTTAGGCTAAAACAATAATATATATCAGTCCGAGAAGCCTTCGCTACCACATTAGAGGCTAATTGAATCCTCTGCAGCTACCAAAGGCCACCTACAGCCTAAACAAATTAAGAGAAGGCCTAATTATTAATTAAATAGAAGATATTTGCATAAAGACACTTGAAAAGTTATTACCAAAGAAAGAACAAATTCTGAAACTATCAGGGAAGTTATTACAAGGGATAAGTAAGCTTCGAAGTCAATCTTTTTTCCCATTTAACCTAAAAATAGCAGAAACAGAGTACATGAAAGATAAGTATAATTCAATTCTCTCCTGCCTTAGGCCTTGCATGGTTCTCAAGGCTAGGAGTTGCATTTAGTGTAGAATTTATTGCATTTAAAACCTAAAGCTCTTACACTTCCTCATTTCTTCTATAAATACTTCTAAAGAAGATGAGAAGTTGGTTGGTTGATCACTAGTTGTAATACTGAAACTCTCTGAAATAATACATAGTTTGTTGAAGTTGAAGAAGAAATTGAAGTCTTGGAAGCCCTAATGATGTTGTTGCATGCTTGTTCTTGAGAAGGATATATCATTGGATCCATGAGCTTGGCTGTTGATGAAGTATTCTGAACTATTTAACGTTTTCTCCTGTTTTAATTTTGTTCCATAATTTCTTACTATAGTAGGATGAAATTTTTAGGCTAAGAAATGACTCCTGGAAGCACCTTAGACCTGTTTGTCCTTCACTGTTTTATGTTTTCTTTTGCTAAGGTATTTTAGAGTCTTTAATCTCTCTCGTTAGTCCTCATGCTTGTTTATTTATCTAATAGTTCAAATAGTTGGTTTTGGCATGATTTATGGTCCTCCCTGCTTGTCTTCTGCCACTTAAAGGTTGTTATTGAAGTCTCCCTTTGAAGTATCTTTGTTTATAGTGAGCCAAGGAGGTCTTTTTTGATCATTCCCTTTGTCCTTTCTTAAACAGTTGTCTTAAATGTATTTTATAGCTGTGATCATAGATGTATTAGGTGTTCCCTCTTCTATGACTGCAATTAGCAGTAAATATTTTATGTTTTCTAAGTCATTTGAAATAAAATCTTTGAGGAAATAGGATGTGATCCTGAATCTTATATTTCATTTTAAAATTTGTTTTGAAGTCATTATTTTCTTAAAGTGAAGTTTGCAGAATTTATGGTTAGCCTTGTCTATCAAATACCTCTTTATTGTTCAAGTTATGTTTTCAAATTTCCTTTTTTGAGATTAAACTGCTCTTCTCTAAATCATTAATGTCCATCTCATTCATAAACTAAAGGATCCTGTGGCCAAGTTAGATTTTCCCTTTGATATCCCATATCCATTGATAAGTTTGTCATAACCTCTTTTTGACTCCATTGCCCAATGAAACTGATACTCCTTCTTTCTACTTGCCTTTCCTAGACCTTTCATATTATGTTGTATCAATTCAACCAAACAAACAAACAAACACTTGCACTTAATAACTAGTCTAAAACCAATACCCAAAGCACACAAGATAAAACTTTGCAAAAAACAAATAATTTGAGAGATCCCTCTCTAAGAACAGGAGGATTAGATCTTGGAACTCTAAAGATTGGTTTGATGTTGCCTTGTCTTTTGATTTACCAAACTATCAAAACACGGGACACCAACATAATGGCGATCACGGTGGGACCCTGAGTAAAAATCTTAAAAAAAAACACTCATTGTCCAGTACAATATAAGTAACTTTCTTCACGCACTACCAAGCTTAATGGTAGTCATCATAGGACTTATTTGAATCAGTGACAAACTAATGAACCCTTAGGATTCTCATAGAACCTTATCAAACCTTGAAGGAATCAGTTACCAAGCCATAAGAGTGAACTCTGTATGTTTTTGACACCTTAGCTAAGTGTTAAATCAGATTTAGGACACTCTCATAACCCATAGGACTGAGAAACCCGAAAATATTTTAGTTTGGATTCATATGAAATATGGTGGTGGAACCATCCAATATTTTACCTTCATAAAAGCTAAAAAGCTTCCACCTGGCGACTCCACTAGCCCCAGTAGGCCTATTACTCATCTAGGTCTCCAAATCTCTTTAGGACAACGTTAACCAGCCTTGAAGAAATTTGAGAAGCCTAGTCCCATACTAGATAAGACATTGTGACAGGTAAAACTTCCAAAAAACAGTCCCTAAAAACTTTAACCTCTCTCATTTTTGAAAAACAGTCTAGCATCACATCAGAACAACACTAGATCTCATCTGGACCCTGATCCTCCTTTAATAGTTGACAATCTAGAGAGAATTATGTGGCAGACTTCTAAGTATGTAAAATCAGCTGCTAATAGGAGCCTCTTAAGAACAAAATTTGTCCCTGAAAACCTTGTTTTCTTAGAAAATTCACACTTTGATTTACATCATACAAAGAACATATTTAGAACTAGATCTCAAGGTGATTTAAACAAAACTGATCTTCTTGATAAAAGAAAACTAATCTTGACATTGCAGATTTGCAACAAAGCTTTAGTAGAGAAGCCTCACCTTCCACTCCTCCTGATTCATAGCTTCTTCAACACTTTAGCCTTTTCCATAACAAATCTGCTCAAAACCAGTTTTCTGGCCCCAAGTGTTTCTTCCACTCCAATCCATACCACCACTATTCAAAACACTCCATTTCAGCCCACTTCCACCTCTTGTAAATCCACCTTTCTTTCTATCCATGGCAACACGGTATGCCCCATTAGTGTTGTTTGTGCTCAACCTAGTCTCCTAAATTGAGTTCATTTAATTGTCAACCAGGGTTGGTAAACTGCTGAAGTGAAGTGCACTGTATGTGCCTAGGTGTTTGTTTCCTAATGCGTTGTGTTTAGTGTTTTATGATGTTTTTGGTCTTTTATGATGATTTATGATGTTTTTGGTCTTTTGATGGTTTTTATGTTCACAAGGAAAATGACTAAAAAGCTAGTGAAAAGAAGCTACTTGTTAAAAAACAGAGTGAAGCCTAATTGGTTGATGACAAATGACAAATGAAAATGAAAATACTGAAACAGAATCAAACCTAAACTATGACTAAGCAGAATACAAAGCTTGATAATGACTTCAAGAAAATGAATCAAGACATAAACTTAACTTGTCCAATTCTTTCATCAAAGGTATTTTGGGAGAGCTTGAGAAATGGTCAGCTAAGTATACAAATTCTCCTAACTAAAAAATTAAAAAATCAGCTTATAATGATACAACATTTTATCCATGATTAAAGATTTGTTGAGACATATTTGGAGAAAAATATTGTTAACATCATAAGATCTCTACTCTAAGACTAGCTCCTAATTCTATTCTGCAACTTAGTTTAACATCACTAAACCTTATTCAAAAGTTATGGATTTCTTTTTAAAGTAGTCTTTTGAGGAAAGGTTTTGTTTATGAAGAAGTTGCAAAAGTACTTCAGGCCTTGAGATGATACTATCTTCTGTTCAGATGGTTATGAGTCAATTATGGATTTGGAACAAAAGAGATTTTGTAAATAATGAAGGTCGTATTGTTTAAGTTTAACAACTAATGTAATCTAATATGCAATGGATGACAACTAAATGTGGAATGAAAACACAATGAGCTAAGCTAAAACTGAACTAAGATGTCACTAGTCTAAAACAGTGCTGAACTAACAAGCCATTATCAAACTTAAAACAAAATAATAGAGAATGAATTGAATGCAATTTGACTCTGGAGTACCCTAACTAAGTTATCATGCATTAATCTATGGTATGCTACAACCTATTTTGTCCATCATGAATGGTATTTTGGAAGAGCTTACTAGAACAATCTTGGCTGTACAATTCAGTGCAAATGAAAACATAAAGACTGAAAGCAATTTAAGAACTAAGACATCACAGCTATCTCCTACCCATCATTATGATATTTTGGAAGAGCGTTTTAAGAGTAATATCAGCTATGATACTTAGTGCAAAAAAACAACTGAAACATTTAGTATCACAGTCATGCCTTAGACATCATAAGGATTTTTTGGAAGAGTTTTCTTAGTATAAGTTCAACTGTTATAATGAACAAAAGAAATTACAAATAAATCCTACAACACTACAGCCATTTCCCATTCATTATCATGATCTTTTGGAAGAGTTTCTTCTTTTAGAAGAGTTTCTTAGAACAAGTATAGCTATAGTGGCTAATGAAATTAACTATGAACTGAAACTTCAAAAACATGAAAACAACTAAGATACTTATCTAGATTACGAAAGTAAAGCCGTGCAGGAGGTAGGGGCCCTCTACCACCAGACAGAATCTAACTCAAAATCAACTCAACGCGTTCAAAGCAATGCTGTCTTCTTCATTAAAGGAAAATAACTTGAAATAGAGTAGTCTCGGTCTTCAGAAATATAGCAGTCAATACATGAAATCTAAGCAAAATATAGAGCTTGTCTCTCGGTTTCCCGAGTGCTTTTATAACAAATCTACATAACAGAACTTGCAACAATACGGGGATCATTGTCTTTCCTTATCAAAATTGTACTAGGACTCTAAAGATGGTAGCGTAAAGGGAAAAAGGACATCTAGACTAGGACAATCCTATTAGAAGTCTGCCTCCTTGAATGAGTACCCACGTACCAAAACCACGTCCAGAATTCGGTTCATTCATCATGGTGAGCAACGAACAATGAGGACATAATGTGGAATATACCCATGTGTGGCTTTTCCTAAGAGGACACCTGGAACATGCTTGAACGTGAAGATAGCTGTAGAATTGCTGGTTAGCTACGGAATGTCTGCATTCTGCAGCTAGTTTCGGTCAAAATGCATTACAATGACAAAATCACAAAACTTAGCAAGTTAGCCATGTTAATCATTCTAAAAGTAATTTTAACTAATTTCATTGATCATTTGGGTCTGGGATAACAATGGAAAAAGGAAAATGAGGTAAAGTAAGATGAAAGAAAGCACAATATTGGGGCTCAACATACCCCCACTGCTGACTTCTTGCATGTCCTCATGCAACTTATTCCATAAACTTAGAGACTTCTACAAGAACATCTAACCCTCTCCTTCTTCTTTGCCTGGAAATTGAAGGTCTTCTGGGTTTTCTGATGACTAGTTTGAACCTTAAATTGATAAGTGCCCTGATTAGCTTCTTGTTCCTCTTTTTCAACTTTTCATTAGCCTTTTCCACTTTTTCCATTTGTAGAGATAAGGTTGAGTTCATACTGGTTTTGAGTTTGACTTGTTCCTTTATAATGTCATTCTCATTTTTGATATGTCTATTAAGTATTTCCAGCTCATACCTATCCCTTATTAACACATCTATCTCGGATAGTGGAGGACTAGGGGTTCTATCTCTACTCTCTGAAGCTTTCCTTTCCAATGTTTCAACATAGTCATAAACTTCTTGCTGAGCAGGGTCAATTTCATGGGTTTCTTCATTAAAATCTTCTTCAACATCTTCTTCAATAGATGTTTCCATATCTTCTATATTTATCACCCCTGTTTGTTTGATCTGTGTTTTCCTTAGTTTCCCCCTGAGTCTATGGCTTCTTCTTGGCTGGGATGATCCCTCTCCTTTTTCTGTGGCAGATTTTCTGATTACCCTCTCTTTCTTAAGTTGTCTCTTAATTTGAGTCAACTTCTCAGAGATTATTTCTTCACTACTTTCCTGTATTTTTTTGTCAATTTCAATTTTAGAGGCTCTCCCTTTTCTACTTCTCCTTATAGGCTGATGTTTAGGTGAGGGCTCTTTTGTTTCCTCAAAGTGATTTCTTACCAAGAAATTATCCCAAGTGTCTTTTGTTTTGGCTAAATGGTGTTCAATTAAAATCTTAACCAAGCCATGATGGTATAGAGTTGTCTCTAGGAATTGGACTCTCCTTTGAACACCAGAAGCCATGTTTTTTAAACTTTGAAGCAAGAAATAGGGAAAATTTAACTCTTCCTCCAGAAAATGCATTATCAACCTAATATGGTAAACATAAAATGTGCCATATCTACCTTCACAAGTGATAAATTTTTGTAGAATAAGAAATATGTTTCTCCATTTATTTTTTAATGTAGAACTTAGAATTCCCTTTTTAAACATAGTGACATCCATACCTGGTGATTTTAGGATTTGCTTCCATGATTCATTATGAAATTCTTTGTTTTTAAACCATCTATCTCCATGTCTAAACAATCCTGTTGCTTCTGCAATAAAAACCTCTGTGACAGTGAATTTAAAATCTCCAACTTCGACCTCGGCTCCTTTGAATGACCTTGCAAATGTTTTAGTGACTTCTTTGTGGAAGCCATTAAATTTCTCAAGAAATTGTAGCCATCCTACCTGTTGCAACATTTCTCTACTTTGAGGGTATCCTTCTAGGTATTTTGTGCCCACTGGTTCAGTTCTTACAATGAGGCCCATAATTCATTTCTTCAATCTTCAGATTAGTACTCTTTCTGCTCACTGAAACAATAACTTCAACCTTCAAACTGATGTACCTCTAGTTCATGGTGATAGTGCTTCAATTTTCAAATTGATATATTTCTGCTTCTCGGTGACAATGCTTCAATATCTGCTCACGGTGATAGAGATATCTCTGTTTTGCGGAATGAAATGATGAAGGGATGGCTATAGAATGGAGTGATGGAAGTAGTTACGGAATGAGTTAATGAAGTGAGGTGAAGAAAACAAATCAATGAGTGAAAAGACTACAGGGATTTTTACAACGGATTCAAAAAAATCATCATTAAATGATTTGGCTGGGTGACGTGAGGAATTCAAATACTTCAGCCTTTTTAACCACTTAAATGATGGTCGGGTATAGAATTTGAAATGAAAGATTTTTATCCAAAAGTTTTGCGGAGGGTATATTTGGTATGATCAATAAAAATAATCAAAACAACTTTTTAAAATGATTCATAACTAGAATATACTAAAGTTTTTATGAAATGCCATTATAACCAGAACTTTTTACCTTTGCTTTTCATTTTCTTTTTGTGGTCTTTGTATACTTTGTTCTCCTCTGGAAAAGTCTTCATAATCCTTCTTGATTTTACTTGTTCATGGATATATTGGATCATCTTGTTGCAATTCAAATGTTTGTTGATCAGTGCCTTCAGGATCTGTAGCTGTGGAATGACTGTCTGGATGCGGAAAGTCTAATTAGCTGCAGAATATCTATTTAGCTGCAGAATGTACCTATGGAGAATTTTTAATCATGGAATGGAGTGGTTTGGAATATACATAGAATATTTCATGGAATGAGTGAAGATAGGTGATGAAACATGGTATAATGGAATATGTATGAAATGAATGATGGAATGGGATGGATTCAATTTATGAAATGGAGTGGAAGAATATAGAAGATGGCCTACAATCCATGACATGTGTTATTCATTTTGCAGAAAAACATCAAACTTTAAATTTTGATATGGAAATGAGGTGGATGAAGTATGGAATGAGATGAATGAAATATGGAATGAAGTGAAGTATGAATGAATGAATGAAATGGAGTATGGATGGACAAGTGAATGAAATGAAATGAAATGAGATGGATCATAAGTGCAATGGATCTAAAATTATAATTTTGTAACAGCTTCTTGCAAAAACAAAATGGAAAAGTTAGAGTGTCAGAAAGACTCTGATTTTCACCCTATCTTTTCTGTATAAACATACCAATCAATGATTGGTTTTCATGTTTATACTTTATTTTTTTATTTTATTTTTTATTTTTTTATTTTTTTATTTTTTTTATTTTTTATTTTCAAAAGAAATGCTTCAGAAAATTCAATCAAGTTGATAAAGAAGAAAGATTCTTCTTCATTAACTTCACATCACAATTTTCCTGGAACTTCTTGACAAATTCTTCTCTTGAGAGTGGTTTGTGATACAACTTCAATATATGACCATTCACAAGAAAAGTGACCCCTTCTTCATCTATTATCCTGATTTTTACTGCTCCATTGTCAAAAATTTCAACAATTTCATATGGCCCAAGCCAATGTGTTTGAAATTTACCTTGAAAATCCCTGAATTTTGAATCAAACAAGAGAGCCCGGTCACCTTCTTTGAATTTATTCTCTTTGATGTACTTATCATGCCATCTAGTCCTTTCCTGTTGGACTAGACTTGTTTTCTGAACTGCATCTTGTCTGATCTCGTCCAATTCATTAATCTGCTCCAGTCTATGCTTTTGTGCCTCCATTAAATCAAGTCCTAGCTGAACTGCCATTTTGAAAGTTTGAATCTGGAACTCTATGGGAAACAAAACTTGCTTTCCATAAACAAGTTCATAAGGAGTATGGCATGTTGTGTTTCTCCATGTAGTTCTATAGGCCCACAAGGCTTCAGGAAGCCTATCTACCCAATCTCTTCTATGTAAATGAACAGTCTTTGTTAGGATTCCTTCAATGACCTTATTAGTATATTCCACTTGACCATTTGCTTGTGGATGATGAGGAGTAGATTTTCTATGCCTGATTTTGTACCTCTCCATCATTTGTTCCACTAGCCTTGATGTAAATTGAGCTCCTTGATCTGTAACAATTTCCCTTGGGACACCAAAACGAGTAAAAATATCCTCAAAAAGAAAAGTAACTACAGATGTTTCATTAGCAAAAAATAATGGCTTGGCTTCTACCCATTTGGTAACATAATCAGTGCAAACTAATATATATCTCTTTTGTCTTGATGGAGGACTAATAGGTTCTACAAAATCCAAAGCCCATTTTTCAAAAGGTTCAATATGTACCTAAGGTTGTAATGGCATCTCACCTGAAGGAGAAGGTTTCCCTACCCTTTGGCAACTGTCACACCTTTTGACATACTCTTTAACATCTTTAAACAAGGATGGCCAATAATATCCTAAATGAAGGATCTTATAGGCTGTCCTCTTATCAGCAAAGTGTCCGCCACAAGGTTCATCATGACATGCTTTGAGAATCTCGGGCATCTCATCTTCCCGAACACATCTCCTAATGATCAAATCTGGACCTGTCTTGTACAACTCATTAGCAACCCATGAATATTTTGCACTATCATAAATGATTTTTCTTTTATCTCTTGCATTCATTATTGAAGGAAATTTTCCTGAAACTAAATAATTAGCAATGTCAGCAAACCAAGGAGTTTGAGTAGAAATTGTAAAAAGATATTCATCAGGAAATTGATCTTCAACTGGAGTGTCATCTTTGATGTTTTGGAGTCTAGATAGGAAATCAGCTACTGTGTTTTGTTTTCCAGGCCTATCTAGAATGGTAATGTTGAATTCTTGTAAAATCAATAACCATCTTATGACTCTGCCATTAGTAATTGATTTGTTCATTAAGTATCTAATTGCAGAATGATCAGTGTGAACAAAAGTTTCATAGCCTGTTATATTGTGTCTAAATTTGTTTATGGCATGAACAACAACTAAAAACTCTTTTTCAGTTACAGTATAGTTTAACTCTGCAGGAGTCAAATTTTTACTAGTATAGTAGATGGCATAAGGAATCAGGTCTTTTTGTCCCAATACTGCTCCTAGAGCTGTATCAGAGGCATCTGTTGAGATATGAAAAGGTAACTTCCAGTTAGGTCCCCTTAAAATAGGTGCTTCAGAAATTTTTGTTTTCAGGGTTTCAAAGGCTAACTGGCAATCATAATTCCATTTGAATTCACAGTCTTTGGTAAGTAATTTGAAGAGTGGAGATGATATCTTGGTGAAGTTTTCTATAAACCTCCGATAATATCCTGTAAATCCTAGAAAACTCCTAACATCTTTTTGACAACTTGGAATAGATAAGTTAGAGATGACTTCAACTTTTGACTCATCAACTCTAATCCCATCCCCTAAAATATGATGCCCTAAAACAATACCTTCAGTAAACATCATGAAACATTTCTCATGACTAAGTGAAATATTTTCTTCTTGACATCTCTTTAAAAAAATTTCCAAGTTTGCTAAAGCTTCTTCAAATGTATTTCCATAAACTGTGAAATCATCCATGTATACCTCTACACAATCATGTATTAGATCTGAAAAAATTCCTAATACTGCCCTTTGGAATGTTGCAGGTGCATTGCATAATCCAAATGGAAATAATCGGTAAGCATAGGTACCCCAAGGACAGGTAAATGTGGTTTTGTCTTGATCTTCAAGTGCTACTTGGATTTGGTTGTAACCACTAAACCCATCTAGGAATGAGAAGTACTTTTTGCCAGCTAATGTATCTAACACTTGATCTATGAAAGGTAATGGAAAATGGTCTTTAAGAGTAGCTTTGTTTAATTCTCGGTAGTCAATACATACCCTCCATTTACCATTTTTCTTTGGCACAATTACCAAAGGAGAAACCCACTGACTATCTGAAATGGGATAGATGAAGTTGACATTTAACAATTTTTGCAATTCTTCTTTAACAATCTCCCTAATATTTGGATTCATCCGTCTTTGAGGTTGTCTGATTGGTTTGCAATTTTCCTCTATATAGATGTGATGAGTGCAAGTCTTGGGGCTTATCCCTTTCATGTCAGTGTATTCCCATGCATATGCAGAAGAATGTCTCTGTAATACTTTGACTAACTCTTCTTGTTGAGATTTTTCTAGGTTCTTGTTTATATTCAAAGTTTTGCCTGGAAATATCTCACTTGTAGAGCTGCCAGATTTATCCATAGAATGAAGAGACATCTGCCTTGATGACAAAAACTCAATATTAGATCCCTCTTGAAATGATTCATGTTTGTGTTATGGAGAGGATTCAAAGTTTTCTAGAGTATTCAAAATTTGATTATCTTCACTAATTTCTAAAATTGTGAAGAGAGGTTGTAAATCTTCTTCATCCTCTATCCATTGAGTGACATCTAGATCTGTAATTGTCCTAGTTGGAGGATATAAAGTGAATTTATTAGTTGAACTACCATCAGAGATGTACATATCACCGGATCTAAAACTAATAAAAGCATCAGCTGTAGCCAACCAAGGTCTTCCTAATATAACAGGATGTCCTCCTAGATTATTCTTGGGAGTTAGGATCATGAAATCCATAGGGTACTCCCAAGAATCTAGAGACACTGGAATGTCTTCTATTACCCCATCTGGTTTGATCACAAATCTGTCCGCTAATTCTAATAATGTGGGTGTAAAGAGAAGATTAGGAAGTTTCATTTTATCCATGATTTGTCTACTCATGATATTGATTGTTGCTCCTAAATCAATGAGTGTGTTTTGGATTTCAATTCCATTGATGTGAATTTTAACAACTGGATTTCCTAGGTCAAGATACTTTGGAATAGAAATCTTGCCCATCATAATGTTTGCTATTTTTCCTGCCAGTTGAATTTTCTTTGTTTCTCTTATTCTTTTTCTTGTTTTCTTCATACTCAACTCCTTTATTGTTTTGGCTAAAATTGGAATTTCCTTGATGGCTTGTAATAATGGAATTTTAATGCAAACATTTCTCAGCTCATCTAGGAAATCATAATTAGGCACCATAATTTGTTTTTCTACACCTCTTTCAATTTGTAATCTTTCTGGAAAGGGAGGTATAGAAGTAGATGTGGATGGTTTCTCTAATACAGGAGTTGAAATTATTGGATATTTTTTCTTTAATTTTTCAGTGTTTGGGTCTTGAAAAGATGTGTCTTCCTCAAGACTTTTATTCACCCGTGGAGAGTCTTCCTCAGAGTTATCTTGTTCTTGTATGATCACAGAAGGTTTCCTCTTTTCATGTTTTCTTCTAGACCTAAGTTGAACATCACTAAGGTCTAAAGGAGTAATTGAATAAGTTGGAAACTGTTTGCCTTCTATCATGTATGTGTTCTGAGGATTTTTATTATTGGGGTTTGGTATGGGTTGAGGAGGAAATTGATTTGATTTTTGAGGGAATGGTAATGAAAGTGGTTGATTTTGATGTGGTAGGTTCTGATGATGTTTTTGAGGATTTTGTTGAAAATTTTGTTGAGGATTTTGAGGATAAAAATGTGGGTATGGTGGATAGGATGGTGGATGCTAATAGTATTGAGAGTATCTTCCAAATGGATTTTGTGCTCCTTGTGCCCAAGCTTGAGATTGATTTTGAAATTGAGGGCTGCCAAGAATTCCAAGGTGGAGGTTGATTATACATTTGATCATGGAATCCTTGTGTTTGAGGTCCCTTCCAAGGTCTTCTAGAGACAAAATTAAGAGATTCTGTGGAATTTGTAGGAGTTTCCTCCTGAAAGACAGCTTTGAGACTAGAAAGAGAAGGAAAATCCTTGGTCTCATGTTTTTCAGAACAAATGACACAGTTCTCTACAACTTTTACATCCAAATGACACTCTCTCAAGGCATGTTTCTTTCTACATTTGGGACAAAAGATTGCCAAGGCATCAGATTCAGCTTTTTTCTTTTTTTGTATCTTAAGGGTGTCTATTTGTTCACTAAGACTCCCTAAGATGTCAGATTTAAAATCATCAAGCATATGTCCTATTTCTTCAGTTTTAAGTCCATAGAAGTTTGGAAGGACAAAGGGTGAAATGTTTTTCATGGTTGTATTGGTTTCTTCATCAATTATAGGGAACCCAAAAGAGCTTCCCATTTCTCTTCTACCTCTTCCTCCATCTGCACCTCTACCTCCTTCTCCTCTACCTCTACCTCTACCTCCAAATAATGTGTGTTCTCCATTAAAGACTCCTCCTCCCCCTTCTTCTGCCATGGTTGACTCTCCTGTGGAAGTGGAAAAGTTTGTGTCCCTGACAGGAGTCTTTAGATCTTCTTCTAAGGTAGGTTCAGTGGATGAAGTGGAAGGTTTTTCTAATGGAATATCTAATCTTAGGTCTTCTAGAAGTCCAGGATCAGTAAAGGATGGAATGTGGGTCTGAGTTGAAGGTGTACTAGCTCTTGGTCTAGGTGAAACAAGTGGTGTTATAGGAATCAAATTTTTTTTTCTGCTGCTTATGAATCTACCCCTTGAGTCTCTCTCTCTACGCATATAATTTTTTCTGGGAATTAAGAAACAAAGGTTACCTAGCTTTCACTTCCCCGGCAAAAGCGCCAAAATGTTTGTGCTCAACCTAGTCTCCTAAATTGAGTTCATTTAATTGTCAACCAGGGTTGGTAAACTGCTGAAGTGAAGTGCACTGTATGTGCCTAGGTGTTTGTTTCCTAATGCGTTGTGTTTAGTGTTTTATGATGTTTTTGGTCTTTTGATGGTTTTTATGTTCACAAGGAAAATGACTAAAAAGCTAGTGGAAAGAAGCTACTTGTTAAAAAACAGAGTGAAGCCTAATTGGTTGATGACAAATGACAAATGCAAATGCAAATAATGAAACAGAATCAAACCTAAACTATGACTAAGAAGAATACAAAGCTTGATAATGAATTCAAGAAAATGAATCAAAACATAAACTTAACTTGTCCAATTCTTTCATCAAAGGTATTTTGGGAGAGATTGAGAAATGGTCAGCTAAGTATACAAATTCTCCTAACTAAACAATTAAACAATCAGCTTATAATGATACAACATTTTATCCATGATTAAAGATTTTTTGAGACATATTTAGAGAAAAATACTGTTAACATCATAAGATCTCTACTCTAAGACTAGCTCCTAATTCTATTCTGCAACTTAGTTTAACATCACTAAACCTTATTCAAAAGTTATGGATTTCTTTTTAAAGTAGTCTTTTGAGGAAAGGTTTTGTTTATGAAGAAGTTGCAAAATTACTTTAGGCCTTGAGATGATACTGTCTTCTGTTCAGATGGTTATGAGTCAATTATGGATTTGGAACAAAAGAGATTTTGTAAATAATGAAGGCCGTATTGTTTAATTTTAACAACTAATGTAATCTAATATGCAATGGATGACAACTAAATGTGGAATGAAAATACAATGAGCTAAGCTAAAACTGAACTAAGATGTCACTAGTCTAAAACAATGCTGAACTAACAAGCCATTATCAAACTTAAAACAAAATAACAGAGCATGAATTGAATGCAATTTGACTCCGGAGTACCCTAACTAAGTTATCATGCATTAATCTATGTGATTCTATAGCCTGTTTTGTCCATCATGAATGGTATTTTGGAAGAGCTTACTAGAACAATCTTGGTTGTACAATTCAGTGCAAATGCAAACATAAAGACTGAAATAAATTTAAAAACTAAGACATCACAGCTATCTCCTACCCATCATTATGATATTTTGGAAGAGCGTTTTAAGAGTAATATTAGCTATGCTACTTAGTGAAAACAAACAACTGAAACATTCAGTATCACAGTCATGCCTTAGACATCATAAGGATTTTTTGGAAGAGTTTGCTTAGTATAAGTTCAACTGTGATAATGAACAAAAGAAATTACAAATAAATCCTACAACACTACAGCCATTTCCCATTCATTATCATGATCTTTTGGAAGAGTTTCTTATTTTAGAAGAGTTTCTTAGAACAAGTATAGCTATAGTGGCTAATGAAACTAACTATGAACTCAAACTTCAAAAACGTGAAAACAACTAAGATACTTATCTAGATTACGAAAGTAAAGCTGTGCAGGAGGCAGGGGCCCTCTACCACCAGATGGAATCTAACTCAAAATCAACTCAACGCGTTCAAAGCAATGCTGTCTTCTTCATTAAAGGAAAATAACTTGAAACAGAGTAGTCTCGGTCTTCAGAAATATAGCAGTCAATACATGAAATCTAAGCAAAATCTAGAGCTTGTCTCTAGGTTTCCCGAGTGATTTTATAACAAATCTACATAACAGAACTTGCAACAATACGGGGATCATTGTCTTTCCTTATCAAAATCGTACTAGGACTCTAAAGATGGTAGCGTAAAGGAACAAAGAACATCTGGACTAGGACAGTCCTATTAGAAGTCTGCCTCTTTGAATGAGTTCCCACGTACCAAAACCACGTCCAGAATTCGGTTCAGTCTTCATGGTGAGCAACGAACAATGAGGACATAATGTGGAATATACCCATGTGTGGTTTTTCCTGAGAGGACACCTGGAACATGCTTGAACGTGAAGACAGCTGCAGAATTTCCGGTTAGCTACGGAATGTCTGCATTCTGCAGCTAGTTTCGGTCAAAATGCATTACAATGACAAAATCACAAAACTTAGAAAGTTAGCCATGTTAATCATTCTAAAAGTAATTTTAACTAATTTCATTGATCATTTTGGGTCTGGGATAACAATGGACAAAGGAAAATGAGGTAAATTAAGATGAAAGAAAGCACAATATTGGGGCTCAACAAGTGTTACCACAACCTCTGCTTCCCTTACCAAATGAGTACCAATCCAAAATTCCTCATTTCACTGGAAAAGAGTCCACAACAACTCAACATCATTTAGATAGGATGGAAGATGTTTTTGATTACATGGAGATAGAAGAGGAAACCATTAAGATGAGGATATTTTCCCAATGTTTAGGAGGAGATGCAAAGAAGTGTTTTAAAAACTTGCCTCCTAACAGCATCAATGATCTCCCTGTCCTGCATCAAACATTCATCAACAAATGGGAACTCAAAAAGAACCCTCTCCAAATTCTAGTAGATTATAGCAGCCTTAAAATAAATCAAGGAGAGAGTGTTCATGACTATTCCACTAGCTTTAACAGTGTTTACAATGCTCTTCCACCTCACATGAAACCTCCCTAAGGCATGGCCTTAGTAAGATACCCTAAAGGTTTTGATGTTGAAATGGCCTATCAATTAAGGGAGAGAGATTATTTAACATTAGAAGACATGCAGAAGGGAGCTGTGAGTGTAGAAGCAAACATAATTGACAAAAGAAATAGGTTGAGATCAGAAAAAAGGGTAACTTATAAAGATGACATTGTACCCTCAACCTCAAACTATGACACTAAAATTGATAACCTAGTGAAAGTGATGGAGAGGATGCTTGAAAATATAAACTTGAATGATAGAGTGCCACCAAGAGAACCTCATAACAACCAAAACAGAAATAGAAATCAGAATTATAGAAGAGAAAAAAATCAGGATAGGCCAAAGGAAAATGAACAACAGATTAGACCTCCCTTCCAACAAAACTATGTAGATCAATATGAGGAAGATAGGGAGATTGAAAGGTTTGGAGAAGGTCATGTGAACTTGATTGGATCAGACAGTGGGGATGATGTTTTCCTCACTGAAGAATAACAAGGTTTCTTCTTATCCTCTGATTAAAATTCAAACACCTATGAATATTCTGATGATTATATATTGGGGTTGGAAAATGCAATCATGGAGGTGCACAAACAATATGATATTAGGAGAAAAGGTAACGTAGACAATTCAAAAGATAAGAACACTAGAACTGCTATCAAGAAAAACGCAGAAATTCAGCCTAAGAAGACAGTAGAAAATCCCAACATTTTGGCTAAGAAAACAAATTCAAACAAAGAGAAAAGTAGCCAACCCAATGTTGAGCAAAGCATCCCTAGCACTTCTGCTAATGGGCCTAATAAAACTGTCCCAATTACCAGTCTAAATAAATTTTAGCAAATCAAAATTGCTGAAAGGCATTCAATTGAAAAAATAGATGTAAATATGAACAAATCAATTGTTCCTTTTAGCCTTCAGGGAGAGATTGCAAAGATAAAAATTACCATCCCCCTAGCTGAACTAGTAACCCAAGAAGTGTACAAAAAGCAAGTTTTAAAATCTTTGAACTTAAGAAGTGATACTGATACATTAAAATTGACAGATGATAAGCCTGAGTTGTTATTTGGTCCAGAATTTGAAGGAAAATACCAAGAAGGAGTTTTTCCTCCCTTCTATGTTAGTTTGAATATACATAAGAAAATTTTACACAATGCCATGTTAGACTCTGGAGCTTCGCATAATCTTATGCTCAAGGTAGTAATGAAAAGCTTAGGCCTAGAAATTACTAAACCATACAAGGATCTGTATTCCTTTAATTCAAGTAGAGTCAAATGTTTTGGTTTAATCAAATATTTATGTGTTAACTTATCTCAAATCCCTACTAAGAGTCTAGTAATGGACATAGTTGTAGCTGACATTCCCCCTAAGTATGACATGCTCTTATCAAGATTATGGGGAGCCAGACTTTAGGGAAGCCTTCAAATGGACATGTCTTATGCCACCATCCTAGTTTTTAACCAAAAAAAAATATTATACAGGGAATCCCACATGAAATACATGGTGAGCAATATAGATAAACCAAATAACTCTCCCATATATTCTATCCAATCAAGTTTAGATTCCTTTATCTTGTACAATGAATATGAAATCACTCAATAAGAAAAGGAAAACATAGACCAAATCATTTTACCAAAACAATCATAAATTCCCTCAAATCAGATACAAAACATTGGAAATCAACAACAACAAGAGAATGAAAATAAGGCTAATATACTTTGTACAATAAACTTTGATGGATCTTGTAATAAAAAAAGTGCAGGGGCAGGTGTGTGGATTCAATATACAAATTAAATTTTTTCATATAAGTTGGATTTCCCATGCACCAACAATATTGTTGAGTATGAAGCACTTCTCCTAGGCTTATAATTGCTTAAACAATTAGAAGCCCAAAAGATACCAATCTTAGGACATTCTGAACTTATCATAAGAAAAATAAAAGGAGAATACTCAGCTAGAAATCCAATGCTTAGGGAATATCGGAATACTGCCCTTGATTTATTGAAAACCTTTGAAAAGTATGAAATCATTTTCATTCCAAGATCACTAAATCATCTAGCAAATGAACTTGCTTTCAATGCCAGCAACTGCCAAATACCTGAGATAAATGAACAACTTAGTGTAAAGGTAAAACACAGGCCTACAGTGCCTGATAACAAAGATCACTGGCAGGTGTTTGATTCTGACAAACACATAGATGATTTCTTAAAATCAAAAAATAATTTTTCCATACCAATATTAGAAACTAGCCATAAAGAAAACTCTCTGTATATTGAACAAATCCCAGAAGTTGAAATGACGCATTCTACTGATATAAATCACTGTGAGAATCCTTTTGAAGTAGAATTAACTGACAACGCAGACCAAGAAGACTTGGAGGTTTTACAATGCAAGAGTGATACAATTCCAAGAGGTCTCACACCTTTAGAACACCTTTTCAACTTTAATGATGTAGCCAAAGAACCGAGATTGGAGCCTATGGAAACAGATGTAGAAGAACATAACATAGGCAGCCTAGTAGAACCCAAGATGATTAAACTGTCTAGCACTCTCCCAGATCACATAAAATTGCAATACATAAAGTTGTTCAAAGAGTTTAAAGATGTTTTTTCTTGGGGATACAAAGATCTGAAATCTTATGATACTAGCATCATTCAACACAAGATTCCTTAAACCCTGTTTTAAACATAAACTAAGGAGAATAAACCCTGTTTTATTACCTTTAGTTAAATCAGAAATTGAAAAGATGCATGATGATGGGATTATAGTACCAATTAGATATTTAGAATGGGTATCAAACTTAGTTTCAGTTAGGAAAAAGACAGGGGAAATCAGGCTCTGTATTGACTTCAGAAATTTAAATAAAGCCTCCCTAAAGGACAACTACCCCTTTCCCAAGATTTACCATATACTTCAAAGGGTAGTTGGGTCAAAAATGATATCACTCTTAGATGGGTTCTCAGGTTACAACCAGGTGTTAGTACTCCCGAGTGATCAACACGAAACTACTTTTACTACACCTTGGGGCACCTTTATGTATGTCAAAATTCCTTTCGATTTGATGAATGCAGGGACCACCTTCCAAAGGGCCATGGACATAGCCTTCTCTGAAGATATTGGTTATTTCATAATTATTTACCTTGATTACATAACCATTTTCTCAAAAGATGATGAAGAACATTTGATTCACTTGAGAAAAGTTTTTGAGAAGTGTAGGAAATTTGGCTTATCTTTGAATCCCAAGAATACACTCTTTGGTAGAAGAGGGAATCAAAATAGACCCTAAAAGGATAGATGGCATATTGCAGATCAGCCATCCAAGAAGCCTCAAAGAATTACAAGATTTCATTGGAAAGATTAATTTTTTGAGGAGGTTTATCCCCAACCTTGCTGAGCTATTAAAAAACATTACAAATATGCTTAAGAAATATGTGGGTGTGAAATGGACTTTACCAATTAAACAATCATTTGAATTGGTTAAACAAGTTCTTACTCAAACACCAATATTGATTAGTCTAGATTTCATTAAAGACTTTTATATCTTTTCTTTTTCATCTGAGCATACAATAGCTGCAGTTTTACTTCAAAAGAATGACTTGGGGCAAGAAAAACCAATATCGTTCTTTAGTAGGGCCTTAAGAGATGCTCCTCTCAAATACAACATCATGGAGAAGCAAGCCTTAGCATTAGTGAAAGCATTAAAAGACTTTAGAGTCTACATTCTACACTCTCACATATTGCTTTTGTTCCACATACTGTTGTCAAGGACATTCGAAGTCAAGACCCTATGGTAAAATGGGAAAATGGATTGCAACCATTCTTGAATATGACTTAGAAATTAGGCCCACCAAACTGATTAAAGGGCAGGGATTAGAAAAAATGATGGCTGAATCAAATTTCCAAGCACTAGATATGAATATGGTAGATGTGTTGGAAGAAGTAGAAGAATTCACTGCCCCTTTCATTGAAGAAAAATTTCTGAATTCTCCTTGGTATGCTAACATTATTTTTGTGCTTTTGTATTTGAATGCCCCCCCTTCTTTGTCTAAAACTAAAGCTAGATTTTTGAAACAAAAAGCTTTGAGTTATTGCATCTTAGATGGGGTATTATGTTGAAAAAATGCTGTTGGAATTTTTCTTAAATGTTTACTTGAAGATGATGCAGGAAATATCATGCATGAGTTGCATGAAGGAGAATGTGGAGGACACCTCTACTGGAAGGCCACAACAAAAAAAATTCTTAGATCTGCTCACTATTGGCCTACCCTTTTCCTAGACACTCAGAAGTTAGTTATGTCTTGCCATAAGTGTCAATTTTTTTATGGCAAAAGAAAACTCCTTCCCTTACCATTACATCCTATCAGAGTTGAGGCACCTTTTAAACAATGGGGCTTAGACTTCATTGGGGAAATTCACCCATCTTCCTCACACCAAAATAAGTGGATCCTCACTGCCACTGACTTCTTTATCAAGTGGATAGAAGATATACCCAATAGGAATGCTAATGACTCTGTCATTATCAATTTCCTTGAAACAAATATCCTATCCAGATTTGGTTTTCCCAGTAAAATCATAACAGATAATGTTGTTGCCTTTAAATCTAAGAAAATGGTTGATTTATGTTACAAATACCACATTACCTTGCGCCATTTTACTGCCTACTATCCCCAAAGAAATGGATTAGCTGAATCCTCCAATAAGAGCCTCATTATTATCATTAAAAAGCTATTAGAGCAGAATCAGAAATCATGGCACAGTAAATTGGTTCATGCCTTATGGGATGATATATTAACTACAAAGAAGTAAATAAATATGTCCCCCTATCAGCTGGTCTATGGCATGGATGCAGTCTTTCCCACTTTATTAGGAGTTCCAGTCATGAAACTCATTCAAGAAGTGCAGATTGAAGAAAATGATATGCAGAGGAGAATCAACCAAACAATCCATTTGCAGCAGACTAGAGAAGAAGTCTATGAAAGAACACAGTTGGTCCAAGAAAATATAAAGAAGCTATTTGATAAAAGGACTAAGGCAAACAATTTCCAAGTTGGAAATGTTGTTCGTAAATGGGATTCGAGAAGAGAAGAGAAGGGAAAGCATGGCAAGTTTTAGAACTTGTGGAAAGGACCATATATTATTCATGCTGAGAGGGGTCACAATGCATTTTTCTTGAAAGAATTGAATGGAGAAGACCTATATGGAGGTCCTATAAATGGCAGGATGCTCAATCATTACTTCTACCAAGAATCATGAGTTTCAAAGAATTTTATTTTCCATTATAAATATCGTTGTTAAACATTTCATTCAAAGTTAGAAAAATAAAAATCCAAAAACAATAGAAAAGAGAAAAGAGGGCAGATTGTAAAAAAAAATAAAGATACAACCCCATACCAAAAAAGAGAAACAAAATTTGAAAGTGTGCAAGCTCAAATGCCACTCCTAAAAAACACACTCCTAGTTAGTCATATAGCCTAATCATGACTAATTAGTTTTAAATTTACTGCTGATAGGTTAGTGAAATAGATCTGCCAAACAGTTTAATCTTGGCTTATCAGTTGGGTAGATTAGGATAGAAAATTAAGGTTCAAACAAGCTCAAAATATGAACCTATGAGTTTTCAAAAGAAGAATGACTCTAAATTGTTTAAATTTTGAGTTAAAGACAGAAGTAAACTGGTTCTGATATGCTTAAATCTTGAACCAGATAACAAGGAAAAACAATTCAAACAAATTTAAAAACAGAGCTGAAGAAAAGAGAAGGATGTTCCTAAAACTTTCAGATCTTAAGTCTTCAACATTTTAATTTAATTTTCTGCAAATAATAATCTATGTGTAGCTTGTTTTTATGCCATAGATCAGCAACAAGTTAGACTGTTCAATCCTAACTTGGCTACTTTTTAAATTTTTTGTTTTAGAAGTTAGAGAATAAAAATATGTTAGACTGTCTAATCCTAACAGATAGTAGTTAGGTAGAGAAACTTATAAACTCAACTGTTTAATCTGATTTCATGGAGAAATAATAAGTAGACTTAGATTAGTTTTATGTTTTCAAAAGAATAAAATGTTTGTAAAGAGAGTTGGCCAGTCTAAATGCACTCTGAAAAGAAGAAAAAATGTTAGGATTATTAGGAGTGGGTAGGTAGACTCGTTGTTTTGACAGAATTCCATTGTTCTAAATCGCTGCAGAGATCATCAAAAGGAAAGGATGTTGCCCAATGGATTAAGACACTGGTTTAATGAAAGCCAAAGATTTGCAGCTGAGGTTCTAAACACCTAAAGAACCAGTTGTCTTCCACAAGCGGAGCCACTATTAGCCACCTATAAATTTTGTTATACCAAGAGGTGGCTAGACTTTTCTCTTCAAGCCTTAAAGAGATAGTTTCCTTTGAAAACCTATCATCTTTTGAAGTCTCATGATATTCTTCTTTCCCTGAGTTAATCTTCACTGCTTTTTCCCTCATAAACCTAAAAAATTTGTTGTTTTCCTGAAGAAAAAGACTGCTAAAAACCCACTTTCCCCTTTTATATTTACCCCTCCTCTCATTCATAATTAACCTTCATTCCTCCCCTTTTTTCCTCATAAAATTCCTCTATTTTTCCCTCATTTTCCTTCCTCCCTTCATTAAACACCTTTGATAAGGTTTAAAACCCATCTTTTAACCTTATCGGAAACTTTCAAAATCCTTTGAAACCCTTGAAAAATCCTAAAAATGAGCCTTTTTGTGCTAAAGCCTTAAGCCCTTTTGACCCTAGCCCCAAGCCCCTTTCTTTCCACATAAAACTGGGATCAAGACCAAGCGCTGAGGCCTAATCATGCAATCACAATCAGGCATTCCCCTCTTGTCTTGTTACCTTTCGTTTTTTTTTTTCGATTGCGATTAAGCCTTTGTATATAAAATCCTTCCCAAAAACCTCAATTTCCTTTGTTTTTTACTAAAAAATCCTACTTTCCACTATGTTTTAAATAAGTCTGATAGTTCAAAGTTTTGATGAAAATGGACTGTTAATCTGAACCGATCAACAATCATCGGTCAATCGCATCACAAAAAAAACATGCCAACCTTTGTTATTTTCCTTCCTTTTTCTCCGATTACGATTGGCTCCTCTTCTTTATAACCCCCGATCCCTTCGTCTTTTCATATAACCCTAAGCCCCGCAATCGGGCACTAAACACCATAGAAAACCCTTCTCAAAAAAAAATTTCCCTTCGTATTACATAAAAACTGACTTTTTATTAAAGTCTGACAGTTCATTGTTTCGGCGAATCCCAGCCGTTGATCTAAAACCGATCAACGATCGTCGGGATCTCACATCAGAGTTTTTCATTGGAAATATTTTAAATGGTTATTGCCCCCCTCTGATTGGCGACCTCGCGATGATTTCCCAACATTCGATCTATTCCACCATACCCAGATCCCACGGTCCCCGTTGCTCTTTACCAAAACCCGTTTTTCTGCCTTTGGCATTTACAAACTAATCTCCGTTGTTGATCTGGTCCTAAGATCAACGGAACTTGCTCAATAGCATTGCGAAAACCATTGCGCCTTTCCTCTCTCCTCCTCTTATTTTGATCATTGTGATTCAATCTGGATCGTCGAATCCACAAGAACCGACGATCCAGATTAATCGCCCTCCGCCACAGCCCTCTGACATTTGAACCCACAGACTCATTCCTGACCATTGATCTCTCTAAGATCGACGACTCCAATCTAATCACATCGCAAATTTTATTTGCACCTTTCCTCTCTCCCCCACCAATTGGCGATCCCGCGATTGGATCTGGGCCGTCCATTTCATAGATCCAACGGTCCAGATTCGAACCCTCACCCTTTGTTATTTTCATAAACCCCGCTTTATAAAGTATTTTCATTGAATATCCATCGTTGATCTCTGCATATCAACGGCCCAAAATGATCCGATCTCCGCCCTACCCCTACCTCATTTTCCATTTCATTAACCCCAATATTGAATCTAGGCCATTCATATTGAAGATCTAACGATCCATATTTAACCCGGTAGGCCCAACTCGTTTGGGACCTACCGCCCTCATTGATTAATCCTAACCGTCCATTCCCTAATCCGACGGTCCAAATTAAAACAGCCTTGACCCTGCCCCACCTTTTTCCACTCGTGCATCTTATCTCCATCGCGCTTTCCTCACAACCGTCTAATCTGACACCCCAAATCTGACGGCCAGCGTGTAGTTTCACGTAATTTTGAGTTCGATGGTTAATGTTTTAAATTTACGCGATATAGGTGGTTTTAAAAAGCCACATGTCAAGTGCTAACGCATATCTCATTCAAAAAGGAAATACCACCTTTCCCCCTTTTCACCACGTGAAATCAATGGTTTTTATTGCCGAAACCAGTTTCCCCATTTAACGTTACATTTTCTTATGTTTATTCTCTTCCGTTGATCTCTGTGATCTAACGGTCCCAGTTTAATCTCGCCTTTAGTTCATCGCCCTCCACCCATCCTCCAAAGGACTTCTTAAATCAATATCCACCATTGATCTCTGTTGGTTAATCTAATCCAACGGCCCAGATCATTCCATGACCCCTATTTTCATTAAAGCCCTTTTTCACTGTTGATAAAGGTTTTCTTCCATTTTCTTCGTGATTTATTCCATTTTATCATAATATTACCCCCTTTGCATCATATTAACCCAATTCTCAGCCATTGATCAATCTGATCTAATGACCCAGATTTAATCCAACCACCGTTTATCCAATCGCCTCTCCTTTTGACCCCGACAAGTAATCTTGACCGTTGGTTCTGTTCATCCAACGACCGCGCTTTGACCTAAGCCTCCAAAGCAGTTTTTACCCAGCCACGTAGGATTTTTATAACTTTTTGTGTATTTTGCAGGTTTTTAAAATATTTTCCATTGTTTTAAAGGGAAATCAAAGGCTGGTGGTGACGATCCCCTAGGCCCTTATTCATAAAAGAGATATTTCCACAGGGTTCCAAATTATGTTTTATCAGTGCCTCATGAGCACTGATGCCTTTATACAACCTCTGCATGCCTGCAACAACAATGGAAACACAAAAAACACCACATCCAAAGAGTATCAGTTTCACAGTATGAAATCAAAGCAGAAGTGAAGAAATTTAAGGTTTTAACATAGTTTTTGAAAGATTAAAGGCATTAATTTGATTAATCAAAGACCCGATCCACAAATTGAAGACAGTTTGAAGACTAGAAGACCAAAATTAGGCTTCATTAAAGCCTAAAACACAAAACTCAAGTAAATTAAAGTTGTTTTAGGTTAAAACAATAATATCTATCAGTCCGAGAAGCCTCCATTGCCACATCAGAGGCTAATTGAATCCTCTGAAGCTACCAAAGGCCACCTGCAGCCTAAACAAAGAAAGAGAAGGCCTAATTATTACTTAAACAGAAGATATTTGCATAAAGACACTTGAAAAGTTATTACCAAAGAAAGAACAAATTCTGAAATTGTCAGGGAAGTTATTGCAAGGGATAAGTAAGCCTCGAAGTCAATCTTTTTGCCCATTTAACCTAAAAATAGCAAAAACAGATTACATGAAAGATAAGTATAATTAAATGCTCTCCTACCTTAGGCGTTGCATGGTTCTTGAGGCTAGGAATTGCATTTAGTGTAGAATTTATTGCATTTCAAACCTAAATCTCTTCCACCTCCTCATTTCTTCTATAAAGACTTCTGAAGAAGATGAGAAGTTGGTTGGTTGATCACTAGTTGTAATACTGAAACTCTCTGAAATAATACATAGTCTGTTGAAGTTGAAGAAGAAATTGAAGTCTTGGAAGCCCTGATGATGTTGTTGCATGATTTTTCTTGAGAAGGCTCTATCATTGGATCCATGAGCTTGGCTGTTGGTGAAGTATTTTGAACTCTTTAATGTTTTCTCCTGTTTTCATTTTGTTCCATAATTTCTTACTACAGTAGGATGAAAGTTTTAGGCTAAGAAATGACTCCTGGAAGCACCTTAGACCTTTTTATCCTTCACTGTTTTATGTTTTCTTCTGCTGAGGTATTTTAGAGTCTTCACCTCTCTTATCTCATGGTTAATTTGTTAGCTTAAATAGTTTTATAGTTGGTTTCCAACATGATTCAATGTGGGTCCTCCCCGTTGTCCATCTGCTACCACTAAAGGCTGTTATTAAGTCTCTGAAGTATATTTATTTATAGTGATGCCATGAGGTATGTTTTGATCATGCCCTTTGTCCTTGTTAAACAAATATCTTTGTAATGTCTTTTATAGTTGTGATCATAGATGTATTTAGGTGTTCTCTAATTAGTGACTGCAATTATCGAGAAAATCTGCGTTTTCTAAGTCATTTGAAAATAAAATACTGAGGAAATAAGATGTGCTCCTAATCTTAGATTTCATTTTAAAAGTTGTTTTGAAGTCATTATTTGCTTAAATTGTGGTTTGTATAATTCATGGTTAGCCCTGTCTATCAAATAAATATTTATTGTTCAAGTTATGCTTTCAAATTCCCTTTGTTGAGAATTAAAACTTCTCTTTTCTAAAACATTAATGTCCATCTCATTCATAAACTAAAGGATCTTGTGGCCAAGTTATATTTTCCCTTTGATATCCCATATCCATTGATAAGTTTGTCATAACCTATTTTTGACTCCATTTCCCAACAAAACTGACAATTTCCCCTTTCTATATATCTTTCCTAGACCTTTTATGTTATGTTGTATCAATTCAACCAAACAAACAAACAAACACTTGCACTTAATAACTAGTCTAAAACCAATACCCAAAGCACACAAGATAAACCTTTGTAAAAAACAAATAATTTGAGAGATCCCTCTCTGAGAATAGGAGGACTAGATCCTAGAACTCTAAAGATTGGTTTGATGTTGCCTTGTCTTTTGATTTGCCAAACTATCAAAACACAAGACACCAACACGTTTGTTTTCCAATCAATAAAATGAGGATAGATATGCCCATTGAGGGATTTTGTCTGCCCTTTGAAATGATTTTATGGCACTTACTCTTCACCTTTTGGATTTTTCAAAATAGTTTCATTAACTTTTGCCTCTTTTGCTCATTTACCCTATTTGATGAAAAGTTGGAAACATGTGTTACAGTGTTTTATTTAAAAAGTGCTTTGCAAACAGAAAAACAATTTTTCATTTTTGTGTAAAAGCAAACCTCCCCTGTTTCAACCCATAAAATGTGCCCTCTACCTTTCTATGAAAGAGTCCCTTTTACAAATTGTGGGTACCCTCTACTTTTTATATGAAAGAGGCCCTTTTAAAGAGATCAATACCCTCTCCGCTTTTTATGGGATGAAAGAGGCCTCCTTCTTTCTTTGGATTTTTATGTAGTCTGATACAAATTTTCCTTTTTTTTTTTTTCAATGAAAGAGGCCCTTTAAAGCAGTTTTCCATAGACTGCTGGTCATTGAAGGAGGTCCTTTAAAGAAACTTTAGGCCTAATATCTGTTTTCCAAATGAAGCCTTTAGCCTTCTAAACAAACTATTTGTGTCATGCCCTCTGCTTATTGTCTTTGAAGGAGGCTTGTTAGGCATAAAATGTTTAGGCCCTCTGCTCATGATTGAAGGAGGTGCCTCATAAAAACAAGTGATTGCCATCTGCTTATTTTTGAAGGAGGAATTTATAAGAAACCATGCCCTCTACTTTATATTTGAAGGAGGCATTTAAAATAGAAACTATGCCCTCTACTTTATATTTAAAGGAGGCATTTAAATGGTTTATCCTTTATCAATCTGTATGAGACATGTTTCTTGAAGAAATTTACTGTGGAGATAATGAAAAGGTAAGATATTTCAAACTCTAGCATATCTGCTTGTGTCTCTTAGGTTAAATTTCTTTTGCAATAGCTTTAGCTTCCTTTATGATGACAATATCTTTGATGGTTTAGAGTTTAGGATAGAGGGGTATAAAAAAGGCAGCTGTTCACTTTTTATGCTTTTTCACTTTGATGCCTAAACCAATGGAAGTCTTTTGCTAGAGAACTAACACACCTAGTCTCATAAGACTATTTTTCAGAGCTGTGCCCATATGTTTGGGAAGAATGTGAAAATTCCATTGCGGGTTGACATGAAGTGCTAGATGCAGTAAAGTCCCAACCTTTGTAATTATTTTTCCATGATGGATGATTCTTTGACTTTCTTGGTGCTTTGAGTTTGCAGGGATGAATCTTGTAGGTTTCCTTTCTCTTTGAAATATGCATTTCCTTTATTTCCCAACAATCAACTGTTCTAGCTTTGAAAAATTTCCTTGAAGTGTCCCTTTTGTTTCAAAACTACTTATTGGCATCTATCCTAACACCCCTGCAGAGATGCATTGATAAAATGTCTTTGACCATTGGAGACCTTTTCTGAGGTATCATGATGATAATGCTTGAAAATTTCACTTGATTACTTTCTTCGGACATAGGACCTTCTTACTCTATTTCTTCCTAAATTTGAACCTTATAAGCTTTGCTAAAACAAAACACAACGACCATTCTTATGGTGTATGACCTAGGAGTAAACAAGGGTTTTGTTTTTCCATATAAGAAAAGAGGATGGCTGACTGATATTTAAAACAAGGTTTTTGACTAGGGATATTCTTCTCAAGATACCTATTCTAAACACCATCAGCTAAACCTAGACACTTTGTCATGACTTCTGAAGGGTTTCTCAGACATATTCAGGTCATCAAATGGACATTCAAACAGTGAGAGGGGAAAAAGACAACTTGTCTTATGCTTTGACAGAGAGCTGTGTGAAAATAGAGGATTTTGGATATCAAATATACAAGGCTTATGAAAGTTATGGACAGGGGAGTTTCATCAAGACTGAAACTTGATGACCACCTCTAACACAGTCTGTAAGAGAGGAAAAAGATAAAAATTTCTTTAAGGGGTTTTCTAGAGGACAAATTGACAGATTGAGATTAGTTTCTAGAAAACCTAAGCAAGGCATATAGTCATCACGACAGGCAAAAATATTGATTACTACCAGATTCATTTGTAGATACTGCATTATGTTAAAACCTACATTTGGTATCAGAGCTGTTTCGGCTTCAAGGGGACGCCTTTGCTGCTGAGGGTTTTTAGTTCGGGCCTGAGGTAGACCCTGTTCAGTGGGAGATCTACGGGATCGATTCTTGCGGTGAAAGAAGATGGTGAGCGGCGGAAAGATAGAGATTGAGAAATTTAATGGTCAGAGTTTTGAGTTGTGGAAGCTCAAGATGGAGGATCTTCTGGTGGATAAAGATCAGTGGATCGCGGTAGATCCAGGTACTAAACCAACGGCAATGTCAGATGAAGACTGGAAGAAACTAGATCGGAAGGCTAAGAGCACAATACGGTTGTGTGTCTCAGATTCAATATTGTTGAATGTATCTGAAAATACACCTTTATGACATACTAGGAATTGAAATTAATCTAAGTCTCCGGTATCTGTTTTTATGAAAAAGTTGTATAACCTGAGGATGAAGGATGGAGACTCGGCGACAGAGCATTTGAACGCCTTCAATATCGTGGTAAGTCAGCTGTCATCTGTTGATATTAAAATCTTAGATGAAGATAAGTGCATCATTTTGTTGTGTTCTCTACCATACTCATGTGACAGTCTGGTTTTTTCAATAGGTAGTAATACAACTACCCTGAATTTTGATGTCATTGTCTCAGCCTTGTTGTTGGAGGAAATGAGACGAAGAAATATGGAGGGTTAGAATGGAGATGCCTTATCTGTACGAGGAAGGTCCTAGAATAGAAACACGAATAAGGTTTTGAGTGGGAGATCTAAATCTAGAGGGAGATCTAAATCTCCTGGAAAGTTTGTAAAGGTGTGCTGGAAATGCGGAAAGGAAGGGCACTACAAAAAGGAATGCAGATCTAAAGCTCCCGAGAAAGGAAAGGGATCTGATGAAGGTCCTTCTGCAGAGGCAAAAACCACCTCGGATGAAGGTGGGGATGTGTATTTGGCTTCTTCTTCAAATACACATGTAGATCATGAGTCATGGTTGATTGACTCGGGTGCATCCTTTCACTTCAATCCCCATAGGGAGTGGTTCTGCGAGTATGAGAAATATGATGGCGGTGATGTCTTCTTAGGTGATGATAGAAAGGCCAGAATTGTTGGACGTGGAAAATTCAAGCTAAAGCTGTAAGGTGGAAGGATTAGAACACTTATTGGTGTTCTGTACATTCCTGCATTGGCCAGAAATCTGATTTCTGTAAGCAAGATGGATGGTGCAGGTGTAAAAACAGTTTTTGAGAAAGATACCTATAAGATGGTTCGGGGAGCACTTGTATTAATGCAGAGAGTTCGGATTGGAACTCTGTACAAACTTTAGGGCAACACTGTTAATGATGAGCGCAATAGTTCTGTGGTTCCCGAAAGTGGAGCGGAAAGCCTAGGGGTCTCTGGAGAAAAGACCATGCTATGGCATCAAAGGCTTGGACATATTGGAGAGAAGGGCCTTCGGATACTACATAGAAATGGTATGGTAGAAGGTATGTCTAATTTCTCTCTGGATTTTGATTTTTGTGAACATTGTGTATATGGGAAGCAGAATCAGGTGAGTTTTCCTTCTGGTGCTAAAAGGGAAAACAAGATATTAGAACTTGTGCACAGTGATGTGTTTGGGCCTATGTTAGTTCCATCACTGGGAAAGTCTGTGTACTATGTTTCATTCATAGATGAGTTCTCAAGGAATACATGGATATATTTCTTGAGGAATAAATCTGAAGTCTTTGGCAAATTTAAAGAATTTAAGGCTCTGATGGAAAACCAGACAGAGAAGAAGATAAAGGTGCTGAGGACAGATAATGGGGGGGAGTTCTACAAGAAGGAATTTGAAGAGTTCTGTAAGAAGTGTTGTATAGCACGATAGAAGACTACTCCATACACACCTCAGCGAAATGGAGTTGCATAAAGAATGAACAGAACGCTGATGGAAAAGGAAATAAGCATGCTCAGTGGTACCAGTTTAGGACAAGAATTCTGGGTAGAGGTAGTGGAGATTGCATGTTACTTAGTTAACAAATCACCTTCATCAATGTTGGAGGATAAGACTCCACATGAGGTATGGACTAGTAATAAACCCTCTCTTTTACATCTAAGGGTATTTGGATGTGATTCATATGTACATGTTCCAAAGGATAAAAGAAGCAAGTTGGATAATAAATCTGAACGGTGCATCTTTATTGGTATAAGGATGGTTTAAAGGGTTACAAGCTTTGGAACTCGGAAACAAGGAAGGTTGTGTACAACCGAGATGTGGTGTTTAGAGAGGTGAAAGATATTGTTAAACATAAATTCCTACCAAAGGAACCTGATAATATATAGTTTGATCTCAAGGAGGAAGAATCAAACTCTACAACAGAAGAAACTTAGAAGAGGAAGAGCCACAAACTCCAGCTGTTAGAAGATCAATTCGAGAAAGAAGACAACCAGAAAGGTATAGTCCATCTATTTTCTGTTCAAATTTTTCTTTAACTATAACTGATGATGATCCTAGAACCATCAGGGAGGTATTAGATTCAGAGGATGGAAAACTATGGAAGGAGGCCATGGTTGATGAAATGGCATCCTTGCATAAAAATGAGACATGGGATCTGGTGGAGTTGCCGGCTGGAAGGAAGCCCATCAAGAGAAAATGGGTGTTTAAGAAGAAGATGAACATAGAAGGCAAGGTGGAGAAATTCAAAGCTAGGTTGGTAGCAAAAGGTTATTCCCAGGTGCCAGGAATTGATTTTGGTGATATTTTTCTCCTGTTGCCAAAGTTACTTCTATTAGATTACTTTTATCTGTTGCTGTTGCATTTGATTTTGAGGTAGAATAGATGGATGTGAAGACAACATTTCTTCGTGGGGATATGGAAGAAGAGATCTACATGAAACAACCTAAAGGATTTATGGTGAAGGGGAATAAAGAGCTAGTATGCAGGTTAAAGAAGTCTCTGTATGGGTTAAAACAGTTACCAAGGATGCGGTATAAGAAATTTGATACCAATATATGGGGACTTGGCTTCACCAAAAGCAATGGGGATCACTGTGTTTATTTTAAATTAATTGGTGACTGTGTTATTTATTTGGTCTTGTATGTGGATGATAATAGCTCATTGGAAAGATCATCTAGTATAGTTGTCTTTTGACCCATTAAGCAAGTCATTTGGAGAATCAAGCTATGAGAAAATCGGATTTTCCCAAGGTCACGCCAGAAGTGCAACAATTCTCCCGTGACACCTGTATTTTCGACATTGCTCCCAAAAAATGATACCTGTGTAAAAACAGAAGGAGATTTTTCTTATTGGACCCATGATGGACAAAAAAATCTCTCATTGTTGTCAAATTCATCTCTGTTTGGTCAGAAACATAGTTTGAAGCAAAACTGGCCCTAGGTGTGGCAAATGATTTGACCCTTGGAATGAATTCTTGGAAAATGATGGAGGCATGATGTTTATGAGTTGGTATGGATTTATGCTTTTTGATATGATATATCATATGGATCCTTTTCTCCTATGCCTCCTTTTCATAGAAAACCCTAGCTTAGTTGGAAGTGTAGGAAATTTGAATAATTGATATATTATTCACCGAGATTCTCCTGATCACACACTATTTTAGCTTCATGCATAATACATAATCTCTTCTACCATTGATCATCACATGCGGAAATAAAATAAATTGCATGCATACATTAAAACCACAAACAATCACACATATGAACACAGTATTTAATGGGAAAGCTTAAAGTTGAAAAACCCAACTATCTGTATATTATATGTCATGGAGATCATGTAACAATCATAGTACAAAGCTCCTCACAAGCTCTCAGCACTACCTCAAATTGCTACACACTATCAAGCTAGATATAGCAAAACACATGCTCCAATATTTTGCCACTTGATAGCCAGCCTCTATTGCGTAATCAATGCTATGGGATGGCTCATTAAATAACATAAACCACCTGGCTTGTATTGCGCAATCCCCATGGGCTTCTCCAATTATCTGTGTGTTGCAAATAGCAACTGTATAGTCACAAGTGATAGTTAACCTACTCTTTCACCTATTTCTGCACTGGTCTCCACTAAAACTGTCCATGCACTGAAGTTAACTGGTGTATTCTTTAGTTGTTTATGAGTTTATAATTAGTGAATTAATTAATACTTAATTCACACCACTCTCACTAATTGTATCAATCAGTTAAACTAGATACAAATAGCTCAACTATGTTTAGATTAGTTAAACTGAATACAACTCCACTAACTTCCTCAATCAACTACACCAAACTCTATCACATGAGTTCTAACCGAAGTATCCATGCAATAGCTCCACATAACCCCTAGGAATAGCGTAATTCCTTCTGTCAGCTCCTATGCCACATATGTGCACTTAACTGAAGTTCTCCAAGAGAATAAGAAAATGTTTATAGTCCAAATATTATTAAGAGCTAATAATACTCGACATATCTATTTTTAGACTGGCAACCTAAAAGTAGATTTCGCCCAGTATATCTAAAAAAATAATTCCATCTATTTTTTCCGACTTGACCAACCATCCACAAATATCATTCTGCAACTCATAGAACATGATCCATATGTCTAAAAATAGACATAGTCTAAAAGTAGACTTTGCACCAAAAATAGCCTGCGGGCCCACTTAGTGAAGGCAACTCATTTCCACTAAGCTCATCATCTTGTTGCAATCTCAACACTCCCTCTCAACAAGATAAGGATTATCTGCAACCCCTATCATGCCCCTGTGGTATTCAAATTTGCTCCTGGTGTGTGCCTTTGTCAAGATATCAGCATCCTAATCCTCCATGGGAATGTATGAAAGTAACATGATCTTCCGCTGCACACAATCTCTGATATGATGATACCAATCCGTGAAGCCATGCTGCCTCAACTCATCCTCCTGTCTGTACCACGATCCATATCCCGATGTTCCTCTAAGATATCTCAATACATGCTTCCCCGCCTTCTAAAAGAGCTTGATAGGCTTAACCATTGCTTGTGAAAGTTGGTTAACTGCATATCATATGTCGGGTCGTGTATTGACCAGATACATAAGTGACCCCACAAACTATCGATAAACAGTGGCATCCAATACCTCTGCTGAAGTAACATCCTCCTTCCTCCATCCACCAAGAAGAGGAGTATCTCCCGGGCATACTTACCCTGAGAAACAAACAGTCCACCACTGCACTGCCAAATTTCCAATCCCAGGAAATAATGAAGGAGGCCCAAGTCCTTCATCTCAAACTCCTTTGCAAGATCAGCCTTGCATGAGTGTATCAACAGTTCATCACCTGTCAAAATCAAATCATCTACATAAAGTACAATGATTAGCAACTTACCCTCCACCACTATCTGGTATAGGTTCGGATCCGCCTCACTCTTGGAGAATCCAAGTCCAGTGAAATAACTGTCTATCCGTGTGTACCAAGCACGAGGTGCTTGTTTCAACCCATATAGCGCTCTCTTCAGCCTGCACACATGCGACTCGCTGCTAAAGATCTCAAAACCTTTGGGCTGCTTTATGTACATGTCCTCCTCAATGACTCCATTGAGGAACGAAGTCTTCACATCTATTTGATGAATGTGCCACCCCATCTATGCTAAGAGAGCAAGAATCGTCTGTATGGAATAATACCTTGTGACAGGTGCAAAGGTCTCCTCATAATCGATCCCCTCAATCTATGAAAAGCCTCAGGCAACAAATCTTGCCTTATACTTCTCCAAAATCCCGTTAGCTTCCTGCTTCAATTTGTAGATCCATCTCGAACCCACCACTGATTTACCCTCTGGTCTCGAGAAAATCTCCCATGCACTATTTCTGACAATCGAATCATACTCTTCCACCATGGCATCTACCCATGCAGGGTCCTCCACAGCTTCCTCGAAAAAGGATGGCTCTATCATGATACACTTGCTCATAAGAGCCATGTATCCAGTATACCGGTCAGGTGAATTTCTCTGTCTGCAATGTGATGTAGGTGCTCCTACAGCCTTCTCTGCATCTTGAGCCAGTCACTCAGCTTCTGTAGTGCGCTTCTTCCCTCTGATGGTTGGTGTTGCTTGAGTGGTCTCTTCCACTCCATGAACCTCATCTTATGGATGATCCACATCCTGAGACTCATCCTTAGGAACTAATAGCTCCTTATCTACATGCAAGTGTGGCTCCCTCCCAAGAAAACACTTCATGGCTTTCTCCTCATGAAATTTGATATCCTGTCGCACAACAGTCTTGCGACTGTTTAGAAAATACACACGATAGTTGTGGGGCATATCAGTGTACCCCACAAATATCCCAACCTCTGTAGTCAGCTCTAGCTTTTTCCTGGCATCCTTCATCACATGAATGTAAACAGGTGAACCAAAAATCCTCAAATGGGAAATATCAGGCCCCTTACCAAAAAACGCCTCCTCGGGTGTACTCATGCCAAGTATCCTGTGAGGACAACGGTTCTGCACATATATTGCAGTATTGCATGCCTCCGCCCACAAGTGAATGGGTAGGCCCTGATCATGAAACATTGCCCGTGTAGCACCCACGATCGTTCTTTTCTTCCACTCAGAAACCCCGTTCTGCTGTGGGTTATGAGGTGCTATGACCTCTCTTCGAATTCCTTCTACGTTGAAAAAGTCCTTGAATTCACCAGAGATGAATTCACCACCATTTTTGCTCCTAAGAGCCTTCACCTGCTTCCCCGATTCTTTCTCAACTAGTGCCTTGAACTCACAGAACTTTGAGTATGTCTCGCCCTTCTTCTGCATGTATAAGATCCAGCACTTACGAGAAAAATCATTAACAAATATCACATAATACCTGTGCTTTGCTGTCAAAGCTGCTGAGAAAGGTCCACACACGTCTGTGTGAATTCTCTCAAGGATTGTCATGGTGCGACTATCCTTCTCGTGAAAGGTGGCTTTCACAAATTTTCCCAAGGTACACCCCTTGCACTGATCTAACTGCGCAAGAGTGCCTTTAGGAAGCCCAGTAGAAATTTACTGTAGTATCTTCAAAGCTTCATGGTGAAGGTGGCCCAATCTCTGGTGCCACAACTCGCCATCATCCCGGCTCACCACTCCTTCTGCCTTGCCTGCCATTGCTACGCAGCCATCTACCTACAATTTATAAAGGTTCTTAACTCAATCCCCTATCCTCCGGGTCTCACCATTTGCCTTACTACGCAGGAAAGCCTTTCCCTCACTAAAGACAACATCATATCCCTTGTATTCTAACATCGCCACAGAGATGAGATTCTTCTTCAATCCTAGAACATGCATCACTTCCTTCAATACGAAGGGTTTACCAGACTCCCTCTCAAAGAAAATGGTACCGATACTGGTCACACTGTATCTACCATCATCGCCCATCTCGATGTGCACTCCAAGATCTTTCTCATCCAGATCAGTAAACAAATCTCAATCTCCTGTCATGTGAAAATATGCACCATTGTCAAGAAACCACACTGATCCCGTCATACTTGAGAACAAGCATGCGATCAGCGAAAAATCTAGCTCAAACTGCGAGGCTAAGGCCTCTCCAGCTGCAGATCCAGCAGCCTTCTTATTTCTCTTCTTCTGTGGACAATTAGTGGCGTAATGTCCATGTTGGTGACAATGAAAGCACTTCACCTTGGACATGTCCTGCTTCTTACCTTTCGCACCAGATTAAGAAGATTTCTTGCTCTTCCCCTTCTTTTCTTTGGTAGCCAAAGTGCAATTCTCTTCATCAGAGTTCTTTGATGAAGATCCGTCCCTAGTACTCCGCCTTATCTCCTCTTGCACAAGATCCGACCAAAGTCGCTCCCATCCTGGAAATTTCTCCCGACCATTGACAGAGTCCTGATAGGAATGCAAACTCTTTGGAAGCCCAAGGAGAGCCAAGCTCACCAAGTACTTATCATCAACAGTAACCCCCACACTTCCCAGCTCATCCCTACATTGGATGAACTTTGTGAGGTACCTGGGCATACTGTCTCCTTTCTCCATCTTTATGTTCCTGAGTTTGTCCTTGAGCGCCAACTTCCTCTGGTCGCTCTTGCTTTGGAATAAATCTATCAAATATTTCCACATAAAGAATGGAGAAGCCTTACCATGAAGGTTGGATACTATGTTATCCTTCACACCCTCCAATAGAATCCTTCGACACTTTGTTGTCTTCTTTTGCCATGCGTCAAGTACGGCAACATCACTAGAAGTAGGTTTTGGAATTTCTGCATCTATGAACTCCTTCAACCCATTGTCATCCAGCACTGCCTCCATCCTGTCCTTCCATGAAATATAATTCGAGCTTCCCTCAAGGGCATACTCCATTCGCAATCCGTTGAAATAAATCTCAACTTCGACACCAAGAAAACACTGCTGCAAATTCGAATTCCACTAGCACAAAACTCAACCGCTTCAATGTTTTGAAATTGCTCCAATGATCAATATCGCTCTGATACCATGTAGAAAATTTGAATAACTGATATATTATTCACCGAGATTATCCTGATCACAAACTATTTTAGCTTCATGCATAATACAGAATCTCTTCTACCATTGATCATCACATGCGGAAATAAAATCAATTGCATGCATACATTAAAACCACAAATAATCACACATATGAACATGGTATTTAATGGGAAATCTTAAAGTTGAAAACCCAAAATATCTATATATTATATGTCATGGAGATCATGTAACAATCATAGTACAAATCTCCTCACAAGCTCTCAACACTACCTCGAATTGCTACACACTATAAAGCTAGATCTAGAAAAACACATGCTCCAATATTTTGCCACTTGATAGCCAGCCTCTATTGCATAATCAATGCTATGGGATGGCTCATTAAATAACATAAACCGCCTGGCTTGTACTGCGCAATCCTCATGGGCTTCTCCAATTATCTGTTTGTTGCAAATAGCAACTGTATTGTCACAACTGATAGTTAACTTGCTCTTTCACCTATTTCTGCACTAGTCTCCACTAAAAATGTCCATGCACTGAAGTTAACTGATGTATTATTTAGTTGATTAATGAGTTTATAATTAGTGAATTAATTAATAATTAATTCACACCACTCTCACTAATTGTATCAATTAGTTAAACTAGATAAATAGCTCAACTATGTTTAGATTAGTTAAACTGAATACAACTCCACTAACTTCCTCAATCAACTCCACCAAACTCTATCGCATGAGTTCTAACTAAAGTATCCATGCAATAGCTCCACATAACCCCTAGGAATAGTGTAATTCCTTCTGTCAGCTCCTGTGCCACATCTGTGCACTTAACTAAAATGCTCCAAGAGAATAAGTTAATGTCGACATATCTATTTTTAGACTGGCAATCTAAAAATAGATTCCTCCTAGTATGTCTAAAAATATAAGTCCATCTATTTTTTCCGACTTGACCAACCATCCACAAATAGTATTCTATAACTCATAGAACATGATCCATATGTCTAAAAATAGACATAGTCTAAAAATAGACTTTGCACCAAAAATAGCCTGCGGGCCCACTTAGTGAAGGCGACTCCTTTCCACTAAGCTCATCATCTTGTTGCAATCTCAACAGGAAGGGGCAATTAGGGTTTGGTGTAGGCAAAACAAGGGATTTAGGACTGCCTTGTAGAGGGAGGGGAATGAAGGGGTTAGGGGTTGTCTAAATTCTTGGGGAAATTTTGGAGGATAGGGATGGATGTTAGAGAGTAGGGGAAAGTGGAATTTGAAGGATTGAGTGAGGAGAAAGGGTCAAAAAGGGAAAAACATGGGTCTAGTCTCGAAAAAGTGTCAAATTGTAGCAATAAGCTAGGTTTTGTAGAAAAATGATTATTTTGAGGAATAGGAGTGATGGGAAGTGTTTATGAAGGTATATTGAGGATAGGAGGAGGTGTAAGAGCATCAAGATACAAGCCTTGTTGATTATTTAACCATGGAAGTCATGAAACAAGGAAAAATGCTCTAAAAAACCCTAGATGGACAATGGAGTCGTAGGCAAGGGACAAACATAGTAATGAGATTACGTGTAGGAAAAAGGATGGAAATGAGAGGCACAAGAAATTTTGAGTCTGTAGGAGTTACAAAGTGATCATGAAATGGCAAAAGGGTAGGATAGTGAAAATTTTTCTCTAAGGATAATGAAGGTAGTGAGATTTCTAAAACTAACAATGTTCATGGAATTTTGTTTTTAGAAATCTAGAACTAATATTTAGTCATCTATGGATAGTGAAAATTACTGATGAATAACACCACAAACCACATAGATGAATAAAATCCACTTTTGATGTTTTTATGTGGATATTTTAAATCTAGATCTACATTATGTAGTAGTGGAGCATCTTCTTAATGTGAAAGGAGTGGACATCATGTCTCATTAACGAGATAGATCATGGAGGTTGAAGCAGTCAACTAAGATCATGGAGGGAATCAAATGTAAGATCATAGAGAATTCATGATGATATTATCGAGGACGTGTTTCATTAATGCACACATGATGGATAGGGTGATCATTACATGCATACATTATGGAGATCATGGAAAGAAAACGCAGTCAACATGGAGACCTATGTCCACATTTACAACACAGTTATGAGGTGGGCCAAGGCATGGGAAGGTTCACAAACTATATAATGAAGATGAAGGAAACATTAGAGGTAGACTTTATATTATTGATTTATGATCTGCTTAGATATGGATTTTTCATTTGACATTCCAAGCATGCTTGAGTTGTTTAGCTAAGTCTGTAGTGTTGTTTAGCACAGGGTGTTTCTGAGTGTAAATCCCACCCTTACCCACGGGGGACTGTGAGTGCCTACTCAGGTAAGGTTTCCTATTGAGCTTATTCATCATCAGGCATTGGTGCCATATTGTTCCTACTCTCTGCAGAACATCTACATTCAGAAATTACACATTTCTGAAGATCAATTTGAGAGGAGGAGGTTGTCTTCAGTATTTCAGCTGAGGAACTAGTGAAGGATTACTCTTGTCACCTTGGACTTCAAGATCGAAATTCCCGAGGGAATCGTTTCATATCTAGCATTAGGAAAAATATTATTGACCTCCTATTATCGATAGTCCCATCAAAGATTGTGTAGTCCATCATTGTAGATCCAAAGGAGGAAGGAAGTTTCTATCACTTCAGCTAGGAATCCTATGAGGGATCATCCCCTCACCTTTCCATCACCATTTCCATTAGCTTGGAGCTTCTTTTCTGCATTTTACATCAAACTTGAGTCTCTCCCTCTTGTACAACATATTTTTCCCAGTAGTTGTATCTCCAGTTGCTGCATTATGAGGAGGAGGAAGGAGAGATAAGATCTCAAGCTTCTAGCTTAGATATCTAGAGGAGGTATCAACCATAAAAGATTAGATCTACTTGTATAACATATTGCAGCCATCTTTGGATCAGATCTAGCTTCATATATGCATAACCCAGCAGACTAAACAGTTGTAGAGTGAAACCCTAAGAGGGTGATTTCCAAATCTCATAGATCTAGAATTTCCTTTTTGGGTTATCTTGGGTTGCCATCATGTTTCCCAGATCCAAAATCTTGGCATCATCAGATATCCTGAGCTCCATAGATCTGCATTTCCCTTTCATCCAACAATCACATGTTCATCATCTACTGAAGGGACAAGGTAGTATTTCTTCCTGCAACTCTCGAGTTACATAGTGCTTGTTGAAGCATGCTTTCAGGGTCATTATAGTCTACTTCTTTGGCTAGAGTACTTCTATTTTGTACATTGTTGTAACTGTAATCCATCTCCACATAATAAAATGGCTCACCTATTCTTTCTATATCTGTGTTGATCATAATCTTTATGTACATTTTTTGTGTTACAAATATTGTGTTTGTGTATCAATGCATTATTCCATTTTGGGATATTACAGTGGTATCAGAGCATGATCTTTGGCTCAGCTTGTGGACATTGTTGACAACATATGAAAAGTGGATAGTAGAGAACTACTATCATGGAGGGATTAAGTTTTTCCTCATATTTCTTTAGAGCTATGAAAGATCTCTCGAAGGAGATCAATGAAACAAGAAGAGAAAGGCAAAGAGAAACCTCAAGAAGGTTTCAAGGTGGAGAAGGTCCCAGTACTTCTTGTCAGTAGCAAAGAAGATATGAGAAGCAAAGGGCTTCAAATTATTCCACTAGATCCACTTTCTTTGATGAGAAGGAGGACTGGTATGAATATGTATAAGACTTAGGGCATGAGACCCTAAGAGAATATATGTCATAGTACAAGTCACAACCAAGGGCATTGAAGGAAAATCTCTCTCTCCAAAAGCTTTTGCAACTCAAAGAAGAGAGGAGATCCAGAAGAAGAAATAGAAGAAAGAGGCATATATTATTCTTGCCCAAATTTGATGGATCTTCCACAAGCACATTGAGGGCTTGTAGGGAAGAATTATTTACATTCTTTCTGAAATATCCTATATCAGAAAGAGAGGTTGTGGAGTTTTCAGTGCTGCACCTAGAAGGCGAAGCAAGAGATTCGTTGTTCAGTCACTTGTCCCACATGAAAGTGTCTACTTATGTAGATTTTATTCAAAGACAAAAGAAGAGGTATGATAGAAAGAAATCAGAGACATCTCACATAGTAACAACTCCCATCCTCAAGGAGATAGTGCATGAAGATCCCAAGAAATATGTCCTTATTATCACTCAAGAGGAGGTGCCTCTACCACCATCACTTGCAGATATGCTTACATCAAGATGAGGATCACTTACATCTTTGCAATATGGTCTTGAGTTCTTGAAATTTGGAGCCTTATGCATGATTGATGAGATGCATGATGAGGAGGAGACATCTTCCAGCACTAGTACATTGATAGAAGAGAATCCATTACTCTTACCAGTAGTTGGAGAGACTATTGTTCTGGTTGGAGGAACTCTTGTGGTCTTGCAAGAGGTTCCCACACATCAGTTGATCCAAGGTATGTAACCACTTTCATCTCATATTGTTTCAGTACCTCTTATTGAAACTTATGGGGACATGCCATCAGGTATATTTCATGACCAAGGATTAGAACAACATGCTGATTTGGAGCAACATCATATAATTGCGTAGAGGATGCTTGATATAATCAAGGAAGTGAGGAATAACCATCCTAGTTTGTCATTGATGGACTACATTAAGCCTTTTGAGTTGAAGTGTAGAGTTTCAAAAGATGGGATGAGTATGATCCTATGTACAATGGATGGCTATGACTTCATCATTGTGCCTTGCTTTGAGACAGCACATGTATGACCCTGCAGATATACAGCGCTATTAATAAGCAGCTGTGAGAAGAAGAGGACCCATTCCTTATGGGAGAAATCAAATTGCAGCTTCATTCATGAAGCAATGGAGAAGAATATGATAGATGGTATACATCTTGAGATGGGCAATCATTTCCCCTTTCAATATGACGCTTTCTCAATGATAATCTCATAGCTCAAAGATAAACTTCTACCTGCAGCAGATCCATAACCTTATTGGTTTTGGAGGGCCATTGATGAGAAGAGGATCTCATGGAGAGACTTCAATGGAGGTGCACTTCAACATATCATGGAGTGCAAAGTTCTTCAATAGTTTGAGGAGGTTGGTGTCCTAAAATGGGAGGATATGAAGTTTTTGCAGAATGATATCCATCATCCACATTGGGATAAATGGTTGATGATAGGGAGAAGGAGGTCTCCTAACTTCATGCATATCTGTGATACAGGTCAGCAAGAAGCATGGTTGTGCTGGTTACTTTTGAGTGATTATGGATGCTACCCAACATCTCACATTTCCAGGATCCATGCCATGTATATCACTAATGACATGCAATAGTAGGAGGCATGGCTGCGTTGGTTATTGATGAGAGAGTTTGGACGTCACATGATATATCTTATGTCCTTGTATTTACTTTTGTTTGGGATATGTATCACGTATTTACATGCATTTCTATTTGGGATATATCTCATGTTCATGTATGTATTTGGGCTTGGGATAAGGCATAACTCTCACATGATGTGGCATAAGGGAGATTTATTGTATTATTTTGATGAGACATTCCACATGTCCATTAGTATGTTGTTGCTCCATGACTTGAATCATGATGATGTAAGGAGGCAACAAGAATCCTTGTTACTTTAGTTACTATTGGGAGAGTGTGGGCTGAATTCTTCCCATACATTTCATGACATTGCTGGAGGATGGAAACATGAGGCCTTACAGCATTGGCTTCTATTGAGGGATTATGGTCATTGTACATGGTATAATGATTATGTGATGAGGCAGTAAGATGCCTTATTATGGTGGCTTCTCTTGAGAGAATATGGCCACTACATTTGGTACAATGATGATGTGGTGTGGCAGCAAGAGGCATTGTTGTGGTGGCTTCTATTGAGAGAGTATGGCTCTCACATTTATATTGATGAAGATTTGGCATGGAAACAAGAAGAATTGTTGTGGTGGCTTCTTTTGAGAGAGTATGGCTCTCTTGTTTTCTTTCATGATGATCTAGCATAGAAGTAGAAGGCATTGCTGCAGTGGTTGTTATTAGGAGAATATGGTTTGAAATTATTCATGTTCATCCATATGTCTCTACTTCTTGTTTCTCACCATATTGATGTTATATTTAATTTCTACATGGCCAATGGGGCTAATGATGAGAGCATTGATAAATGCAATCTACTCTATGTATCATGGGTTGGAGAGATATTTCATGAGTTGGGACTTTCCACTTTGGGAATGAACCACTTCATTTTATGTATCTCATGTGTAGAGAATATATTTGGTCATCATATGGTTTCCTCTTAGACTTTCATTAATGAGGATGAGTATCTAAATTTCCAGTTGGAGGCCATTCTAGACATTCCAGAGAGGCAGCTTTGGAGTTGGACATGCATGACACATTGTGACCAATGGGGAGGCCTTCCATATGAGGATGCCATTTGTAGTGAGGGTGTTTGATGTAGCATCCACTTTTGCAGTTGCTTGAGGACAAGCAATATTTTTCAGGGGAGGAATGTAATATTCCCAAATTTTCACAAGATAATTTGAATGTTAAAGTTCTTATTTTTCCTTCTTAATTAAGTAAATAAGAGGGTGAAGGGACCCACAAACCCCATAGATGAATAAAATCCTCTTTTGATGTGTGTATGTGGATATTTAAAATCTAGATATACATTATGGAGTAGTGGAGTGACTTCTTAATGTGAAAGGAGCGGAGATCATGTCTCATTAATGAGAGAGATCATGGGGTTGAAGCAGTCAACTAAGATCATGGAGGGAATCAAATGTAAGATCATAGAGCATTCATGATGATATGATGGAGGATGTGGTGCATTAATGCACACATGATGGAGAGGGTGATCATTACATGCATACATGATGGAGATCATGGAAAGACAATGCAGTCAACAGGGAGACCTATGTCCACATGTACAACACAGTTATGAGGTGGGACAATGCATGGGAAGGTTCAAAAACTATATAATGAAGATGAAGGAAACATTATAGGTGGGCTTTAGATTATTGATTTGTGATCTACTTAGATATGGATTTATCATTTGATATTCCAAGCATGCTTGAGCTATTTAGAAAATTCTGCAGTGTTGTTTAACACAAGGTGTTTCCGAGCATAAATCCCACCCTTACCCACAGGGGACATTGAGTGCCTACTCTGGGAAGGTTTCCTATTGAGCTTATTCATCATCAAGCATTGGTTCCATATTGTTCCTAGTCTTTGAAGAACATCTAAATTTAGAAATTACACATTTCTAAAGATCAGTTTGGGAGGAGGAGGTTGTCTTCAGTATTTCAGTTGAGGAACCAGTGAAGGATTACTCCTATCACCTTGGACTTCAAGATCAATATTCCAAAGGGGATAATTTTAGATCTAGCATCAGGCCAAATATTATTGACCTCCTATCAGTATCATTCCCATCAAGGATTGTGTAGTCCATCATTGTAGATCTAAAGGAGGAAGGAAGTTTCTAGCACTTCAGCTAGGAATCCTATGAGGGATCATCCCCTCACCTTTCCATCACCATTTCCATCAGCCTAGAGCTTATTTTCTACGTTTTACATCAGGATTGAGTCTCTCCCTCTTTTACAGCATAGTTTTCCCAGCAGTTGTATCTTCAATTGCTGCATTTTGAGGAGGAGGAGGGAAAGACAAGATATCAAGCTTCTAGCTTGGAGATATGGAGGAGGGATCAACCCTCAAATCTTAGATCTGTTTGTATAGCATATTGCAGCTATATTTGGATCAGATCCACCTTCAGAGCTGCATAACCCAGTAGACCAGGGATTAAACCCCAAGAGGGTAAATTTCCAATCTCTTAGATCTAGAATTTCCTTTCTGGGTTATTTTTTGTTGCCTTCATATTGTCGAGATCCAGAATCTTGGCATCATTAGAGCTCCTGAGCTCCATAGATCTACATTTCCCTTTCAGCCAACAGTCACATGTTCATCATCTACTGAAGGAACAATGCAATATTTCCTCCTGCAACTCTCCAATTATGCAATGCTTGTTGTAGCATGCTTTCAGGGTCATTCTAGGCCACTTCTTTGGCTAGAGTACCTCTATTTTGTACATTGTTGTAAATATAATCCATCTCCACATAATAAAATGGCTCACCTATTTTGTCTATATATGTGTTGATCATAATATTTATGTACATTTTCCGTGTTACAAATAGTGTGTTTGTGTATCAATGCATTATTCAATTTTGGGATATTACATGATCTTTGAAATCATGGGTATGAGATTGGTACTCTGTGAAATAATCACCCAGATTCTCCTGCTCCTGAGGTTCTCCTACTCCTATATCCACTGCTAAGGAAGTGAGCATGGTGGAATTTTGTGATGGTTGTGGCACCACCGGTTGCTTCGCCCAATGGTAACAAGTCCCCGATCCTTCTCCATTTTGGAACCCCCTCGGGATTTCCCTCTATTTTCTTTCTCTAAAAACTCTTTGCCCCATCTCTTCTATTTTCTTGGTGAGCTATTGCACATATTTGAGGAGGAGGTTTACAAACTCCTTCCTGTCATCCTCTTCTGCCATTGGTGCCTTCCCTTTATCCTCCTATATCTCTGGGTGTCATAGACTAGTTTCTCCACAGGATGAACCAAGTCTATGAGCTACGATACCACTATAATATTCCAAATAGTAAAATGATAGTAATACAAAGAAAACAAAGAAAAAACATGCAAAAATATAGAAAATGCATCAAAACACCATAAATAGAGCCACAAACTACTGAACCATTTTATTAATATGGAAGTGAAAAATAAATACAATAGTGCTCAAAATGATAGCACTCAAACCGACAAAGCTGGTTGGGATGGCCCTCAAGATCTCTCGTTGAAACATTGCTCTGATGTTGTTCTTTTGGACTCTCCCTCTATGTTACCCTGTTGGAAATATTGGAAAATGCTCCTTCTCACTGAATAGAGTTGCGTATATGAGGTTGATATATTGCTCGAAAAATATTTGGATTTTAACCATGAGCTCTACTAAAAAAACCCAGAAAAACCCAGAAAGGATTTCCCCAAAGGTTGACCCCAGAAAAATCACCCTCTTAATGTTTGAAAACACACAACTATTGGGTATGTAGTGCTATGGGTTGAACTGATAGATAAAATGTTGCAACAACTCCCCCATAGCTCAAAATTTGATTGGTTGAACCCTTTACTTGATTCCAAGTTGAAGTGCCTTAGAATCTCACCCTCTCCTAGATGTCTTTGTTGTTGGACTTCGTGAGTCACTGACTGATTGTGTTGCTCCATTGGTGTTTCGGGGAAAATCACCCTAGAGGTTTGTTGGGCTTAAACCTCCACAGAGCAGGGGCATGCTACTTAAGAAGGACTCACACAACCATACATGTTCATGAAAAACTAAATAGAGTAGAACGAGGAAGTTACCCGTAGGTCCTACGGTTAGGCCGGATCCGCGGGGGTCGAACCCCAGCGAGCCTTCTTCTTAGCACAGAGAAGAATAAACAAACACGAAGAGCTTGGGTGCGGCTTCTGTCTATCAAAATGTTGGTAGTCCATGAAACATTAGATAAACCATAATGAATGCTTAAATAACAATATTCTCATATATGTAAGCAGACACTAACACGTATATTTCGGGAACAAGATGGTACTTATGTATTATAAATAGCATGTACATAAATAACGAGTGGAGAGATCACCTGAATCCTTCCATGATCTTCGAGCAGACCGTCGTCCGGATCCGTCCCGCCCTTGCCTCGCTAAGATCCTTTCCAAGCTGGTGCATACGAGATGACATATAGGAATATGAGCATCTCAAGGAAACAAGGGTTTCTGTGTGAGCGAAGAGGAAATTGCGGGAGGCACGGAGATGGAACTTGGATAGGGAGCCTGCTTAGTAGCTATCATCGTTCTCTCTCTCATAGGCCATACATGAGGGGCTTTTCTGTCCCTCAAGTAGTTTCAACGGTTGGAAACAATTGGCCACGTGCTGGGGTGGTTGAAATACGAGAGTAACCATCAACCCAGCCCGAAAATAGGGAATTTTTATATATTTTTTAATGATTTTAATAGCATACGCGGAAAAGTGCATGTGGACTCGCGTATACACGCGGAAAATTCTGGGCATAATCACGTATGGGGATTTTTACACTATTTTTTAGTGAATTTGTCCAAGTCTGTAGGAATGGGTGCCCAAAGCCATAAAAGCAATCATGAATCATATGAAGGTGAGAAATGATGCTATAACAGATGCCCCCTAATACATGAGGTCAGAAGGGGTACATGATGGCTGAAATGTATTATGCACATAGAAAGAACTTCGCAAGGACAAGAGAGGACTTCACCAGATTTCAGCCTGCCAAAAACCAATGAAAGAAAGCAGAGAGTCAACTCATGCTGAGGCGGGCATACCCATGCTCAGTCAAAAATACATCATATAGAAAGTACTGAATAGATCCAACATGTATACAAGTATAACTGAACTGAAAGTACATAATGAATCATCTGAGCATGGCCCGAAAGTATAAGTCTGAATCAATGTCCAAGTATCACATATAGAAAGTTGATCAAAGATGCTGCAACTGGATGTCTGATCAAATAAGTAACTGAATCTCCAAGTACCGAATCATAAGAGGTGGAACAAACGGTACAATCACGCAACTCGGGAGCCAACATATAAGATGCTGCTGTACTGAACTGCAACATATAAGGGTGGACGGCATCACTGGCAGAAATTGAATGGACTGTCAAAAGTGAACCGAAAAATGCTGATGCAACCCGAGGTCTTCACCGATCACTATGGCACAATTCTACACAATGGGAATAAATGAGCTGAAGTCGACCATGTGAGAAATCGTTGGATTACCGGTCAATGATGTATACCGTTAACCAACGCGAGGCAACCCACCGATAATGATAATGAGTGTCAAGGTGCCCCAGTACAATCTAACAAGTGCGAATGAATGAGTTGAAGTCGAACACTTGAAAGAATCTACCAATCAGGAGGCAATGATGAATCCCCACTGTCGATAGCGAAGAGTCTGCCACTGATGACTGCAAACCCTAAGGTACTGACAAAAAGACTCTAGACCTTATTCCAAGAGCAATGAGTCGGAGTCGATGGGAAAAGATCTGCTGGAAGGAAGGCATTAAGGCATCCCACATCAGTCCAGCGCGAGTGTAACCCGCAGGCCAAGATTTGGAAGGAATCGGATGAAGTAGAGTGATGGAACCAAAACCGAAGTACGTTTCCGACATGCACAAGATGAAGCTAGCACACAGAAGAAACCCTCTAAACCAACCAATAATGAAAGCTGACACATAGGTGAGAAATCCACCGATAGGGTCAAATGGAAATCAAGGTACTACATGAATCCCAAGTGTGATAATGTGTGCTGATGTCGAACACAGGGGAAACCACTCATTCAAAGACCCATAATGATGATCAAATGGTGAGCACAAGGTCACCTATCAATGATGGAAATAGGGCTAGGGTGCGGCTCTAGGTTTGCTCTCAGAGCAATGTGTCGTAGTCTATAAGAGACAAACCCGCCAGCAAGAAGTCAATGGGGACCTTCTCAAACCAGCACGAGCAGAAGACCAAAACATCGGATGTGATAGAACCAGATACTGACAAGACCGGGAAGGCCGACTGAATAATGAGTTAAGAGACACCGCAGAATGGCCGAATCTAGTTAGACTTCCCTTGAACAAAAGCATGACTCATGATGACCATGGCAATAAAAGTGACACTGTATAAGTCTGTTATGCAGGAGGCAGAACAAACTCTCCATATGATTGGAAGAGATAACCAACCGGGGGAGGACTAACAAGTGAAACAAGGTAAAGGCTGAACCTAGGTCAAAACTAAAACCATCCCAAATGAAGGAAACATATATAAGTAACCGGGGGAGGACTAACAAGTGAAACAAGGTAAAGGCTGAACTTAGGTCAAAACTAAAACCATCCCAAATGAAGGAAACATATATAAGTATATGTGCTTTGTTCAAGGGCGACAAACTAACTCTGTACTGCCATCAAAATAACGAAGATACATCCCGTTCCCGCTCTTTTTGTTATATTTGATTTTTTTTTCTTTTTCATATAATAAGCCTGAAAAAGAATAAAAGAATGCTATGGTACAATGGATAGAACGAGTATCAAAGAATCAGATGCACTAGTTCCTGGGACTGGAACAATCCTATGCTCAGTGCAAGGTGGTGGAAACTGGTAAGTGATACTCAAAGGAACGTTCCATCCATGGGTAAAAAGGTGTCAAGTCGTGATAGCTAAGTGCATGCAATGGTTAATTTTTACAAATAGTCAAGGTCAAAAGTTGGCTTAAACACTGAGTCCAAATGAAGCCGGCTAAAGGCCAGGATAAACAAGTAGCCAATATGCAATGCAGTGATACAACTTAACGACACCAGGGAGCCTCTAGGGTACTAGCTAGAAAAAATGATAGTGAGGAAGAAGAAGAATGAAGCTTCAACACATAAGACATGGCAGGACTAAAGAGGACTCCCGAGCCTACATAAAATGCAGCATGGGCATCAAGTGATAGCGAGGAACTAACTAGGAAGCCCATGTAAAGGAAGGCTCTACCACCAAGTCATGATTAAATAATCGGCGAGTGAAATGGGTGTAATACTTATGACCTGATGGGATCGACCCTATGGCAAGTGATCAGTGTGAAGGCTAGTATGCAAGATGCAACGGAAAGTGATTTCCCTAACCTATATGCCAGTGAAGATCATATACCTGCTGTGATGAGTCGGTAATCATGGATCAAAAACCGGGAAAAATCTCAAAATCGTCAAAATGTACCTGAAAACATACCAAACTGGGCCCTTCCAAGCATCCGGGTTATGCAGCTTAAGATAGATCGAAAAAATGAGCATAACAATTTTTTGCGAAAATTTTCAACTTTTTAGGCATAAATAGACAAATTACCTCATATTTGGTTCATTATTGCATTGCTGATTTGGAAAAAAGTGCTCTGGAGCAAAAAACTTCTTTCGCCAATTCAGGAACAACCGACCGTTGAATCGCACAGAATTTGTCAGGTAGGCTCCTCAATCATCTTTGCAAATCATTTTGTCCGTTTGGAAATTAAAATTTAGTGAATTTCACCATTAAAACCCTTGCTAAAAAACTCGGACTTTCGCATACGCGGGTTGGTAATAGGAAAGTCGCGTATACACGCGACTGTGCAAAGAAAAAGTCGCGTATGCACAGGTCCGAATCAAAAAATGCGTGGCTAATGGATGATTTGTTGAAATTTGATAGGATGAAAATCTCATGGAGGGAGCGTGAACATAGCGCAATTGATCAAGAGGTCATGCAAGATCGAGCATCGCAAAATATCCTTCGGAATTGCGGATTGTTCAAATTCTTCAAAATGCCGAATATGAAAAGCAATCCTCGGTTGCTAGAAATGCTCGTCAATTACTGGGAACCAGATCAAGATTGTTTCGTGATAGATCAGATGCCAGTACGCATTGAAGTGGAAGACATATACTTTATTACTGGACTCTTCCGGAGGGGAGAACCAGTAGACTTGCACGGGAAGCCCCTGGGAGGGCTAACCGTGGAAGACTATGTCCACGTGTATTGCGTAGAGGGTTCCAAAAAAGTTGGAACTCAGATTGCTATTAAAGATTTACGGGATTTGCACATGAAAATCCTCCTTTTCACCATCGGCAGAGTGGCAGGATCTGCCTCCCTACATCAGGCGTCCAGGACGCAAATGAGCATAGCAGTAGAATGCTTGACTCATGTGTATGATTGGTGCACAACCCTTTTACTGAACATGAAACAACAGTTGACCTCAATCCGCTAGGAAAAGACCAAACATTTTGGGTATGGTACTATTTTGATGACATTCTTCTTTGAGAAGATACCAGCATTGAGACCTAGAGTTATCTCTACCATCAGTAGCCCGCGAGACCCAAGAATTGCCCGTTGGGCGGACATGATGAAGAGATTAGGGGGAAGTGAAGTTCCCCGGACCACCTGGGACGATGAGTTCTTCCTTTGGTGGGGAGAACAAATCATCGCAGTGGAAAACTATCCCTATGCCGGGATGGACTTTCATGGAGATCCAGATCTAGTTCTTCCACCAGGAACAGCATGGGGCACAGTCGGTAAGTTTGCAAATTTTTTTGACTTATATAATTTTTTTTTTTTTTTTTTGGATTTTTTCAAATATGTATGAAAAAATGAAAATAAACATGTTTTTGATTGGATTCATAATGACTAACAATGTAAACATGATCATGATACAGATATTGGACCAGTGCGACCTGAGGGTTTCCCGCGCCACAAGCACCGCAAGGGCGAAGCAGATACAGTGGATTCAGATAGGACCCTCCAGGCTGTGCAGAGGAATTTGGAGGGGTTAACCCACAAAATACCTATGGTTGCCATGGAAGACCTGCTAGAAGCCATCCAGAGACAGGTGGTAGGAGTGCCCCGAGACTGGGTATGACTATTCCGCCGAGTTGCCACCGCAGTCACGTTCTATAGGAACACGACTTCTAGGCAGGGACCTCAAGAGTAGACAGATATTATGTATTAGATGACTGTATATTCTTTTTTGAGACTGAACATGATCGGGCATAAGCCCAAGTTTTGTATTACCTTATGGATCCAAATTTTGTAAATTTTTTGAACACTCTGATGATATATATACAGTGATATTTGATGTGATGTGATAAATGTATCAAATGTATGATGTTTTTGATGATTAAATTTTATTGTATGAATGATTAATATGCCAATCAATTGCTTGATTAGCTAATGAGTCTGCTAACCAATTGTCAGCTCAAGGAATATGAATGAAAGTTAAAAATTGAAATGATCTTTGTAACAAACGTACCCTCAAGAACAATCGTAATAAAAATGGATCTCGAACCCAATAAGTATTGTTCAACTGCGACACCACCAGCTGAGAGTCCAAGAAAACTACCAACGAATCAACACCCAAAGATATTTCCTCCGAGAGTAGATGAACAACTGCAGTGTATTCTGCTATATTATTGGAAGCAGGACCAATGCAGACCCCTCTTGATACTAACAGCTGACCGGATGGATAATGAAGCACCCAAGCCGTGGAAGCTAAGTTCTAGGTGTGTCTACTAGCACCATTGGCGAAACCAAAATGACTCATGACATCCAACACAACCTGCCAAAGCAGATCAAAAACATCACCAACTCATCAAAGATCGAAAATCAACCAGATATGTACAAAACAAAAAACTACTATATACAAAAGCAACATGCTAGGCCAAAGCCTAGGCATAATACTTCTTCAAATAGAGCCCATTTCGGGGCTCCGGCAACTCGTTCCCTTCGAAATCAACCAAATTATACGCTCATTTCTTAAGGACTCTTTTAACAATAAAGGGGCCATACCACATATATTTAAACTTTCCTGCCCCCAGGGCATTTTTTCTTGGGCATAGACCAAAACAAGGTCACCTTCCGAAAAAACTCTGGGTTTGACCGCCTTATCATGTTGAACTTTAACTCAGTTTTTATGCGCTTCATTCACCGTGGCGGCATCCCGACACTGCTCATCGAGATGTTCCAGATGAAGGAGCCGTTCTTCAAGACTAGAAGTGTCAGGATGAAGTTCAACAGCTAACTTAAGAGAAGGAATCTAGCATTCAATAGGAAATACGGATTCCACCCCGTGCACTAGTTGAAACGAAGTAAAGCCAGTTGCAGTTTTCACTGACGTCCTGTATGCCCAAAGTGCAGGATATAGCATAATATGCCAGTTGGATCTAGCTTTATCAATTGTCCTTTGAAGAATTGTCTTCAAGGATTTATTCACGGCTTCCACTTGCCCATTGGCTTGAGGATAATATGGAGATGAATTCTCCTACCGGAAACCCAATTTGAGAGCCAACTCAGCCATCATACTATTCTGAAAATGACTGCCATGATCAGTGACAATCTCTCTAGGAATACCAAAATGAGCAATAACCTGGTTGAAAAGGAAAAGAGCTGCAGTCTCACCATCATTCCCAAAAGTAGGCATAGCCTGGACCCACTTTGTAAAGTAGTCTACTGCTACAATAATGTACTTGTGACCTTTAGCCGAAGGCGGGTTACAAGTAGTATAATCAATACCCCACTTTGTAAAGGGACCGACATTAACGACTGGAAATAGCGGAGCTAGATGAGCGCGCATTTTTCGAGTATAAACCTGACACGGATGACACTTTTTGACCGATTCAATATAGTCTTTGAAAATCGATGGCCAAAATTATCTAGCACACAAAATCTTTTGGGCTGTAGCAAGCCCAGATAAATGACCCCCACAAGCTCCACTGTGAGAATCATTGAGCACAGCCTTAGCTTCTTCGAGAGTTAAGCAGCGTCTTAGGATTGAATCAACCCCTTGACGGTATAAAGCATCGCCAATAATCAAATATTTTTTGGCCAAGTGACGCAGCTTACGACGCTCATATTTCGAAAAAGTAGAGGGAAACTTCGCAGTCTGGAGATACACAATGATATCCCCGTACCAAGGATCCTGCGAAGAGATAAGAAACAAGTGTTCATCTGAAAAGGACTCATCATAGATCATCTCTTCTCCACAGGGCAACTCGGAGATCAATTCCACGAAAACTAATGATTTCTTGGATTTGGCAGACATAAACTCAAGATCAAATTCCTGTAAAATCACAATCCATCTATTATATTTTCCCCCAATCACACGCCTACTGAGGACAAAATGAAATGGATTGGCAGCTGCCAAAACATAGGTTTTGCGAAGAATAATGTAATTTCGGAGTCGCTGCACAGCATGAACTGCTGCTAAGGCTAACTTTTCTATCAGAGTGTACCGGAGTTCAGGTCCTACCAAGCCTCGACTAAGGTAGTAAATAACATGCTCTGCAAGAGCATCATCCTCCTAAACCAAAACCATACCGATGGTAGATTCTGCTGCTTCCAGGTACAAAAGGAAATCCCTGCTATAATCAGGTGGACTCAATAAAGGAGCAGAGGTCAATTCTTTCTTCAAAGCATTGAATGAGCATTGAGCGTAGTCGTCCCAAAGAAAAGGAACTCCTTTCTTCAACAATCTCATAAATCCCTTTGTAACTTCAGCATAATTTACGATAAATCTCCGAAGAAAATTAGACTTCCCTTGAAGACTTTGAAGCTGATGAATTGAGGATGGGGGAGGCAACTGAAGTATTGCCTCCACCTTGAAGGGATCTACCCTTATCCCTTCCCTAGACACAATGAATCCCAATAGCCGACCGGATGTAACCGCGAAAACGCACTTGTTCGGATTCAATCTAATCTTATAGAAACGACATCTTTCAAATATTTTCCGGAGGTGACCAGGATGATCCATCCTCTTTCGAGAATGAGCAGCTAAATCATCTAAGTATGCCTCGATAATCTTTTTGATGTCGTGAAATGCATATGACATGGCCCGCTGAAAGGTAGCCCCAACATTTTTAAGACCAAAAGGCATCTTCTTGTATGCAAACGTACCCCAGGGACAAATAAAGGCAGTCTTATGTTGATCTTCAGGACGGATAGTAATTTGATTATATCCGGAGAAACCGTCCATGAAGGAGAAAATCTCATTATCGGCACACTCATCAATGATCTGATCGATAAATGGTGTGGGGTAATTATCTTTAGGACACGCTTTATTTAGGTCTCTGAAATCAATGCACACTCGAATCATTCCTTGCTTTTTATCTACAAGAACGGGATTTGAAACCCATTCAGTCAAAGGAACCGGGAAAATGAATCCCGCCTTAAGCAGCTTCTCAACTTCAGCTTTGATAGCTGCTGCCTTCCTAGGATTGACCGAACGAAGTTTTTGCCTCACCGGCTTAGCGTTTCCATACATCTTGATCTCATGCTGGACAATAGATGGGTCTATTCCAGACATTTCCTCATAAGACCAAGCGAATACATCCCTATACTCTTTAGAGAGCTTGGTGTAAATTTGAACCTCTTCACGGGAACATTCAGCTCCAATGAAGACATTCTCAATAATATTGGGATCCCTGGAAATGTTCACCGGGATAGTAGGAGAGATCACAGCCATGCTCCCTTTAGCATAAACCTGTGTTGGTGCTAAAGGGTTCAAGACTGGGTGAACAGGACCAGGAGATGAAGGACTTGGAAAACTTGTTTCAACTTTGCTCAAATCAAGTAAGAAGTAAGACCAATGATGCAAATCATCCCACGGTCTATCTATACCAGTCATGGCTTCCAGGATGGCCTCTTCAGATGGAAGAGTGGTATCAAGACAATCCTGGGCAGAAGAAGAACTAAGTGTCCAAGCCGGAGCCACATCACCATCCAACTCTTCCGGTGAAAGAGGAGCTGGGATGGATTCTGCAGAGTCAACAATAGATTGATAGGCAATCTCAGCTGCAAAAATTGGAAATTCCATTCCACCCACTTGACCTTCCACTAATGTGGCAGTAGGGGAAGGTAAGGTCCAAGGGTCCGAAAAATAATGAGTTATAAAGAACTCTCTTCGAAGAGGAGCCTTGGAGGATGAAATAGCATTAATATGAACTGTAGGAGGAGGAATATCAAAAGTACCCATCAAGGAAGAATACATTCCAACTCCTAAATTCTCAACAGGCACCTTAGTATTATCCAACTTAGGAATAGATGAGTCAGTAGACGCATTCGGGTCTACAGGAGGACAGTCCAGTTGATCCACTGTAACAATCCTCCCTTCGTGGGGGAAACATATAATTCGAAATAATGAGGATGCAATGGCATCCATCTCATAAATCCAATTTCTCCCCAACAGAAGGTTGTAGTCCAAGCTTGCATCCACTACCTCAACCTCTATATTGATAGTTTTTCCCCCAACACAGATGGGCAAAGCTGGGACAATACCATGGGGTCTGTGAGAATGACCATCGAACGCAGTAAGAACAGTGCTAGATGGAACAGCTTTGGGAGATCCAAGTGTCTTCCAGCATGTGAGAGACATCACACATGTGGAAGCACCCTCATCAACAACCGTTCGAAAGATATTGCACTTCCGATATGACGATTTAATATGAAAATCCATGTGATGAGGAAGTCTCTTCTTAAAATTAGTCATATCAAAAGTAATCAGAAGAGAATTTTTTGGATCAATAGCCCCAATGGCAGTGAGAAAAGCACTGCGCTGAGCCGGACAAGACTGGAGTACCTCTAAAGCTGACATAGCGCAAGGAATCTGCGCCAGATCTTCCACAATCGAGTAGTTCTGGGCAGCCCTAGCATTTGGATTAATCGTTGATCACTTAGAAGATGCTTTGGCCATCCAAGGCATAGACTCAACATTAGGCTTCGTGATGTGAAGCGGCTCAGTAGCATCAGGGACATCCTTAGCTTTCGAAGACTCTTCTCCGCCATAATCATGGGATCTCGTAGCGATATCCGCGTGAGCACTCATCATGAAAATGTTCGATGGAATTTCCCCTTCCTGGGTGCCCCTAGAGGAAGCCCTAGGATTTTGGTTCGCGCCAACAACTAATTGTTGCCCTTGGGGAAAAGGGTTAGTTAACACATCATGGGAACTAGAAGAACCCTGCTGGGCTAACAAGCGCTGCGCATCCTGAATTTTAGGGCAAAGGTGTGTAAGATGGTCTCCAGCACATAGCTTGCATGGAAACTTCACTTTCTTTTTCTCCTTTGGACCCTCACCAACATTCTCGTTGGTTTTATTTGCATTACCCTTCTCGTTCTTGCCCTTCTTCTTGTTATTTTGTCCCTTCTTCTTCCCATCGGATTGTTGATTTCCTTTGGGATCAGAAGCTTGGACAACATTTATGGACAAAGACTGGGAAGGTGATGACTCAGCAGGCACAGCCTGACCAGAAGGATCAGATTGTAAAGACAACTGCTACAATTGAGAAAGCAGGCTGGCTGCACCACTATTGATCGATCCAACAAGTCCGTCACCATGAGGACCGGGCTTAGTTTTCGACAAATCTAATTTGGAGCGAGGAGCATTGGGCAAATACTTGTGAAGGACCCCAGACTGAGAATATATCAACTCTAGCTGCTGGGCCCTAAAAATGGCCTGCTCCTCGAAAAATACCCCTGAGAGGGATACATCTTTTGAAATATCTGACTACAGGGATTTGAGAAACCATTCCAAAATGAATTCACCTGGAATATGAGCTTTAATCAGCCTCTTCCTTCTCCTCCATTCCTGAATATGATCAGAAATGTGGGTTGCTTCATCCTGCTTAAAATTGGCTAGGATTTCAGTCCCAGCGTCATATCGGACAGGCAACTGAAAATGGTTCAGAAATGTAACAGCCAGTTCTCCAAATGTAGCAAAACTGCCCCCAGTTAGCTCAATATACCATTTGGCACCATTTCCAGTTAGGGTGCGTTGAAATAATCTCAACCTAATCGAATCATCAATCAGGGAGTTCGAAGAACACCATAAATGGAAAGTGGTAATGTGGTTAGCCGGATCTTCTCCATTCTTACCTTCAAACTTTGGAATGTCTGAATGAAGTTTGGTGGGAACCGGAGGCCACCCCGGACCATAACAAATCGGATCATTAGTCAACTTCGACAGATCTGGCATGTTTAATGTCGCCAAAAAAGGTAAGCGAGGTGGAGCCTGAGGATTCCATCCTTGATGGGATGGATTCCTAACATTCTGAAAAGAATAGCCTAGATTTGATGAGGCACCAGGTTGCCAGAAAGGACTCGTAGAAAGAGGAGAAGAACCTCCCCCCAACGCAGAGTTACCAAAGCCCAGACCAGTTCCCCCCGCTAAAGTATGAAATGAAGAGGAGAGCCCCTGATAGGGTTTCCAGGCATTAGAAAGAGGAGAAAAGGTCTGATAAGCACTCAACGAAGGGAAAGAAATATTCCCTTGATGACCTGCGTAAAACTGATTCCCTGCCCCCGCTGTAGTGAACACAGGGTTCCATCCTGTAAAAGTAGTCGAACTTTGCCCCCCAGACCAAGGGTTGAAACTCTGGGTCTGAGAAGTAAATGGAAAGGACCCTAAAGAAGGATTGGAACTAGGAATGTGCCCAGTTCCAAAAGGGAAACCCTGAAAAGAAGCTGATCCACTAGCCATGGACGACATGGGTGTAGATCCAGCTGCAGCAGCGGAAAAGGAAAAAGAGGAATTCCCACTAGTGGGCATCCCTGAACAAAAGGGACTAGAATGAGAAGCATGTGCTTGGGTGAAACTAGAGCCAAACATAGAAACACTAGAAGCAATCGAAGATAAAGCAATAGTACCCCCTCCTTCAACAGAAGCAGGGGTTTGAATGCCTGCAGCATTCACAGCAAAAGCCGCGTTCCCAGTCGTGGCCATCGAAAGGTATGAATGATACGGAAGATCTTCCGGTCTCTCAGACTCAGGTCCGATGTACTGAACAACGAACGGATAATCAGGAGGAAGAGGAGATGGACCTGATGCAGGAGGTTCAGGTACTTCTTCGATTTGAAAATCTTCTTCCTGAGGAAATAAAACTCGCGAGGTGAGCGGAACGCTCCTCTCGGAACCGACACCATAATCAGCTATGAAACCTTCAGACCTTTGTGGAGGATCTGTCTCCACTACGTCAGACGTCACAGGGTGGTAGCCACCTGCTAAATCACTCCTACGCCTTCTCGAAGAAGGCTCTAGACTCTCGGGAGATAACCCCCAGATTCTCCTCGATCGACGAGGCGCTTGATCAGCCACTTTTATAGATTTTAATTAGACTCAAAAAAGTGAAAAGCTAGGCAAGCTAGGAGCAAAGAGCACTCACTATAAGAAAAATACCTAAGATACAGTCAAGCAAATAGCCTTCAAGTATTTCCGCTCCGAGTGATGAGGACTGGACACCAAAATACTGGAAAGTGAAATATAGGACCTCCCGAAAGCAGTCTAGGATAATTATGGCCCAGGCCTACTAGCGAAGGTATCAGAAACAGTTACGCCGACCTCCTAACGACAGCCTTTTCCGGCTCAAGCACCCAAGCTTCGCAAGGGCACCCCCCAGAAGTACTGCTGAAAGTGATGCGACGTCTGCCTCAGGTACCACGGGTATTCCCCCTCGCAGTCACCTGTGTGGAACCTAGGAGTGGCAACTATGGACACCAATCCGTATCAGAAGCTGGGCGGAACGGTCTTGAGGTCAGATTCAGCTAATCGGAGGGGGGGTATCCCTCTTCTCAACCTTCACTTCCCCTCGCGCTTGACTCTCTGGAGGAGAGCTTTCCCGGTCCACCTAACGGAGTTGGATTTTGCTCAATTAATCAACTTCTATGTTTTGTTTGAGCGGCCTTGGAGAGTTAACTCTCCACTCACCTAATCCAAGGCCCTACAACCTAGCTAGTTGGTGTATGACACTTAGAAAACTTGCTAGTTGATTTTAAATTATATCGCTTATTTTAATGGGCTGTTATGTTAAGTCACAAGGATGCGGAAATGAAACTTATGATGTTTTGGCGTAGAAAGAAATTAATAAAAACCAAACTACATGCAAATGCAGTTATTGTCTTTCGATGAAAATAACTTCTACATGGGTTCTACGAGATTAAAAGTTATATTTTTTCTTTTCAGATAGCAAACTCACACTCACAAAAACTATGAAAGTGACTAAATGTTTAAATGCACCTAATGCAAATCGCTACAAGCATGCAAATCCTAAGATGCAAATCTCCTAAAGCAGAGTGAAATTTCCCAAAAGTCCTTCAGTTTTAACTCTTCTTGGTTGTCCAGAAAGCTAGTTCCCGAAATCAAGAACTCTTAATATGAAGACACCAAAGACGCTTAAAAACAAGAGGAAGAAATGAATGACAACTCCCTTCCAATTATCAAACCAAAATCCAAAGGCAAGAAACTTCCACCAAGCTTCAAAAGACACAAAAAATGAAAACAAAAATACAAAAACAAAAGCAAACAACAAAGCAAAATGTTTTTTGAGCTTTTGTGTTTTATAAAAGAGTTCGAAAAGACCAAGTAAAACTATAAAATTACAAGCCAATCAATACTGAATTTCAAGAAAATACTTCCAAAAATGTTGCAAATCTTATAAGGCTAACTAGTAGCAAGATCAATACAAGCAAAAGAAGACAAGAAAACTCAGCCACTCAGCCTAAAATAATAGTGCAATCCTGCCGCACGAAAAAACTCCAAAGAACCAAAAAAGACTCTTCAAAAGTTGCAACAAGACCTAGCCAACTGAACTCAAGAAAACCAATCAAGAAACGGGCAAAAATTGTAGTGCCAAGCAAAACATAAAGACAGGAAAGAGTAAATGAGCAGGAGCTCTCTGTTCTGATAAAGCAGAACAGCCAAGAATGCCCAGAAAGCGATCTTGGTACTCAAACCAGAAGTGCTAGCACAAGAAACAACACTTTGCCAAAAAGACTAGTTTTCAATCAAACGAAAGAGAGAAAAGACCAAATACCACCTTCTTCACAATCCAGAGAGTACTAAGACACTGCAGGGGAAGGTCTCCACAGACAGAAAGGACTCAAAAGCCAAAGAATCCAAAATTTCAAAATCTGCCTAGGTATACGCTACTTCACAGTTTAGCAACAAGCGTGCATACGCGACTGTGCTAAAGGAAACACGCGTATACGCGAGTCCCTTTAGACAAACTTGCGTGTATACGCGACTGTGTGCAGAAAAAAGCGCGTATACAAAGGTAAATAAAAAAAAAAAAGAACAAGCCTGGATAAGAAACCAGGACTTCAGTCTGATCGAGAAAGAGTAAAATGGACTGCAAATGAAAGTTAAAACTGTTGGAAACCTATCAGACAGCTGAAACCACCCAACAGGGGAATCACAAGAATGTGATCCCCAGCAGAGTCACCAGTTCTATTTCGGGGAAAATCACCCTAGAGGTTTGTTGGGCTTAAACCTCCACAGAGCAGGGGCATGCTACTTAAGAAGGACTCACACAACCATACATGTTCATGAAAAACTAAATAGAGTAGAACGAGGAAGTTACCCGTAGGTCCTACGGTTGAAGCAAATCCCGCGGGGTCCAAACCCCCAGCAACCCTTCTTCCTTCTTAACCTGAAAGACAAGAAGAAACAAGCACGACAAACTGGTTGTACAGCATATATCTACTCTAAATGTTAGTTAAATCCATATGAAACATTAGATAAACCATAATGAATGCTTAAATAACAATTTTCTCATATATGTAAGCAGACACTAACACGTATATTTCGGGAACAAGATGGTACTTTTGTATTATAAATAGCATGTACAGAAATAACGAGTGGAGAGATAACCTGAATCCTCCCACGATCTTCGAGCAGACCGTCGTCCGGATCTGTCCCACCCTTGCCTCGCTAAGATTCCTTCCAAACTGGTGCATACGAGATGACATATAGGGAGATGAGCATCTCAAGGAAACAAGGGTTTCTTGTAATGAACTGGGAAAGTGCAGGAGGCACAGGGAATCAGACTTGGATAGGGAATACCAACAGAGTATAATATCAATAAATTCTCTCTCTCCCTTAGGCCATACACATGGGGGGCTTTTATACTCCCTCCAAGTATTTTCAACAGTTGGAAACAGTTGGCCACGTGCTGGGGTGGTTGAACTACCAGAGTAACCATCAACCCAGCCCGAAAATAGGGAATTTTTATATATATTTTTAATGATTTTAATGGCATACGCGGAAAAGTGCAGTTGGACTCGCGTATACACGCGGAAAAGTCTGGGCATAATCGCGTATGGGGATTTTTACACTGTTTTTTAGTGAATTTGTCCAAGTATGTAGGAATGGGTGCCCAAAGCCATAAAAGCAATCATGAATCATATGAAGGTGAGAAATGATGCTATAACAATTGGGGCTTTAAGTGGCCTGATGCTAGAATAATGAAACCTTCTCTCAAGGACAATAGGAATCTTATCCTGAGTGGGAACTCGAAGTCCCCCGAGGACGAGGTTGGGATCTTTGATTGGAGACACCCATGTGCCAAACAACACCATAAACTCGGCTAAATAGCTCAAGCATGCTCAAGTCACAGGAAAATCAAATAACTCAAAATTCTCTCCATGTCTTCCCTCACCCCCTTTTATTCTTGTGGAACCCTCACACCCCTGGGCCCACATCATAAATGTGTTTTACTCTTGCTCCATATCCTCCACATTTACTACGCTGCTCTCTTGGCCTCTTGGTCCCTCCCATTACTATGTTGTCCTACTTTCACACTAAGGAAGTGTTTTTTATTCCACTACTGATTTTATGGGTCCCTCCACCCTTTTATTCATCTACTTAATTAAGTAAAGAAAAAATTAATATAGCTAATTAGGAATATTACATATAATATGACTCTAAATTATCTTGATGACAAGGCAACAAACTCCTAAAGAAATCAAGAAGAATTCTTTGACCTATAATAAAACTTCTTGCTCATGAAACCCATGAGGCAAGCATTACAAAATACATTTTATTATCCTTGTCTCTTTATTACATAAATTCATAATTTCATGTCGTTATGAAGACCAAACCTAGTTACACCTTTCAATGTGATTATACTCAAATTTTGAGCGGGAGCAATCAGTGGATGCAGAATTCAATTTTGCAGCTGAGTACCCATGTTGCACACTTTTGATGCACCCTACTACATGAAAAAATGTGAAATACATGAAAAAATGTGATTGCAATCACATTTTTTCATGTATTTCACATTTTTAATGTAGTAGCGTCCATCGAAAGTATGCAACATGGATACTCCTTGGATGCAAAATTAAATTTTGCATCCAACGAGTGCTCAGGCTCGAAATTTGAGTAAAATTGTAGGGAGATAAGTTGAAAATACGATTTGAAAAAAATTTCTTTTTTCTTTTTTCCCTCCAAACGTTGATGAGGTAATCTAATATTATTTTATTATTTCCACTATTCTTTTATAATATTCCTTAGGAGGCCCATTTTAAACCTCAAAATATCTCTAATGCTTTGTCCTCAATTTCACTCTTAGAAAACATAAAGAAAAGTAGAAACTTATTATTAACAACATAGATTGCTAATTAAGATTCTTCGAGCCAATCATAGATTCGATCATGGAATTAAAAACAATCCTCTTGAAAACCCTGAAGTTCTTGAGAAAGTGAACTTTCAACCAACTGAATTAAATTATAAGGACAATCTTGTGAGGAGAATATGATTTGATCATGTTTAGGAGCCTTGTCAAGATCGTGGGGACCTGCATAACCATTAGCAAAGGTTGAAGTGCCTCGATTATCCAATGAGTATGTGAAGAGTGAAACGATGACTAAAAATAATTTATGGCCGTGATGGGATCAAAAAATGTAAAACAATTATTATCAAATGCACCATTGAGAAATGATTAACTGAAAGGCAGGTGTGAAGGATAGTGTTATGATCCGATGCGTTGGTTAAGGCATAAGATACTTCATTATTTGAACATAGAAATAGATCAGTTTGAGTAGTTTGACATATTATTTTAATAATATAATCATTTTCCTCATGTGTTGAATACAAAAAAATATTACCTTGTATCCAATTAGAAGAATAAAAAATGAATTCTAGTATCGAAAATATAGGAATCCAATTAGGATATAATGGATCAAAATGTGGTGAATCGGATTCAACCTTTGTATCAGCTTGGGCAATTAATATGTCAATATGAGGAGTTTTATTCACCAAATAATTCAAGAATTCACTAACACTCAAAACGATAACTTTTTCCATAAGGAAAATAATTAGCATCACAATATTCACAAGAAAAAACAGGAGTTGATCGTCCTCAAAAGAATTTGACAAATGTGAATCCTTCAGCTTAGGATAAACTTTTTGATGATAATTAAAATGATCATAATCATATCTTTGTGCATCCATTAAAGGTATACATTCCAATCATGGATTTGATATGAAATATTTTCATGACGATGAGCTAATCAAAGTGGAATTCTCTATCCAATCAGAAATAAACTCTTGAAAGTTAGTAAAATTGTCTTTCAAATACCAAGAATCTTTCAAGAATAAGTTAGCATTCGATTAAATAATGCAAAGAATGTAATTTTGCAAGGAAATCCAAATCTAATATAGTTTGGGGATATCATTAGATCTGCAAGTGTTAAGTCCCTATATTACTAGTGTAGTCCCTTATTGTTGTTAGTGTAGCCCCCTTATTTGTTGTTGTACCCCTATAATCCCATATTGTTATTATTGTGCCCCATAAAATCCCACTATTGTTATTGTTGTGCCCTTACATATTATTATTTGAACAATGAAATAATAGTCTTACAATCATTCACAACATATGCCATGAAAGTGTGTTGGCTCAAAGAGCTTCATATATTAAGTGAATGTCCCAAGATATACAATTTCAATGCTTCCATACTAGCCCCAAGAGTGGAACATTATCACTACTTACTCCTCTAAAGAAATACCTTCTCTCCTATGCCAAACTAAAGAATTCAAGGTGAAAATTTCAAAGTCCCAAGTCCCTTTATTTTGAGCTATGAGGGTGTATTTATAAAAAACGAGGTGACTCTTCACCTCCCATGTGACTCTTGAACTCCCTCATGACTCTTGAGCTCCTACTATGACTTTGAAAATTCCTATCTGACCTTTGAACTTCTAATGACTCTGGAAATTTCTAGTGACTTTTAACATTCCATGTGGGACCCTTAGTCTTCCACACATTTTAAATTTTCTCATTTTAAAAATAAAATAATTAAATTCCACAAATGATTTTGTTGGAGTCCCGTAATTTGGCAGATTGGTAAACTCAATGACAGGGTAACATTAGACCAAGCTTTAAAGTCCTAGGACCTAGCCTTCCTGGACTCAAAGAGGGCTCTCTCTATTGTGCGAAGGATGTGAACTTGTTCGCTTTGTATGTTTGATTTTAGGCTAGATGTTAAGTATATTTTGGTTTTTTTTTTGGGTTTTTGAGGTAAACTGATAAAAAAGGACAAATAGAAAGAGAGTTCATCAAATCAACAGGGCTATGGGGTTAGAAAAAGTTAGGATTTTCTAAATGGTGGAAAAGGTAGTACTGTAGGGCCGATTTGGTCAAGGTAAATGGATTCTTTGAGTGAAAATGAAGTGAAATTAACATTAAGTTTGTGAAAGACAAAGAGACCTTAAACATATATAGTTTTAAAGAAGGTATTCATAAGGTAGGGAAAACCATAAATATCTATGAATATAACTCAAACTGATACATATGAAAGATAAACAATCTGGAGATACATAGAAGCATAAGAACCTCTAAATTTGGAAAATCACCTTCAGCTACTGGGGAAAACAAATAAGATAAACAAAAAACTCAATCTATGAAGAAGGAACACCTAAAATGCATATCTTGAGCTATCGGGAACTCTGAAATAAGTTTGCAGGCATGGAAAAAGTGCAAGATCGAACGATACCTCTTTGACTTAACTAAAACAACCAATATTTCATAGAAAGATTTCAAAAATGGAGTTTTTGAGAATCTATAAGTAAGTAGGGCATACCTTAAATCATACAAGATAGCAAAACATACTGACCATAAATGAAACAAATAACAATTTCTTGATGGACCTAAAGGGCAGTTAAGAATCCTTTAGAAATGATCAAGAAGAGGAAAACATCGAAGCTATAACATGCAGGATGATTGAGGTGCTTCCATGAGCATGTATCAACATATACTTTTCTGATCTACAACAAATGAGAAATGGAACATTAATGAAAACAAGGAAACATAAAAAAATCAGAGAAACATCACCATTCACCAAGCTATGGAATCTTGCACATAATGCTCTTCCACCATCAAGCCAAGTAAGACATCATCCACTTCATAAAACAAGTATTTCTTCCAAGCTCATAATGCTATGTATTTCTCTCAATATATCAAGTTTTACCTCTGTGTTACAATGAATCCTCTTGGTTATATAAGCCAAAGAGGAGGAAAAGAACATAGAGCAACTAGAAGGCCATTGGCCAAAAACAAATATCTAAAACTGTCCTTGAGGCTTAACAAAGTCCAAGGCACAAAATATCTTTCAAAAATATCTTTTCAGACCAAAATAGAAAAAAAGGATCACTTTCAAGGCCTGACACACAAGATAAACTTGATTAATGCACATTTGGCCCAGTCATCACTCAGAAAACTGCTTTTCAGCAAAATCTACAAGAACGTAGCACTAGAAAAAGTTTTGTGTCGCAGTGAAGTTTTGTCTGACCTCCTGATGTCGAAATGAGTCCCGTGATGGCTCGTTGGAAAGATACAGATGTCTAATTTTCAAAAATACTTGATCTTTTTCCAAATTGATGCCTAGAAGTTAGTCAAAAAGTAGAAACAGTGAAAAAAGCCCAGGAGTGTAGCACCTGCTGATATTAGGGGCAGAAAGGTGAAAAATGGTTGTTTTTGGCCTTTTTGAGAGATCAAAACAGCTTCATTTGATCTGAAAATTTTTGAGCATGTTCCTTTGATGTCAAGGAATCCAAAAATATATTTTTCTTTAGCTGAAGATGCTCCGAGAAAAATTTAAGGTAGCAATGATTTTATGCTTTTAGGCCTAAAATTCACAAAAAACAAGAATGTGTCCAAAAATGCGCGAATTTGGTGAATAAACCCCTTGAGGGTTTTTAGAAACATGTAATGAAGCTTGATCAAGAATTCCAAGCCGGGATAGGTCTTTTCAATGTTTTTTCTCCAGGCACCTCCTTTGGGCAGCTTTGAGCTTCCTTCGAGCAAATTGATTTAAGTTTTTGTAGTGCTCAGTCATTCTTCTTTGTAGGCCCAAATCTTTGTTAGCTTTCTCCAATTTGACTTCCAAATTATGATTTTCCCTCTCAGGCCAAGGCTCTCTATTATCTTCAATTTCTTTGGAAAGGAGCTCCGTAAGAGGGTACTGCTGTTCACGAGCTGATTCTTCTTCTTTCTGCTTTTGTAATGCTTTTCTAAGACCCATGGTCCTAGGTCTCTTCCTTGCTAGTACTTCTTCTTCATCATCTTCCGCATACTCACCCATGTATTCTTCTAATCTTACTTGTGAATTTTGTGCTTATCTTTTATATTTGATTGCCTAAGCTTCATAAATAGCCATATATCCACTCATATGTCTATTTTTCATTTGCAAAAAGTGGATAAGGTCCTTTGTCCTTTCTAGGTTATTTTCCAAGTCTTTAACTTGGGCATCCTGATCTTGCAAGAGCGATCTAATAATCCTAGCGTCTTCTTCTTCAGCATCACTATCTAGTTGTATTAGCTCAAACTCCCTCTCATGCTCATGACTGCTTTATTGTTCATAAATTTTCTCCTTTCCCTTGCCTTTTATGGGCTTCTTTCCTCTAGTTTTCTTAGGCAATTCAACCTTGCTCTGTTTTGGAAATTTACCTCTACTTCTTAGACATTGCTAGTCACTATTTAAGTGGTTTTCTTCCTTGATGTTCTGGTGTTTTTAGCCTTTTCTATTTTTGAGGAAGGAAGCATGGCCCTTTGCCTTGGAGAGGTAGTAAACACATGCTATTGACCTTGCTAATGATGAGTGAAAGGAGGAGTTAATACATGGGCTTGTTTATTTTGTTCTCCTGCAGCCTCAGGGCTGTCCTCTTCTCCAAAAACATTCTCTGCTTGCAATTCTTGGTTACATTTTTGTGGGGAATTTCCTTGTTCATTAAATTTCATACTTGTAATCAACTCATCACCAGGAGTGAACTCAGGAAGATCATGCCCCTTTTCTGTTTGGTGGGAGATGTCTAGGTCTATTGTTTTTTCCTTTTCAAAACTATCTCTTCCTTTATCTATCTTCTTGTTGTCATGACTATTTTTATTACTTTCATTTTTTTCAATGTTTTCCTGATGTGGACTGCCTTCATCATGATTATTGTTTTCATTTTCTTGCTGTAGGCCACCTCTTTCTTCATCACTGTCTTCATTTTATCCTTGTGGGCTGACAGCTTCATGATTACTACTTTCATTCTCTCCTTGTGGGTTGCCTGCCTCATCATGATTTCCTTTCCCTCTACTGTTGCTTTCATCATTGTCTTGATTTTTATCACCATCTCTTCCCTATTCTTTGTCATCATCACTTTCTTGCTCCTTGTCATCATCACTTCCTTGCTCCTTGTCATCATCACTTCATTGCTCTTTGCTTTTACAACACTCTTCTTTCTCACTGCTATCTGTGGAGGATGATTTTTGTTGGGGAGTAGAATCATGAGAAGAAGAGGAAACATAAGGTGTGGAGGGCAAGGAATGAGCATGAGGAGGGATTTGGGATGCAAATGGACTGATCTGTAGTGGCATAGAAGATGCAAAAGTGAAATCAGGGTGAGAGATGAAAGTTTCCCAAGGGATGTCCTTTTGTTTCAGCTGGTAAAGGATAATGATCTTAATCAGAGAGTGATGGAATAAGCTTGTTTTCTGTTGAGCTAGAGGCTTTTTTATAACAATGGAAGACATCTTGTCTATACTCTTGGACAAGAATAATGGTAGGTTTAGCAACTTAGCTTTTGTGAAATTCATAAGGAGTCTGATGTGATAGGCATATACTTGGGAATATCTACCTTCACAAGTGAAAAACTTCATGACTATTTTCATGAGGGCGGCATAGTCATCCAGCAAGTCTGAGAAAGGGAAAATGGAGCTGCATGTATCTTGATGATTTGGCTATAGAAAAGGCTGATAGTGGTTGAGGTCAAGGTATGATTTTTTGAAGCACTCTTCTCCTATGTTAGGGATTTTGGTTGCCTTAGAAACAGCTCTAGGAGTGAGTTCAAAATCTACACCTGCTATGTGAACTTTCTTTCCATTCAACCTCAGGGCAAATAAATTTGTTAGATGAGGGTGGCTAGTGACCTCTGGTATTTTTTTGCAAAATTCAAAACAACCTACCTCTTGAAAACATGACAAGATTGAGGGAGAGGCAGTGATTTCTTGAATAGTGGTGGGCTCAAATCTGTTGTGTTGACCTCCCTTTTTAACCCCTTTCCTTGGAGGTATTTTTACCTTTTTGTTCTTTTCCAAAATCAATTAGACATCTCTTAAATAAAAATAGGCTTTCTCTTCCTTTAACACTTCTTTCTCCTTTAATCTAGTTTTTCGAAATATTCCTTAGGTTTTATGAGCAATTTTAGGGGTAAAAATAGTGATAAATACCTCCAAAATGATTTTGCAGTGATGAACACTAATCTTTGAGGAAAACTGGAAAATTTGGCCTTTTGAAAGAAATGATCAAGTGATATGCCCTTACACCCAGGCATGTAGCGTCTAAATGGAGGCTGAACGAAGAAAATGCACTCAGCCAGTTCAAAAAACTGTGTTTTTGAATGGAGTCTGAACGACAGGCAGAGACTGAACAAGGGTCGGGAGGAGACTGAATAAGGGATTGGGTAGAGACTAAACAAGGTTTAGGCGGAGAATGAATGAGGAAACGCGTCGCGCTAGTGCACAGGCACATCATGTCCTTTGTAAAATCCTACGGTGAGGTGCTACAGGCGCATAACGCTCGGATACAGGCACGTCGCGACCAAGAAAAATTGCACGGGGCTTGCCAAGGAACCAGAGAAACCCTCCCCTTTTTTCCAATCAGTAATATGAAAATGAAATCTGCCCTTTGAGGCATTTGTGCCTTATGCAATGCTTTTTAAAACATGCAGCCTTCCTTTGAATTTTTCCAAATGGTTTTATCAAACCTCTGCCCTTTTTACTCATTTACCCTTATTTCTTATAAAATAGTTTTGAAAAAGTGCTTTGAAAACATCACAATAAGTTTTCATTTTGTGTGTAAAAAGAAAACTCCCCGGTGTTAACTTATAAAATTTTGCCCTCCACTTTTTATGAAAAAGGATCTTTGCCAACTGTAGTTTTCCCTCTGCTTATAGTATTGAAGGAGGTCTTTTAAAGCAGGTTTTTTCCCTCTGCTTATAATATTGAAGGAGGTCTTTTAAACCAATATTTTTTCCTCTGCTTATATTTGAAGGAGGCATTTCAAAGCAACTTTAAGCCCAGTCTCTATTTTCCAAATGAAGTTTTTAGCCTCCCACACAAACTATTTGTGTCATGCCCTTTGCTCATCATTTGAATGAAATCTCTCTTTGAAAACTAAACCTTGTGCCCTCTGCTTATCATCATTGAAGGGGGCGCCTCATAAAAACAAGTGATTTCCATCTGCTTATCATTGAAGGAGGCATTTATAAGAAACTGTGCCCTCTACTTGTCATGAAGGAGGCCCTTTAAACTTAAGTCTTTTCCCTCTACCATTGAAGGAGGCTTCTTTAAACTTAAGTCTTTTCCCTCTACTTTTCATTGAAGGAGGCTTCTTTAAAATTGTGTGGGTGCTCTGTTTATGCTTGAAGGCAGGTACTTCAAACAAAATCTGGGATTTTTAAACAACCTATGTCTTTTTCCCTATCTTTGTTCATTATTGAAGAAGACCCTTTAAAACTGTGTCTTTTCCCTCTACTTATGATTGAAGGAGGCAATGCAAACACAACTTTTTAGGCTCTCTGCTTATGATACATGTTCTTAGAGAGTCTCACTGTGAAACCCATGGGCAAGTAATGTATTTCCAAATGATAAATGTCTGCTATGTCTGTCTTAGGAATAATTATTCTTTGCAGCAATTGTAGCTTCATTGGGGATAGTAGTCCTTTTGATGATTTTGAATCTAGGCTATAGGTGTATAAAAAGACAATTGTTTCTTTTTATGCTTCTCATTTTGATGCCTAGACTGCTGGAAGTCTTTTTCCAGAAAACTACCACACCTTTGTCTCATTTTTCCAAGATGAATAATTCTTTTACCTTCTTGGTGTTTTTTATTTTGCAGAGACGAATCTTGTTGGCTTTCTTCTTCTTAAACCTGCATTTTCTTTAGTCTTCAAATAGTCAACTACTCTTGCTTTGAAGCTTTTCCTTGAAGTGTTTTCTTGCCCAAAACTTATTAATTCCATCCATCCTAGCACCCCTATAGAGATGCACTGATAAAATGACTTTGATCATTGGAGGCCTTTTCTGATGTATCATGATGATAATGCTTGAAAATTTCACTTGATCAATTTTCTTCAGACATAGGACCTTCTTACTCTGTTTCTTCCTGAATTGACTTTCTGAGATTTGCTAAAACAAGACATATGACAACTTGATGGTGCATGACCTAGGGATAACAAAAGGATTTTTTTTTCCAGATAGAAGGGCATGATACTTTGATTGATAGTAAAAACAAAGTTCTTAACAAGACACATGTCTTTTAAGATACTCATCCCAAGCACTATCACCTAACCTGGACACTTTGTTATGACCTTTTAAAAGGGTTTCCTAGACATACTCAGGTCATCAAACAGTAGCTTCAGTCAGTGAGAAGGTAACAAGGACAACTTGACTTATGTTTGGAAAGACTGTTTTGTGAAATAGGAGGATTTTGGATATCAGAGATAAGAGGTTTGTGACAATTGTGGTTAGGGTAAGGCCTACTAATCTAGGATAGGATTTTAAGCTGGATGACCACTTCAATCACAATATGCAAGAGAGAGGGGGGGAAAAGATAAAAAAATTTCTCTGAGGGGTTTTCTGGAGGACAAATTGACTGTTTGAAATTGGTTTCTAGAAAACCTTAACAAGGCATATAGTCATCAAAACAAGTGAAAAATATTGATGACTAACAGATGTATCAAGATACATTGACACATATGAATTAATAGATATTTGTATAATTATAATAAAATAAAGACTAATTCCTAATGGATAGTTTATAACTAAATATCACTTTAAGTAATTTATTAACTAATTTAATGACTTATCCCTAATTTTGAACCCTTGTAATATTATTAATTTCATTTAATAATTATAATTTTATAAATTAATAATTTAAATAAAAAGAGACTAATTCCTAACGACTAGTTTATAACTCATTCTTAACAACTAGTTGATAACTAAATATTATTTTATTAATTTAATAACTAATTTACTAATGGCTAATTCCTAATAGCTAGCTCTGGACCCTAATGCGTCCTCGCTATTTATTCTTTAGGATTGATTTATTTTTTCATCTTTTTCTTGAGGATGAACCACATTAATTGGTTTGAAATGTCGACCAAATCCTAATGATATGATTAATCTGAAAGACATTATGATTTACAATATAGATCACAAAATTATAAGATCTAACATATGACTTTTTTATGAGACTTGGAAAAGCCTTTACTAGGTATTGATGATATGGAACTTCAATATGATGTGTCCAGGCCAATCATTTCTCCTTGCTACCATATTTGTATCTTCTTCATGATGGATCTTTTCTTTTTCTTTATCTCCACCCTCCAAACGGTATAGATGAGTTTCAAAACCTTCAAAGTTAGCATGAATTTCCATGTCTTTTTATTGGTCCAAGATTCCTTCAAGTTCTTCATGATGGTCCCTTTGGTGCTTTTTATTTTCAAGTGCTTTCTTATATCCTCTCCTTGGTTTCCTCCTTGAGCATCATCTTGTCATGCCAAAGTAATAGTACATGAAAATGGAATTCACTCATGAAAATACAACATCAGTTCCAAAATATCTTATTCTATCTTATTCCTTATGCAACATCATGATCAAGTCGACATAGAGTACAGGTATAAGAATGAGGCTCAAGGATTGCGCAATGCATAGTTCCAATATGCAGTGTGTTAGTGTCAGTATTTGCAACCTTCCTCCAGTGATCAAACATGCTCTTACAAAGTTATTTTAAGATGTCAAGGTCAAAATTTTCCATTTTAGTGAGTTTTCAAGCAAAATTTGGTCACTAGGTATTAGGTCTAGGGTTTGTTTTCACTATTTTCAAAGTTGTCCAAATGTCGGTCCATGTCACCATTCAGTTGAGTGTACCATCATTCATAGGATTTTCATCATCATGTCAAGTTCCAATGGGTCATTTTACACCTTGTTCATGCTTCAGTTGTGCCTAGGTAAGGTTCATTTCCCTCTCCTAGGGTTTTGGAGGTAATTTCTCTTGGATGGTCAAATCATCAGAAAAACTCGTATCCTGATGTTCATACACCTTCCCTTATCCTTAATGTACCTTATTAAACACTTCCCATCACTGAGATCCCCCAAATTCCTCATTTTCGCACAAACCCTAGTTTCTTGCTACAACTTGGCAATTTTCTAGGCTAGGCCTGTGTTTTGCCCTTTTGGACCCCTTCCCCTCACTCAATATTTGAAATTACACTTTCCCCTACTTTCTAACATCCCTCAATACTTCCCAAAATTTTCTCAAGAATTTATAAGCCCCTTATTCCCTTCATTTCGCTTCATTTCGACAAATCCCTTATTCCACACATCGGGATAGGTTTTACTCCAATGATGTTTCTGAGCAAGAAAAGATGAATTTGGGAAACTTGAGAGAGGTTTTTGTCAAAATAGGACAATAAAGAAAAAAATCCTTCAATTTTTACACAGGTGTCATGGTTTTAGAGAAATGTAAAAAATACAGTTGCCTCAGGAGAATTGATGCACCTCTGAAGTGACGTTGAGAAAATCAGAATTTCTCCCAGCTTGGTTGGTAAAATGACTTGCTTGATGAGTCAAATGATAGCTAGACACAAATATATTTCCAATGAGCTATCATGAGCTCAATTTGGAGTTTAGGAAGACCTTAAAAAATTGACTGCAACAGCACTCTGCCTTGAGGCAGCCTCATTTTGAACATTTTGACCAGTCTTGGGAGATTTGATTTTTGACAGGGAAAATGAACTCCAAATTGAAACATTCCAGTTGTTTTGGAATGTATACTCAATAATATTTCCAACGAGCTATCCCACGCCCAATTTGGACACCGGGAAGGCCTCCAAAAGCCTCCTGTAAAAGGGAGCTACGCATTGGGTTTGTGGCGCGGTGCATAGAGCTGCAAGCCTAATTTCACCATAAACTTCTCCAAATTTTCCAAATGTGCTCGAATATGTGGTGTGAAAGTAAGTTAAGAGTTTTTTCCATTGCAAGTGAATATTTTTTCTCAGAATTTATGGTGGTTTAGTGTGTGAAAGCTCATCATTAGTTAAAAAAGAAAAAAAGAAGCAAAACAGAGTTTTTGAAGAATGTCAAGTTTTCAACATTACAAAGTGGGTTTTTTCAAATGAAAAATTTAAATCCTTGGCATATAACATATTTTCCAAATTCAAAACTCCATTTTCATGCCAAAGAGACAGTAGTGAGCCAAGGAAGAGTTGTGAAGAGCGAACAAGTTGTTTGAGGGCAGATTATATTGAAGTTGGGTGCGCGGCGCATAGGCTAAGTGTCGCGGCACACTGGGCAGGTGCGGAGCATTGGGCTTGCCTCCAAAGTGTAAAAAATACACTGGCGCGGCGCATTGGAGGGGCGCGGTGCACTAGGCAGACTGCGCGGCGCATTGGGCTGAAACATCAAAAATTTTCCATTCTTCTCCAAACATCAAATTTGCTCGGTTACTCCATGCTCAAGCAATTCAAAGCCACTCCTCTATTGCCATGAACATGTATTTGGTGTTTTTTGTGAGGATTTGAGTACAAAAAACCAAACCCTAGTATCTTGTTTGAGAATTGCCTCCTTTAGGGTTTTGAAACTAGTTTTGTGCCAAATACTTCCATTCTCCACCTTGTTTCTTCCCTTCATCACTGTTTATTTTCTCACAATAGCCTATTTCCCTATTCCCTATCCCTAGTTACTCATTCCTACCCATTTCCATTACCTCCCCATCCCAATTGTGAAATTTCTCCAAAGTTAAGTGGATGTCCCTTGTCCCTAAAATTTATCAAATCACAAGTTTTTAAAAGGAAAATTCCACTTGACAAAAGTTCATTGTTTTTTCTGCCTTATTCCTCATATTCCCTCTTATATTCCCATATATTTGGCAATCAAATCAAAACAAAAAATTCTCATTTTCATCCAATACAACATAGACCTTGCATAGACCTTGGACATCATGGAGGCAGATACTGATACATCCTATGATAGAGACAATGATTCCAGCACTGAACTACATGCACCTAGAAGGCCAACAAGGAAAAGAACATGCTTAGGCACATGAAGAACCATTATTGGGCGCAAAATCATGTTTTCAAGGCGCGAATCAAGTTCCTGAAGGCAAAGTTAAAGAGGGCACTAAAGCGTCGCAAAAGGCATGATAGAATCCAAATTTTGGCCAAATATTCTTTGGCCCAACATAGTGCTTAATGGTGGACATTCAGCCCAAATTTCAAGGAATTTGTGAAACTTTTTTTCAATTTTGATTTTTTTGGCCTAAACACAGATTTTCCTGCCCGATGCATAGCCCCACTTGGTGCACGCTTATAATTGGCAGCTCTTTTGGAGGAAAACTTTGCATTTTTTGATTTTTCATCAAAATTTATGCATGCCTATGGATTACCTAAGGATTTCATCAAGTTTTGGGTTGCCTAAAGGGTAAAAAACACCCTAAAAATGACCTTTCTGCCCTCTTTTGGACACACAGGATGCAGTGTTGGGAAAAATCATTTTTGGAGGGGCAAATGGAAACCAAATTCAGAAATTCCACTTGGGTTGGAAAGTAGACAGGAAAAGATTTCAACAAGCTATCCTGCGCTCAATTTGGACTTTGGGAAGGCCCTCAAAATCAGCTTCAAACTTGTGCTATGCATAGAGATTTCAGGCGCGACGCATAGGGAAATTTGGCCTATTTTTCACTCAGCAGCTCAGAATTTCGCCTAGTTTTGGCTAGTTTAAATTTTTCATGTAACTCTTGATGTACCTTGATGTAATTTCATTACCATGATGTAATTTTGGCACATTTTTACTCATCTTAGTAGATTCATTCACCAAAAAGTGAAATGTGAGTGAATGAATCAGTTTCCTATCATAAGCAAGTTGTTTCATTTCCTATTTTCCAGTTCTTAGTTTAGATATGGTTGAAACAGCTCCTAGAATGATGAGCTCGACCCCTAGAGGCATGGGAATGAGTTAGGCTTGTCTATATCTTGTATTTTCTCAGTCATTTTCAGAGGTTGGACACTTGGGATTGCTTGAATTTCATTGTACATTTCATCTCTGCACTTTTGGCAAAGGAATAGACCAGGGTTTGCAGCACTCTTTGGGAAAAAAAAAAAAACAAAAAAAAAAAACTAGGCCTTATCCCCGCACCCAAAACTTCCTTTCCCTTTGATCCAACAAAAACCCCTAAAATCAAACTCAACCTCTTTTACTTATATACCTAGCCTAAAATTAGCTTTTATTTCAAGTCATCTCAAGCCCTATTGATTATTTTTGCTGAGATTGAACTAGAGAGAGCCCTCTCCTGTTCTGGTAGGGCTAGCTACCAGACTGAGCGTGGTTTGATGTTACCCTAAATTCTGCCTTTTTCAGCCTGAGGTAGATTTAGGCAATAACACATTGATAAAGGTCTTGCAACTATGAGACTAGAAGTCAAAACTGTGCAATTGAGGGAGACAATGATGTAGTGAGGCAAGCTTGCTCACTGTGATTTCACAATGTGCAATTGAGGGAAGAATGACCCAAGTGATTTCAAAATTGTACATTTTAAGAAGGTAGTGATGCCTAATTGTTCACTAATATTTCACAATGTGTGGTGGAAGAATGACTGGGAGGGAGAATTGTTTCGTTGATAAGTGCAAGAGGTAGGGACTAAGTATTGGAATTGTGCAATGTGAAGTTTACAGATGCAGGAGGAAGGTACTTAGTACTGTAATGCAAAGTTCTTGGAGGTAGATACTACATAATGCACAGTTCCAAGAGCAAAGGATTCTTCATTATGACTTGATACTACGCAGTGTTCAGTTCTAGGGGATATTTAACAAGTTACAAAGACATTGAATGCTATGAAAAATGACTAAGTGTGGGATTAGTCAGACAAGAGAGAATGAGACATGAAAACAAGTCCTAAAAAAATGATCCCACACTCATATAACATTAACACAAGCCTATAAAATTCATAGTACTCAAAATCCACATGCTTACCTTGAAACAACAACAAAGTGAGAATTACTTCAAAGTGCAATAGTTGAAATGTAGTTGTGTGACACTTTGAATACAAGTTATGACACAAGTGTCAACTGCAACTAGAAAGTGCACTAAGTTATGAGAATGTGTCTAGCACATATTCTTATGATATATATGATCAGATAATTACAAATAGTGTTTTATATATGCCTCTAATGATGCGCCAAAGTGCGACACATGTAGGAGTGAAAATAGTTAAAAGCGACACCTGTGATAGTAAGATTATGTGAAAATGGCACTTGCAAAATCTAGAAAGATTAAAAGAGACACGCGCCAAAGTGAAAATAAAGAAAAAGTGACACTTTTTAAAGTGAAAGCAAGAAAAAATGATAGACTCAAAAGTGAAAGTAACACTTGTTAAAGCAAAGGTGCACAAAAGCGACAATTAAGAAAACTAAATCGGATGATGTTATAGTTGCAACTAAGAGTGGGAGAATGATTGAATCATGAGATTTCATTCTTACTGTCTACCTAGATTTTTCACTGACTATTGTCATGGATTTCATAGTTACTATTCTTATCGATTGCACAAACACTATCATCAGAAACTTTGCAATCCCTAGGAGTTGTGCAATGCCTACCACTGAGAAGTGCGCAATAAATATATCTAAGGATTGTATAGTCATTGTTTCTAGAGACTACACAAGAATTATTTTCAGAGATTGCGCAAACACTAATTCCAAGGACTGTGTAATCATTATCCTTGAGGACTTCCCAATGCTTGTTATCGGAGATAGACGTTGATTGTTGAGCTTGAATATGACATATGTGCTTATGAATACATCGAGAACTATGCATGTGTAAGAAAGTGGTTTCGATAGTTAGAATCTAAGAAGAATACCTAAACACTTAAAAAAACAACCAAACATGAAGCAACTATGATTAACTTGGAGCGACAAATCATAATATCACAAGTAGGCTCCAAATTTGAATTGTAAGAAAAATTTCGAAGGGTGTTTGTCACAATAACAATAGGTGGTCTACTCTGGGGTGGAATTCATTGATTACGTAACTCTATGTCTATTAATGTAAAAGGGATCCACCCTAAGAATTTTTTCCCTACATTATCGGATGTTATTACATATAATATATGCGAGGAAATTCATTTTTGGGTCACGAATGAAGTGGGACTAAATAAACGCTCGGGCATAGGTGTTAAATACTAACTAAAATTCTGCCTCAAGAGTTTTATCCCCGATATTTCATACGGTGTGACTTGTAATATTTCCAGGGGACATCATTTTGGGGTTCTAACGGAGCCATTTTAGGAGAAAGAAATAAATTAAGAGCCACTTATTATATCATTGAGCGTATATCAAACGCATATAATATTTTAATGAAAATGATTGGTTATGGTGGTTCTTGTCCTTTAGGCCTTATAAATTTTCGCTTTATTTAATTTACATTAAGGAAAAAATTCCTTCAAAGGAAATTAGGATTTTTAAAAGGTTATTTTTTAATTCTTTTTGTTTTTAAAATATTTTTTGAATATAAAAGATTAAATATTCACAAAAAGACTTATGTGGAGTGTTAGCCACCTATAAAAAAATTTCATATCAAATGGTGGCTAAATATTTTTAAGCCTTCAAGAGATAGTTTCCTCTAAAAACCTATCATCTCTTGAAGTCTTATGATGTCCTTCGAATTACTCTTCACTGTTGTTTCCTCATTAATCCTGAAAAAACTGTTGTTTATCTAGAGAAAAAAACTGCTTAAAAGGTCCCATTTTCCCTCATTATACCTCTTCATCTTCCTTCTCCCTTTCATCCATAAACCTCTCCATTTATCCCTCATTTCCTCGAATTACCCTTCAAAACCTTGCAAAATCCCTTTATAAGGTTGAAAACCCCATTTTTCCCTTATCGAAACCTTCAGAATCCTTTGAAAAACCTTCAGAAATCCTGAAAAACCATTATTTTCCATAAGGCCTTAAGCCCCTTTCGGCCTTAGCCCCAGCCCCTTTTTTCCTCATATGACCTGGAGCTGTGACCGAGCACTAATCGCAGTCGCTAATCGGCAATCGCAATCATAACTTTCTTCCAATCACAATCGCAAATCCCTTTTCCCCTCCTCCCATTCTGATCCCGCGATTAAATTGCAGCCGTTGAAAACACAAAAACCAATGGCCCAAATTTAATCACGCTCCGCCTTTCACCCTCCAATGTCATGCCTTGCGATTAAATCTCCATCGTTGATCTCCCATACCGATCCGATGGTCCACGCTCAATCACTTCATTGCATCACAAGTCCGCTTCGGGTCCTCCCTTTTCTCCATGTCCTTCAAAATTCCGATGTGATCAAACCTCAAACATCAATCACCCCTCCGATCCGATGGTCAATCCACAAACACATTGCAAATATTCATCCTACCCCTTTGTTATTTCCCTCCCGCCAATGCGATCCTACAATTTTTTCTCCACCGTTGATTTGATCCATCATGCCTAGATCCAAAGGTCCCAATCACTTCATTCTCCAAACCCATCGTTCCGCCTTTCAACTTTATGATTAAATCTCCACTTTCGATCTAGTTTTTATATCGACGACTCTCATTCCATCGGCTAATCGTAATCGCAAGTTCTTCCCATCGCAAAATCACAAGTTCCTTTGACCTCCTCCAATTCCGATCCTGCGATTAAATCGCAGCCGTTGAAAAACACAAGAACCAATGGCCCAGATTTAATAACACTCTGCCCTTTCACTCTCCAACATCACTCCTAGCGATTAAATCTCCACCATTCATCTCCCATACCGATCTGACGATCCGCGCTCAATCGCTTCATCGCATCGCATTTCCACTTCATCCTTTGACCTTCGCTAATTGCGATTGCGCAATTAAATCTCCGTCGTTCATTCTTTTTCATCTAACGGCCCAGATTGCATCTAACCCCTAAGTATTTTACCCTTTTTTTCTCTCTCGGGCATTTTATCAAGTCTTCTCCACCATCAGTCCTAATTAAATCTTCCCCCCATTACATTTCCTCACCATCTGAAATCCCGAGCGTTCCATTACATGATCTTCACTATTCATTTATCTAGATCGACAGTTCTGATTGAATTTCCCCACCAATTCATCGCCTTTTCCCCATTTCTCCTGAATGTTTTACCGATTGATCTCGACCATTGATCAATCTAATTTAATGGCCTAGACTTAATCTTCCCTCCGTTCATCCAACCACCTCCCCATTTAATCCCGTCAAGTGATCTCAGCTGTTGGTTAATTTCATCCAATGGTCACAATTAAACCTCATCCCCAAAGTGGCCTTAACCTATTTTTCATGGGTTTTTCTTAATTTCACTTGTTATGTGCAAGTTTTTTAAGCTTTTTCCACAGTTCTAAAAAGAAATCAAGGGCCGAGGATGACGATCCCTTAGGCCACTATTCATAAATAAGATCAATCTGCAGGGTTCACATCATGATTTATCCATGCCTCATGAGCACTGATAACATTATAAAACCCTCTCCGCGCCTACAAAAACAAAAAAATCATAGTTAACCTTAATTATACAGAGAGTATCAGTGTCAAAGAATGGAATCACAGTAGAGATGAAGAATTAAAGGTTTTTACATATTTTTGAAGGATTAAGGCATAAATTCGAAAATCATAAGCCTAATCCACACAGTTAAAGACATGTATCAAGACCTGAAGACAGAGATTAAGACAAATTAGGCCTTAAACACATATCAAAAGAAAATTAATAGTGTTTTTATGTTAAAAAAATGAGATCTATCAGTCCGAGAATCCTCCACTACCACATCAGAGGCTAATTGAATCCTCTCCTGTTACCAAAAGCCACCTGCAGCCTCACAGAAATCAAAGAAGGCATACTTATTTCTCAGTCAGTGATATTTTGCCAGAGTTATTGCCAGCCTACTTAAAAAGTTTTAAAGTCAAAAAAAAACTTCCAAGAAGATCAAATACTTAATGAGAACCCATTAATACAGAAGAAATATCAGAAATCTTCTCTGCTGAGCCCCTCAAACGCCGAGAAGCATTAACTTGTATTAATTGAACTAGAGATCTTTTATTTATCCCACCTCCTCATTTCTTCTATAAATACTTCTAAAGAAGATGAGATGTGGGTTTGTTGCTGAAATTTGATGTAATACTTGTTGTTCAAAACCTTCTACATGTAAATAGTTTTCAGAGGCTCTTGAAGCTCTGTTTGTGACCAAAGAAGTTAGGCTCAGAAGAGAAGATGATTGCTGTACTAAAACATTGGACTTGAAGTATGTAACTGGATTGACATCAATATACAAGCTGATTCTTGGGATGCTGGTCTATATTATTGGTGAAGTGCCTCTTATTGTTATTGTTTTCCTTTCATGTATGCCATTTTTTTCACTTTTTATCTGATAATTAACATCAAATATAGAGCTAGGATTTATTGTTGGTGGAAAAAAAGATCCTAAATCATCCACCTGGCGACTCCACACTCTAAAACTCTCAGAAGACCAAATGACTCCACTGATAGAATACTCTGAACTGGTTGACAAGATGCGGTGACCTCTTTCCCGATTTACAAACATGATTCCAAGGATACAACGAAGATATGCCCCAATGAGTAGAGATCATATCCCTGGGTTTCCACATAAGATGCCCTAGGTGAATTGAGATGATAACCTTCCTGTTTTTTAAGGTGAAAAGTTTGATAACCCATTGTTACATCTTATCAAATTTCACATAGATGTACGGAGGTTAAAGGTTGAATGGCATGAAGACTTCCTAATGAAAATTTTCATGTTAACATTAGAAGGAAAATCTAGATATTGGTTTGAATGGTTGAAATATGGTAGTTTGTTTTCTTTAAAGGACCTTGAATATGTGTTTTATAAGAACTATAAAGTAAACACTACATCATTATCATGGGGTGAAACACATTATGATCCATCACAAAACATCACCCAACACATTATAGACAATGATGAGGATTTGGAAAAAATACATCCTGAAGATATTTTAACAGCCATTCATGAGTTTAATCTTTTAGTGAAAGATTATAAGAATATTGATGAATCAGTTGAGGAAGAAACCACCCAATAAATGAAAGACATTCCTCAAGATGTCCATAATAGCTTAAATAATGATTCATCATCCCTTCTAGGTGGGGCTAATTCAAATCTTTCACATCAGGAGAAAACTCAACCACTACAAGGCCTAGATGATGAGCAAGACATGTGTAATGAGCAAGATTATAAAGAAAACAATGAAGAAAGTTGTCAAGGAAGTCTTGACAACATACCTCTATCTTGCATACCACTATTAAGGGAACTTCATGACCAAAATATAAATGCAAATAGTGGGCAGTGCTTTGAGGAAACAAGTAGCCATTTGGAAAACACCAAACCTAAAATAGAGAAAAAAATCAACGCATATGGGAACTCTCCCTCTATGTTATAGCTCATTTCAGATTTTAAGAGGAGAGTGGCACCGTGATAATGTAGAAGAAACAACTCATGAACCTTGTATTCAAATTGATCATCACAAAAATCATGAGGAATTATTTCCAACTGAAGTAGATCAAGAAATAGTAGAGAATCCTCAAAGTTTCCAATCAAGAACAAGTCTTGTTTCACTAGAAGAGGCTCAAGAATATCATTAGTCTGAAAATCAATTAACACAAGAAAAGGAATTTTGTTGTACTTCTGTATATACAGAAAGAGAATTCTCTCCTTTAACAGAAGAAGAAATTGATCAAATACTAAACAAGAATCTTACCTCCAAGTCTTCATTTGAACAAAATAATCATCCACCTGGTGCCTTTCCCATAGAACAATACAATGGTACTCAAGACAGAGGTCATAATAGTAAAATTGAGGGTGAATCTGAAACTAGTCCTCTCTGGTGTATGAATTTTGATGGGACATGTAGTAAAACTAGTGCAGGTGCAGGAATATGGCTTTAAAATACCAAAAAAATCATTTTGAAGCCCATTCATATAAATTTAATTTTCAATGCACAACTGACATAATAGAGTATGAGGCACTCCTCTTAGGGCTACACTTATTAAAGAAATTAGGAGCGTAGAAGATAACAGTTCATGGAAATGCAGAATTGGTAATTAGGCAAGTTAAAGATGAATGCATGGTTAAACATCCCAAACTTAAAGATTATAAGGTTGATGCCATGGATTTGTTAAAATATTTTAAAGAATTCCAACTTATCCCTGTTCCTAAAGACCAAAATAGTTTTGCTAGTGGATTAGCCCTTGTTTCTAGTACATGTCTAAGACCTTGGGAGAGCAAACAATATACAATCCAAGAAAAATTTAGACCATCTGTCCCAAACAATAAAATATAGTGGCAAAATTTTGAGGGAGAAAAACAAATAGAAGACTATCCTACTGAGGCTATACCATATTTTCAAGAAGAAAATTCTTCTATCACTGATGTCAATCTGTCATTCAAAGAACCTAGATTTATATCAGAAGCAAGCATAGATTTAGGGAAAGAATAAATTTCACTGCTTACTATCTTGCGGGTTAAGGATGATGATGGTTCCATGCAAAATACTGAAGATATAATCCTCAAAGTTGATTTCTTAGAAGAAAATAATCTACTAACCATGGAGGGCCAAAAAGAAGAGAATATTCATCTTTTCTTTGTTGATCCTTTGGAAGAGTGTGTGGAAGTCCCAACTGGCTCAAATTATCAAGCATGGATCCTTTGCAAGAGCCAAAGACATAAAATGTTGTCACCTCCTGTGACAGCCTTGGTTTTGAAGATAAATCTTCAAAATGTATTATGGATATCCCTGACAAGCAGCCATAATTTCTTTTCCTTTTTTTCACTACTCAATTGGCTACATTGGCACTTTTGTATAATATAAGAATGTAAATATTCCAAGATAGAATAATTTAGATAGGAATGTCAATAAAGCTCAGATTTGAGCATTTAGTTAGTTGTTGATTTTTGTCTTGAAAGAAAAAGAAAAATTCAAAAACAATAGAAAGAGAAAAGAGGGCAGATTGTCAAAACAAGAAAGGTACAGCCCCATACCAAAAAGAAGAGATAAAGTCTGAAAGTATGCAAGCTCAAATGCCACTCCTAAAAAACACACTTCTGAATTAGGCATACAACCTAATCATGAATAATTAGTTTTAAATTTACTGTTGATAGGTTAGTGAAATATATTTTCCAAACAACTTAATCTTGGCTTATCAGTTAGGTAGATTAGGATAGAAAAATAAAGGTTCAAACAAGCTAAAAATATGAACCTATGAATTCCAAAAGAAATAATGGCTCTAACTAGATCAAATCTTGAGCCAAGGATAGAAGCAAACTGGTTCTAATATGCCCAAAACTTGAACCAGAGAACAAAGAGAAAAACAACTCAAACAAGCCTAAAATAGAGCTGAAGAAAAGAGAAGGACATTCTTAAACTTTCAGATCTTAAGCCTTCACCATTTTTTATTTAATTTTCTGCAAATAATAGTCTATGTGTAGCTTTTTTTTATTCCATAGATACACATCAAGTCAAACTGCTAAATCTTGGCTTTTCTGCTTTTAAATTTCTTGTCTTAGAATCTAGAGAATAAAATCTGTCAGATAGTCTAATCCTGACAGATAGTAGTTAGGTAGAGAAGCTTATGAACTCAACTTCTTAATCTGAGTTCATGGAGAAATAAGGGTAGAAATAAACTATTTTTATTCTTTCAAAATAATAGAATGTTGATGAAAAGAGTTTGCCAATCCAAATGCACTCTAAAAGAAGAAAAAATTTTAGATCATTAGGATTGGGTAGATAGAAAGCTTGTTTTGATAGAATTCCATTTTTTTTAATGGCTGCTAACATTGTCAGAGCAAAAGAAGATCAGAAAAATAAAGAAATTTGCAGCCCAATCGATGAGGCATTGATCAGCTTCCAGAGTAGACATGTCTGAAGTTCTTGACACCTTCAAGAAGGTGCCATCCCCATGTGAAGCCACTATTAGCCACCTATAAAAAAAATTTATACCAAATGGTGGCTAAATATTTTTTAGCCTTCAAGAGATAGTTTCCTCTAAAAACATATCATATCTTGAAGTCTTATGATGTCCTTAGAATTACTCTTCATTGTTGTTTCCCTCATTAATCCTGAAAAATCTGTTGTTTGTCTAGAGAAAAAACTGCTTAAAAGGCCCCATTTTCCCTCATTATACCTCTTCGTCTTCCTTCTACCTTTCATCCATAAACCTCTCCATTTATCCCTCATTTCCTCAAATTCCCCTTCAAAACCTTACAAAATCCCTTTTTAAGGTTGAAAACCCCATTTTTTGCCTTATCGAAACCTTCAGAATCCTTTGAAAAACCTTCAGAAATCTTGAAAAACCATTATTTTCCATAAGGCCTTAAGCCCCTTTCGGCCTTAGGCCCAGCCCCTTTTTTCTGCATATGACCCGGAGCTATGATTGAGCACTAATCGCAATCGCTAATCGGCAATCGCAATCGCAAATTTCTTCCAATCACAATCGCAAACCCCTTTTCCCCTCCTCCGATTATGATCACGTGATTAAATCACAGCCGTTGAAAACACAAAAACCAATGGCCCAGATTTAATCGCGCTCCACCTTTCACCCTCTGACATCACACCTTGTGATTAAATCTCCACCGTTGATCTCCCATGCCGATCCGACGGTCCACACTCAATCGCTTCATCGCATCGCAAGTCCTCTTCGGGTCCTCCCCTTTCTCCATGTCCTTCAAAATTTCGATGCCATCAAACCTCAACCGTCGATCACCCCTCTGATCTGATGGTCAATCCACAATTGCATCGCAAATATTCATCCTACCCCTCTGTTATTTCCCTCCCGCCGATGCGATCCTGCAATTGTTTCTCCACCGTTGATTTGATCCATCATGCCCAGATCCAACGGTCCCAATCGCACCATTCTCCAAACCCGTTGTTCCGCCTTTCACCTTTATGATTAAATCTCCGCCGTTGATCTAGTTTTTAGATCGACAACTCTTGTTCCATTGGCTAATCGCAATCACAAGTTCCTTTGACCTCCTCCAATTCCTATCCTATGATTAAATCGCAGCCGTTGAAAAACACAAGAACGAACGGCCCAAATTTAATCGCACTCCACCCTTTTGCCCTCCAACATCACTCCCAGCGATTAAATCTCCACCGTTGATCTCCCATACCGATCTGATGGTCCACACTCAATCGCTTCATCACATCGCATTTCCACTTCATCCTTTGACCTCCGCCAATTGCGATTGCACGATTAAATCTCCACCGTTCATTATTTTTCATCTAATGGCCCAGATTGCATCTAACCCCCAAGTCTTTTCCCTTTTTTTTTCTCTCCTGGGCGTTTTATCAAGTCTTCTCCACCGTTGATCTTTGAAGATGAACGGTCCTAATTAAATCTTCCCCCCATTACATTTCCTCACCATATGAAATCTCGACTGTTCCATTACATGATCTTCATTGTTCATTTATCTAGATCGATGGTTCTGATTGAATTTCCCCACCAATTCATTGCTTTTTCCCCATTACTCCCAAATGTTTTACCGATTGATCTCGACCGTTGATCAATCTAATCTAACGATCCAGCCTTAATCTTCCTTCCATTCATCCAACTGCCTCCCCATTTAATCCCATCAAGTGATCTCGGCCGTTGGTTGATTTCATCCAACGGTCATGATTAAACCTCATCCCCAAAGCGGGCTTAACCTATTTTTCACCGGTTTTTCTTAATTTCGCTTATTATGTGCAGGTTTTTTAATCTTTTTCCACAGTTCTAAAAAGGAATCAAGGGTCGGGGATGACGATCCCTCATGCCACTATTTGTAAAGAAGATCAATCTGCAGGGTTCACATCATGATTTATCCATGCCTCATGAGCACTGATAACATTATAAAACCCTCTGTGCACCTGCAAAAACAACAAAAGCACAGTGAACCTTAATTATATAGAGAGTATTAGTGTCAAAGAGTGGAATCATAGCATAGATGAATAATTAAAGGTTTTTACACAGTTTTGAAGGATTAAGGCATCAATTCGAAAATCACAAGCCTAATATACACAGTTAAAGACATGTATCAAGACCTGAAGATAGAGATTAAGACAAATTAGGCCTTAAACACATATCAAAAGCAAAGTAACAGTGTTTTTAGGTTAAAACAATGAGATATATCAGTCCGAGAATCCTCCACTGCCACATCAGAGGCTAATTGAATCCTCTCCTCTTACCAAAAGCCACCTGCAGCCTCAAAGAAATCAAAGAAGGCATAGTTATTGCCCAGTCAATGATATTTTTCTAGAGTTATTGTTAGCCTACTTAAAAAGTTTTAAAGTAAAAAAAAACTGCCAAGAATATCAAATACTTAATGAGAACCCATTAATACAGAAGAAATATCAGAAATCTTCTCTGTTGAGCCCCTCAAAGGCCGAGAAGCATTAACTTTTATTAATTGAACTAGAGATCTTTTATTTTATCCCACCTCCTCATTTCTTCTATAAATACTTTTGAAGAAGATGAGATTTGGGTTGGTTGCTGAACTTTGATGTAATACTTTTTGTTCAAAACCTTCTACATGTAAATAGTTTTTAGAGGCTCTTAAAGCTCTGTGTGTGATCAAAGAAGTTAGGCTGAGAAGAGAAGATGATTACTGTACTAAAACATTGGACTTGAAGTATGTAACTAGATTGACATCAATATACAAGCTGATTCTTGGGATCTTGGTCTATATCATTGGTGAAGTACCTCTTACTATTATTGTTTTCCTTTCATGTATGCTATTTTGTTCACTTATTCTCTGATAAAGAACAACAAATATAGAGCTAGGATTTACTGTTAAAAGTACCCTACTCTCACTGATAAGCTTTATCTTTATGTTTTCCTCCAATTGTGTATTTAAGAATGACTAAAGTTAAGTGTAAACATTATCAAGGAATGTTGGTTAGTCCATGTCTTGATGTGCAAAACTTGAAAGGAAGTTCTTGAATGATATTTTCAGTACATGCTAAGTAGAGTTAGACTAGAAAAGTTTATGGTTTGCCCTGTCTTCTAGTTTCTTTCTCTAAAGGTTTTTTTGAAAGTTTCTCTAAGAGTATGCTGAAAGCAGGTTTAGATTTTAATGTATCTTTCTTGATCTTAAGCTGCACTTTGTTTTCTTATCTGTTTTCATCCCTTCTGAAATTATTCATGTGGATTAGTGGATTGTTTTTCTGATAAGTTAGCTTTAATACAAGCTTGTCCAAAGAATTTTATGGTTAGCCCTGTCCTTTGGTTGGTTTCAAACGGTTGCTTAAAGGGATTTTCTTGTATGGAAAGTTGATAAATCCTTGTTGAAATTATTGATTTTTCCACCTTCTCAACACTTTTAATGTTCCATTCCATCATTTAATCTAAAGGATATTTTGATATAGATGACTTGCCCCTTAGACCACTCTTGAAATTGTTGCGCAATTAAACCCTTTTATGACTCCATATCCCAATGAACTAAGTGTTTTTTCATATCTATCCTATCAGTTGAATATTCTTCTGATTATTCACACCTTCACCCCTTTGAAACTCTTTCATTTTTAGGACTTTCCACTCAATTAAAAATCATGCTCAACCATCCAAACAAAAAAAAAACCCTTGTTCTTAATAACTAGCCTAATATCATACCTAAAAACCTTAAAGATAAATAAATATTTGCACTTATAGAGAGATCCCTCTCTGGATTCAGGAGGGCTAGATCCTAGAATCCCAAAGTGGTTCATAATGTTGTCTCTGCAGCTTTAGTCTTGCCAATCTACTAAAATTACAGGGAACCAACATGGAGGAAAAAAAGAAATTTTAAAATGGTATCCATTAATTATAAATGGGGGGTTATTGTTTTACCAAAACAATAGGTGACATGCTTGGAGAACCAGTTATCCTTGTTTCAAAAATTAAAGGAAATTGCTTAAATTGCAGTAGAAGAAATGAAAATTTATAAAATTAAAGGTATCAAAATAAATTCAATTATGATCAAATAGACAGTATAAGAAGGAAATTATGATACTCATTCTTATTTTCTTAGTCTCTTTAGAGGGACAACATGATTTTATTAAAACTCATTATATAAGATAGGAAGAATAAGGTTTTGGTTTGGCTACTAAGAAGTGAATACTTATCATGAACTTATACAATCCTTTTTAGTTTAATTTTATTCCACTCAATATTGTTTCGCTTTCAACAAGCTTGTTCGGTAACCCGGTGAAGTTATCTTGATATCATGTATGCATTGCCCTGCTGCTAGAGAACATGTTATGTACCCAAGAGAGTTTGCATAAACTTCCCAAAACTTCCTATATTAGATATTTATAATCTCCTTTTGATACTATAGCTTTAGAGATTGATTATTTAGGCAATTTTAAACAGGAAATAGGATGATATAAAATTTGTTCTGTTATAATGCATCTTATGAGGCCCAACTAAGATTTTCTCCTTGAAATTTTCTATTCCTATTGAAGTATTTATGTTTAAGGGAAGGGCTAAAATATAAAAAGACTTTGTTGCAAAGTACTTTATGAGATATCCTTGTTTGATAAATTAATTTTTCATATAAGATAAGTTTATGTTGACTTAAAATAATGGTCTTCTTTACTTTGTGTAATTAGTTAAAGATAATCCTCTTAAAAATATAAGAGAGAAGTAAGATATCACATGTCACTTATTGTTGTTAACAAACAAACATATTAAAGGATAAATGAAAATATATACAAGGTTTATTTACATATTTACAACAAGGGGTTGACTTTCTGATTCATTGGTAGAGTTTTATCTACTCCTTCAAGAGTTTGTAGAATAAAAATGGATGGGTCAATATTTTGGGATATCTAAAAATGGCCAAGCGAAAGCTTTTGAAATTTAGTATGTTTACCATTATCTTCGGAGGCCTTGTCCCATTGCATAACCATATCACTGACTTCAAAGTGTTTTTCACCCATTGAATTTCTATCAAACCTTTTTTTAATAATATTTTGATGATTATCATAAGTTTTCATGCATTTTACTCTGGTTTCCTCCAGCTTAAAAATTTGGGCTAAGCGATGCTTTAAGCCAGTGCAAGGTTGTTCTTGAATGTATTACACTAGAGCTAAGGAAGGTAAGCAACAATTGGCAGTAAAATGGTTTCCTTTCCATATTCTAGAAAGTATGGGGAGGTACCAGTTGTTGCTTTATAATTTATCCTATAATCCCATAAGACATGAATAAGAGTTTTATTTCATCTCCTTTGATTATCATCAATGGTTTTCTTAAAAATTCTTAAAAGGTTCTTATTTGTTGATTCTGCCAAACCATTACCCTAAGGATAATAGTTAGAGGAATATTTAAATTTAATACCCTTTTGAAGAGTGAATTCAGTGTGTTGTAGGCTAATTCGACTCAGCTAAAAGTCAAGAGAGGTTCTGAGTAATTCAAGGTTATTGAGGAAAAGTTGTTAAAATTTCAAGAAGACCTTTAATATGCTCGAACAGATAACCACAAGCTCAGTAAGGATTCATCATCACATGTGCACCAGAACCAAAATCAAGGAAGCAACATCATTGGATGTTGAATTTTAAAACAAGAAACAGTGAAGGAGGCATCCTGAAACATCATCCTTGATCCTAGTTGGAAAATAATCACCTAAACTAGGTGGGGCCCACACAGGCTATTTTTATGTGTATGTCTATTTTTAGACATGGTGAGCATATTATATAATTTGCAGGATGCTATTTGTAGATGGTTGGTAAAATGTGAAAAATAGATGAAATTATATTTTTAGAATATTGGGCAAAGTCTATTTATAGATCGTCATTCTAAAAATAGATGCATGTCAATTATTGTTAGCTCTTAATAATAATCAGACTCTAAACAACAACTTATTCTCTTGGAGCACTTCAGCTCAGTGCACAGATGTGGCACATCAGCTGACAGAAGGAATTACGCAATTCCTAAGGGTTTACTAGAGTTCATGCATGGAAGACTCAGTTAGAACTCAAGTGGCAGAGTTATGACACAGTTGGAAGAAGTAGTTATGGAGTTGTATTCAGTTTAACTTAGTTAGACTTAGTTGAGCTAGTTGTATCTAGTCTAACTGATTGATACACTAGTGAGAGTTGAGTGAATTAATTAGTTAATTAATTCACAAAATAATAACTCATTAATCAACTAAACAATACAGCAATTAACTACAGTGCATGGAAGTTTCAGTGGAGACCAGTGGAGAGATAGGTGAAAGGGCAAGATAGACTATTTGTTGTGACTATGGTGATGCATGAATTGCATCTACATATACATTGGAGTTTCCAATGATAATCACGTAGTCAATGAGAGTGGGATTACATCAAATTGGTCTTTGTAATTAGCTTTGATTGTGTAGTGGAGGCAGGCTAGTAGGAGGGCAGAGATTGGCGCATGGATTTGCAGATTTCTTCCATGTTAGTGTGTGATGATTGATTGTACTGAGAGCTTGATGTACTAATATTTGTATGAGATTATTACATGATATCCATGATATACATAATATGATAGTTGGGGTTTTTAAGCTTCATCCTTTCCTGTTAAACAATTGTTTTATGTGTGTTTTTATTGCTTCATGTGTTTTGCAATTGTTGATTAAATTTCCGCAAGAATTATAGTGGAAGGATTTTGTATTTAGCAAGAAGATAAATATTGTTAGATGAGGAGAGTCCGGATATATACATGCATATTGTCTATAATTTCTACATGGTATCAGAGCATTATTGATTGAATATTTCAATTTTGAAGTGAGTTTGTGCTAGTGGAAAATTTGAATTTGCTACAGGAGTTTCTTGGTGTGATAGATGAGTATACATTGAAATGTCTTTCAATGGGCTGCGGTTGGAGTATGCACTTGAGGGAAACTCTAACTACATAGCCTGCAAGGACAGGATGGAGGCATTGCTTGCAGATAATGGCTTGAAGGAATTAATCAAGAAAGATGTTCCTAAGGCCACTCCGGCGGATGCTACAGTACTTGACGCATGGCAAAAGAAAGTAGCAAGGGCAAGGATGATTCTGTTGGAAGGTGTGAGAGGCCATATTGTCTCAAGCCTTCATGGGAAATCCACTCCATATGCTATGTGGAAGGCTTTGACAGATTTTTTCCAAAGCAGAAGCGACCAAATGAATTTGGCGCTTAAAGAAAAGCTCAGAAAAATAAAAATGAAGAATAATCTTTATAGATTTTATGTAGATGGGATTTCTACGAAGCTTCCTACTGTTGGGAAGTGTGAGAAAGCCATGAAATTGAAGCTTGAGAGGGAGCTATATTTTCATGCAAGTAAGAGTGAACCTAGGGATGTGGAGCAGCCACAAGATGAGGATCATGGAGTGGGAGCAACCACTCACGCAGAAAAATTTCATGCCAGATGGGTAGAGGGAGTGCATGCAGCTAAACCACCAGGTGAGAGGTGTGGAGACATGCATGAGTAATCCCAACAGGAGATTTCTGGGCAGGATTCATTGAGATGGTGTGGATATCATGAATTGAACTTGGCTATGAGGTGCCCACAGAGCAGCAGTAGCATGATCAGTTGGATTGATGTAGGAAAATCAAAGTGACACTGTCGGAAACTGGAGCACGGTTCAAAGTTGACAGCAAGTGCAGAGTGCATGGGTGCAGAGTTCAACAGCACAGTGGTTCCTGAAAACATGTGCAGTTGGTACTAGCAGAAGTTAAAGACTTTGATGATAGATGCATTAGACTAATTGAGTTTTTTGGAGCTTTTTAGTTTTGTAAGTGTTGCAGCAAGACTTGCAAAGCAGATGCACGAAGTTGCAAGGCGCTTGCAAAGGTTACAGGGTGAATGCATGGAGTTGCATGTCGCATGCAAAGACAGTCCTTTCTTGTTGAGAGGGAGTGTTGAAGTTTGCAACAAGAAACAGTGAAGGAGGCATCCTGAAACATCATCCTTGATCCTAGTTGGAAAATAATCACCTAAACTAGGTGGGGCCCACACAGGCTATTTTTATGTGTATGTCTATTTTTAGACATGGTGAGAATATTATATAATTTTCAAGATGATATTTGTATATGGTTGGTCAAATGTGAAAAATAGATGAAATTATATTTTTAGAATATTGGGCGAAGTCTATTTATAGATCGTCAATCTAAAAATAGATGCATGTCGATTATTGTTAGCTCTTAATAATAATCAGACTCTAAACAACAACTTATTCTCTTGGAGCACTTTATTTCAATGCACAAATGTGGCACATCAGCTGACAAAAGGAATTACGCAATTCCTAAGGGTTTACTGGAGTTCATGCATGGAAGACTCAATTAGAACTGAAGTGGGAGGGTTATGACACATTTGGAAGAAGTAGTTATGGATTTGTATTCAGTTTAGCTCAGTTAGACTCAGTTGAGCTAGTTGTATCTAGTCTAACTGATTGATACACTAGTGAGAGTGGAGTGAATTAATTATTTAATTAATTCAAAAAATAATAACTCATTAATAAATTGAACAATATAGCAGTTAACTACAATTCATGGCAGTTTCAGTGGAGACCAATGGAGAGATAGGTGAAAGGGCAAGATAGACTATCTGTTGTGACTATAGTGATGCATGAATTGCATCTACATATACATTGGAGTTTCCAATGATAATCACATAGTAAATGAGAGTGGGATTACATTGAATTTTTCATTTTAATAAGCTTGGATTGCGTAGTGGAGGTAGGCTAGCAGGAGGGCAGAGATTGGTGCATGGATTTGTAGTTTTCTTCTATGTTAGTGTGTGATGATTGATTGTACTGAGAGCTTGATGTACCAAGATTTGTATGAGATTGTTACATGATATCCATGATATAAATAATGTGATATTTGGTGTTTTTAGCTTCAGGATTTCCCGTTAAACAACTGTGTTATGTGTGTTTTTATTGCTTCGTGTTTTTTGCAATTGTTGATTAAATTTCCACAAGAATTATAGTGGAAGGATTCTGTATTTAGCAAGAAGATAAATATTGTTAGATCAGGAGATTTTGGATATATAAATTTATGTTTTATATAATTTCTACATTGGAGGTTTAATCTAAGCCATAGGAGCAACAAAGAGAAAATCGTAGAGGAGGGGTCAAGTCGGGCTTATTCGCGTGCAGAATAGTTTAGGAGCCAGACCGATGGGCACGTTCAGAACATTACACACTATTCAGGGTTATAATTCTTCCAAGTTTGAATACATATAAGGCTCGTACTCATCGTACCCATATCCAGTGGCAACCCAAGAGCACAAATTGCACGAGATTTATACCAAGGAGTGCCCCCACAAGCAGTCTCGTTAAATATGTTCACTTGCAACTCGATGGCTGACATCAACTATGGGAGCACTCTCTTCCAATTCCAAAAACTGAGTAAGTGTCGTCGCAAGTGGTTTCTAGTTTCAATGAAGACATTACATGGTGATAGTTGGAGACCCACCCTTTACTTTTAAATAAGAGAAAGCAGAGAAATGTCTTATTTTCCATAAAAGAACTTAATGGTTTTGTAGGAGGTGAAAAGGGGAAATAGGCGGTCAGGATCAAAGTGCAGACTTGAAGTGGAGAGATGTACGGTGGAGATTAAATTTCAAATCAAAAATTGCAAGTATCAAAGGATAGGCACGAGAGTTAAATGTTAAAATCACCGAAGTGTGATATGCGATGGCATGGCAAGGTGACATGGCAAGGTGACATGGTAGATGACATGGCCCTGACCCCATAGATCGCAGTTGATTTATGATGACGTGGTAGTGACGTGGCAGTGACGTGGCAAGGTGAAATTGTAGATGATGTGGCCCTATCTCGCATACTGCACATCACAAGTTTTAAAAGTTAAGTGAAAATAATTTGAGTTATAATCGTTGAAGTTCGATATGCAATGCTATGGAGCCCGATCGCAAATCACAAATCACAAGTTTTAAAGAATAAGTGTAGAGGTAAGTGATAAATTTGCCAAAGTGTGATATGCAATGACGATGGGACCCAATCGCATATCACACATCGCAAGTTTTAAATGTTAAGTGCTCAAGAAAAGCTAAAAATAGCGACATGAAAAGTGCGATGTTGGGCGAATGCGATGTGGTTTCAAAAGTGAACTCCAAAAGTTTTTGAATCTGGAGGTAAGGCATTTCTTGTGTTAAATACCATCAGAGGAAGAAAGGAGAATTATAACGTAAAATTGGTGAAACACCTTGATAATGGAAGAAATTCTAAATGCGGGCAGAGAGACTCAAGAAAGTAACCCAACGTAGAGCAAAGGAGGAGAGAAGACTAAACACATCAGGCACGCGCAGAAGGGGCAGATTCAGGTAGGAGGTGAGATGATGATAGCGTTCGAAACGCAAACGAATGGGCAAAGTCGTGTGGAGATGCATTTTTGCAGACTGTTAGGACATCACATCCAAAACGAAAGGAGACACATTAGCAACAAATCAGACCCAACAAAAGGATTATATTCCAAGTGTATTTTTTTTCTTTATTAGGATCGAAGCTACAATGGTGTCCTCAAATGAAATGTAATAAGTAGTTTAGCAGTTTAGGTAGTCGAAGTAATTTCAAGAAGTTCGGCAGTTATGAACTTTTTTGATGTATTTAAGTAGATAGAAATAAAGAAACAGGGTTTCGAGTTCTGTACCTCTTGGGGATTACATTTTGTATTTATTTTTTGGATGGGTAAATGAAAGAAGTAGTAAGTTTCCTGCAAATGTGGACGATGATTCGTATTTCTTGTGCCATTTTGTGTCCCTTCTTCTTTGAATGAAGTGAAGTAATGTAACAGTCGACCTCTTAATTACATCTATGAGTAAGAGTTAAATAACCTTAATTTTTGCTCCTTCACTCCATCTCTTCTCCCTGCAAATATTCTCTCTGAAACTTAAAATTAATAGATTATGTGTTTACAGCACATTGTTTTGAGTTTCCCCTCTCTTCACAAACTCTTGATGAAACTTTAAAGTAATAGGTTTTGTGTTTACAACATATTATTTCGAGTTTCATCTCTCTCCATGAATTTCCTCTGAAACTTAAAGTGGTAGATTTTGTGTTCTCAGCATATTACATTGAGTTTCCCCTATAGTTCTTCTTTTCATTCAAATATCAGCAGTGAATGGCATTATGAAATCTTTTATTATTCCAGATCATTAAGGGTTTTAGAAAACTAGTTTCCAGAGGGATAGAACAAAGGCCTCATGATAAAATCATTTATGTGACACACTTTTAAAATGTCTTAAGCACTGATTCCTTTCACAACCAAGGGTTTATCTCTTAAGATACAACATTTTTTGGTGTCGTTGTCGGGGACGAAGGAATGAAATTATTTTCCCTGGGTATTAAAATCTATTTCATGATGCTGAACAATAGTTAGATACAAATTTGGTTGTGTATTATTCACCTGGAAACTCCACTAATGAAGGTTTCATTAGATGAGGAATTCTGCGGGCAAGAAAATGAGAAAGCACTGTGGAAAATACAGATATCAGAGTTTGAATCTTTTAAATGAAGTTTTATTTTTCACTATCAGTTTGGTGGTCTATTTTCCCTTACATATCAAGAAGATTGTTTCCTTATTTATTTTCTCAGAATATTATAAGGCCCAAAATGTACATTCATTATTGGAGAAAGAATATTTTTCTTCTGATTGTATTATTGATCTTGACACAACGTTATCTCCTAGATATGAAAGGAGAGATTGTTGTTGCATTACTATTCTTGAAGGTAATCTGTCATAGTCTGGGCATAAAGGTGAGGATTCATCATCTTTGGGTGATAAAATTCTACCTCATAAGAAATATGCTTCTTTCCATCTTGAAACCAAGGTGATTTTCAAACTCTTGGTGCTGCCCACAATCCTCCATTAATATCATTCAGAAGGATTCAGTTTTTTGCCAAGTTTTTTGGAGAGGAGGAAAATATTTTAGTTGAAAAAAATATCTTGGAATTTGAGTACTTAATGGAAAATTTTCAAATTATTTATGAAGACGTGGCTTTAAGGATGTTTTTCTATTCATTAAAGCAGGGTGCTCAATAATGGTTACAGTGTTTGGAAGCAAGTTTGATTAGTTCCTGACAAGGTTTTCAAGATATATTTCTTAGATATTTGGGCGAGCGTAAGTCATATGAAAAACACCTTTTGGAATTATATTATATCCATAGGCAGAGAAATGAATCAATCACTCAGTTTAATAGGAGGTTTCAAAAAAAATATTTCAGCATGTCAAAAGAGATACAGCCTCCTGAAGCTGCAGCTATGGTTTACTATTTGAGGGCTCTTTATGTTGTCTTGGCCTTTTATCTCAAGGAGAGAAAGCCTTGAACTCTAGAGATGATGTTTCTTTATGCACAAGAAATTGAAGATGATGTGTGGGCTTATAGAAATTTCTCCTATCTTGTTGAAAGAACAAGTTTTGTTGAAGAAAAGAGGGCCTGTCAAGAAAACATTGGAATTTTTTTACAAGAGAATGAAAATTCAGAGATGAATAAGGGATTTCAAAAGGGTTTAGGGGATTATTGTATTTCTGAAACACAATAATTCAAGAATTATGTGGATTTTTGTGAGAAATTCGTTGCAAAAACTGAACTACATGCTGAAATCCTAGAAGATCATTACAATTTTCATAATTTTAATGATTTTGTGAATAGAGGAGAAACTCGTGGAGATTCTCAGGTGTGTTTGCAGAAGGGGGAAGATTTTTGTAAAGAATTGGCATTATATGAAGAACATAAACATTATGATTAACAAACCTTAGATTTATATTTCTGGCCTAAATGGTTATCAACAGAAAACAACAATCAATCTCCTCACATACAACCTCAAATTGAGGAGTCAAATAGTGAAGGAAGTTGCCCTGTGTTGGAAAAAAAGGAAGTCTCTGGGCAAGACCAAAGTTCAGGGTTGAGGCCAACAAGGTCTGCGCAGTAGTCTAGCACAACGCTGGCATTTTTACCCTGCTCTAGAGAGTAGGGCATCTCACCCGAGGCATTCTGAGACCTTAGTAATATTAAAAGCTAGATCAGGTAGAAAACAAATGAAATCGTATGGAACTTCTATGGGAACCGGGAAGCAACAAACATATTTCAACTCTCTGTATAAGATATCACTCATTAAAGTGTGTTTAGGAGGCTAAATTAAAATTAAAATTGAGTATACATTCATCATAAGCAAATAACTATCAATCAAATCATAACATTACACACAACAACAACTAGATTTCATTATCAATAACAGAACATCATACATCTACTCCACGGAGTCTATTACATTTTGATTCAATACAAAAAAGTTCTCACAGAGCTCTCCTAAGGCTCTATTCCTCCCTATCGACCTCTCACTGCACTCACTAACCAATCTAACCAACCCTACTCCTCTGCTAGCTAACTGCCTATTTTTTCCTCCGTCAGTGTGTCTCTCAGTCCTTCCTCTTTTCATGCTCTACTTATTCCTACTTCTTCTTTATTACTGGGAGTTCTACTGATTGTTCTTGTCTCCCATATATTCCATCTACATTTTTATCTGCTAATGTCACGCCACCTATCTTCCAGCTTCCTGCAACCGTGACATCTACCTATCTACCTTGATTGCATTCTGCCACCTATCCTCCAACCTTCCACAACTCAGAATTGTTTCTTTTTCAAAACAAAGGCCCCAACAGGTCCCAACCACGTGCTATTGAATTGTCCCAAGTCAATATTTTCTTGTTGTTGTGGCTTCCGGTGGTTTTTCGGCTTCCGAGGTTGATCTTGTTTTTTCTGTTTCTTCTCTTTGTCCAAACAAAGGCCCTAACTCTGGAACCTTGATCAATGCTAAGGACTTGAGTTCTGAGAACTCAGTGATTACATGTTTCCACTCTTTAATTAATTATTATTTCTAGGTGGCGACTCTTTCGGCCTCAGTTTCACTTTCCACAAGTAGCAACTTGCTCAATACCTCATGTATCTTCGACTTGGCTTTGGTTGCCATTTGTTGAAATGCCTCTGATTTTTGCTTGACCGATTGCCTTACCTCTCTAAGGACCTGTTTTGTGGCCGTTAAGTGTTTTTCTATTTCCTGGATTTTGGTTTCCAGCACCTCTACCTAGTTGTACAGTGAGGTTATACCGACTGGATCAGTGGCTTCTTTGATTTCTCAGGAAATTTGCTAAAGTTGTGCTAAGATTGTGTGGGCTTCCATTGTTAGCGAGTTCGAGTATTCATGTAAATTCTTTAGCAGGCTATAATCATCTTTGATTATTGTCCCTAGGGTTTCCCTCATGCCGTTTACCTACTTCTGTCATTCTGTGACCTTTTTAGCATATATCGTGGCAGGGTCTGGTATTCTTGGTCTGGCTTCTAGCGCCTCCTTGAGCTCCTGATTTTCTCTTCTCAAATTTGTGCATGAAATTTTCAATCGGATGGACCTTTCGACCATTAAGCAGGTTGATATGTCCTCTGGCATTTTGCTATCCTAGGAAATGATTGTTGGCCACAGGTCTTTGAATATTTCTTTCACCTTCTCCAATTACTCCTGTAGAGTATCCTTTTCACTTTTAAGCTCATTGCATTCCTCAGGAAGTGTAATGACCTGCTGTTGTTGCTGCTCAAACCTCTATTGGAGGTCGTTGTTTAGTCCTTCTGCTTGTTGCACTGTCAGCTAGATGAACTTGTATAATTGGCTAACCCCCCAACTCTGCATGTTTTCAATGTCTGACATCTCTTGGGTCAGTTGTCTTTCTCTGATTGGCTATCCACTGGTGATCGATCTCTCTGAGTGCTCTTGTGGGGATGTTGGCTGGTTCTATTGTAGTAGCTGAGGTTCAAGGACATTCATACTAGAGCATGGTAAAATCTGCTACAATATTAGGTTGGCCTGCTAGAAAGGGTTCAACTCTGGCGATGAGGGCATTGTATCAGAAGTAAAAGTCCCTCCTTAAAATAAAAGTTCTAGGAAGGTGCCCTGTCCCACCAAGGGTTGGTCAACCCCAGGTACTCCAGCCGTAATTTGTCACCATTTTTCTTGTTCCCTAGTTTTATTGGATTTGAGATAGTCACTAAGGTGGATGGAGTGTGGATGGAGTGGTCTTTGGAAGTGAATGAAGTGTGTGGTGACAAGTTGTGGGTATGAGGTGGAGATGATGTCTAAATGTTTATAACTGAGGATGGATCAAACACGGTTAGCACGGAGGTTACTTGGGTGGTAACCTCTAGCTCTTCTTGAATTGGTACACCTGTATCCAAAGGTTGGTCTGATCTTCCCTTGTGAGATCAACTATTTTCTTGGGTACCATAATTCGTGCTTTATTTGGCTTGGGTGCAGCTACCGAAGGCTTGAGCGCCTTAATATTTGCATAGTCACAGATGAATCTTTCATAGTACCCTGTATGCCAGAGTAGTGATCTCAACTATTTTATAGTTTCTAGTGCTTCTATATTAACAATGACTGCTACTTTTGCTAGATCCACGCAAACACCCTTCTTACAAACGACATGTCCTAGAAGTGTCCCAAAAGGTACTGCAAAGATGCATTTGCTAAGGTTGAGGGATATTTTGAGTTTTCTACATCTTTCACACATTATTCTAAGTAAATTTGAATGGTTCTTCAATAAAATTTAAATTTTCTATTCATCCATGTATACCTCTAGGAACTTATGGATATAGTCCCTAAATGCTGCTATTACTATTCATGAAAATACTGCTGGTGCATTCTTTAGTCCAAAATGCATGACATGGTATGAAAATGATCCCCACTCAGTTGTGAAAGTGATCTTCCTTTTGTCTTCTTCTGCTATTCTCACTTGATGATATCCTGAGAATCCATCTGTGAATGAATAGGCTTCGTTTCCCATCACATTGTCGAGAACCTCATCACTGAATGGAGTAGGAAATGGATAATGTATGCATGCGTTGTTGAGAATTATATAATTTACACACACTCTAATCTCAAATTTCTCCTTTTTTCTTTGTATTACAATGGGACTGCCCCATTCAACTTCCTCAACTAGAAAAGTCAGTCTTTCTTTCATCATTTTATCTATATTTTCTTTAACTTTTTCCTTTACTCTTGGATTTAGGCAGTAAGGCCTATGTTTTACCAGTATCACATATATTTTTAAGACTATGTGCATTTCTCCCATGTCTCCTTTAATCCCCTTGAGCTCTGCTACTGATGATGGGAATAAATCTTCATATTCCTGTAATAGGTCAAATATTTCCTTTGTTGTTTCTGTATCCCAATAATCTCTGATAGATGCGATTTTGGGTTTCTCCATACTTCTAGTGTTCAACTTCTTTGTCTTCAAGGGTAACAGGTGTAGTCCTTCTATAGTTGGTTCTTCATGTACCTCCCGCTCCCCTTCTTTCTCTTCAAAGTATAAATGTCGGAGATTCTCTAAGTCGTCATCGTCCATCTCGCGATCTATCCATTTACATGTTATTGATTCTTTGATTTTATGTTCTGATAATAGCAACTCTTCATCTTCATGAATTTCTGGAAAGAATAGTACCCTTCTGATGGCTTGGAGGGCATATGTAACTAGTTTTGTATCTCCCCTGAAAGAAAAGAATTGCCTGAACATTTCCACAACTACTCGCCAGGTGCCAGTTCCTCTCTTTTTCTCCTTCACCAAATACCAGACTTGTGGAATGGTGTCCAGTGAATGTATAAAGTTGTGCATCCACAGAGATTCTGGATACCCTGATTTTTTCCAGTTATACTCACAATTCTTTAAATTCTCTATGGGGTCAGAATCCCCTTGGTACTTTTCGATGAATCATGGTCCTGAAGCTTCTTGGAATCTAGTCCTTATTGCTATTGTAACGTCTTCCCATTGCGGAAGAGATTTGTGATGGTTGACCCACCATCTAGCTGATGTGGATTTAATGCTACATCCATAAGAAGGACTCTATGTTCTATTGGTACCTTTTCTTCTACTTTTTCAATAAAATTATTTACAACATGCATATTTGATAGAGTCGGATATCCTCTTACCTCGGTACCAATCCAGTTGACTCCCCGAATGTTAGTGCATCTTGTAGTGTTGGTTTCATATCCTCCTTGTTGTCAATCATCCCAAGATATTTCTGAGCCCAAATCGGAACTCTGAACACTTCTCTAGCTTACAGTCCCTCCCGCTATCAGATTGATATAATCTTCTCTCTTTCCTGTCATCATCTGTTAGTGTTGATCTATAAGTTGAGCATCCTCTCTATTGTCAATAGTCTCTGTATATCAGAGTCCTTGATATGGGTCAAGTGGCTGAATTACCTTGACTTCCCTGTCTTTGAATATCATTAATTCCCTTTTCAAATCAATCATGACATAGTTCTCAAAGGCCCAATCTATCCCTAGTAAAGCAATATAGGGATCCTTGTCCCCCATGATGTCTATCACCTCAAAATCTGTATATTTTTTCACTCCTGCGACATCAATTTCAACTTCTTCTAGCCTTCCTATGGGTACAATATAGTACTGATTTTCCATTCAGAGTTGTATTGGTGAATATTTCAACTTTGGCCTCTCTAGTGCTTCCCACGTATTTCTAGGTAGAATGTTGACATCTGATCCTAGATCGAGCATTGTATCTTTGATTTGAAATCCCACAACTTGATTATTCACACAAAATTCCCTTCTAGTTCTTCTCTTATTTATTTTTATCCTTATTATATATTTTTCTGTTAAATTTCTCGACTCTCCAGGTTCTGCATTTTATTGCACCACCAACTCTAGATTTTGTTTTAGTAGTTCTAACATTGGTGCATTGGTAAAAAATTTCGGGAACAGTCAGAACCATTCCTCAATCAATTTACTTATATGATTCTCCTTTTCTTTTTCGACGGTCGGCTGTGGAATTTCAATACTTCTACTCCCCCATATCTGGGAAAATTTTTCCACTGCCTCCTTAAAATATTGTGTAATATTCCAAAATTAGCATGCAGCTAATTGGAATATTGAATTTTATTATTTGCACATATGAGATGAATAAATGGGTAAGGAGGCCCATGCATAATAAAAATATGAATAAAATCCCTCCTAATGTGAAAAGGGATCATCATAGGAGCTAGATTTCACATCCTCATGTGTGAAAAAGGGGCATTTGCATGTGGACAAGATTAAGTTTGACCAAGTGAACAGCACAGGGATAGGAGGTGGAGATCATCTTTGGAGACAACGCAGACATAGTGGGAGGAAGATTCCTTGTTGGAGGAAACCCTAATGAGTGGGACCCAAGGTGAGAGGGCTTCCATTTGTATTTGAGGGCAAGGCATCCATAGCAAGACATGTTATGGATTATTGATTTTGTGGTCTGTAAGAATATTTTTCATTCTCTTGTTGTTTAGCAGAGTTGGTGTGCTGCTTAGCACAAGGCATTCATGTTTAGGAATTTTTTCTCCTTTCAAGAGAGGCCTCTTGAAGGATCTTGTACTACATTTCTCCACATCTAGGCTTGAGGCCAAGCATCCTCCTTCAACTACAACATTATTTCTGTAGCAGTATAACGTTGTGTTGCAGGAAGCCCTTGGAGCATATTTCATATCTTGGCACTTGGAAAATATATTTTCTTTCTCCTACAGTGTAGTCCCTCTCCTTGACTGTGTTATTTTCAGTGAAAAATTTGTAGTATTCCAAATATGGAATAGCACAACAAGCCTGCTGAAATAATGCACTCCTGGGAGATTGATGAAAATAAATGAGTTACAACCCTTGGATCCCTTATATCAACAGATATGGAGTCTAGATCCAAAAGGGTAGCAAAAACAAATCAAACTAGGTGTGGTAAACAGATCTCCCACCACCTAGTCTAGCTTAAAAACAACCAACAAGAGGGGATGTAGCTATGCACAACAAACTGCTTCAGAAATAACGCAATCTTGGATAGTATGAGTAGGAGGCCATAAAATATGATTAAATTATGAGCATACAATAGAAAATCATAATTATAATGAATCTCTTTCAATATACAGTAGAATACAGGAGACAATAGAGCAAGAAATCTTCGTGAAAGAAGGCTACAACACATATATAATTGCGAAAATCGCTCAACATTGTTATTTTAAGGATCTGTAGCAGTGGAATATTACAACTCAGATCTAGGACATATCTGTTGACAAAACATCAAATCCATTTTAGATCTATAAAATAGATAGTCTTATTTACAAGATCCCCTTGGGGTTTTGACCGAATCATGCATAGACAAGAGTAGATATGAGTTTTAAGTTGCAGATCTGTAAAATGCTGCAGTAATTTCTGAATATGAATTTACATTAAAATATATCAGATCTAAACAGAACATGTATTAGCAAGCTAATCCATGGATCACCAAAGTGAAAGTCAAAGCCCAGCACTAGAGATCTCTCATCAAAATTGGGATCAAAACACCCTGAAGAATCTCATATGAAAATAACGTAGTCCCTCAATGAAAACTGTGTTGTAGCTTGAATAACATAGATGGCCAACTGCCAAGATATAGATCTGAAGCACAAACAGGAGAGGCACTCTTCCAGGAGGTTAAAAGACACACTCCATGAGAAGAGGCTCCCAAAACAAGCTAGATCTCTACAGATATAGAATCGCACTTGCTGCAACTTGTAAAAGCAGACAAACCCTCACTATATCTGTGCTGAAATTGGAAGTAGAGCTTGGCCTCAAGCCTAAAAGTGGATCACAAATAATCCTACAAGAATCCTCAAAGGAAGAGGTTAAATCCCTGCATAGGAACTACAAGTGCTAAGCAGCACAATTCTCTACTAAACAACAGAGAATAGTATTTGTCTAAGCAGACAAGATACTCAGAAATATAATCAATCAACAACCTCCTCTTGTTGCCTTCCCCTTAATTTTATAAGATGAAAGCCTTTGTAAACCATAAACCACCTTGATGAATTAGCTCCTTTCACATGAGGGGCCTCCTTCTAGAACTGTGTTGTCCCTTCATGAGATACATTGAACCTAGACAGTGCTATAGATTTGGTCAAGGTTGACCTAGTCTCACAGCTCAAACCCCTTTCACACCTACAAGTGATTTATTTACATGGCCCTGATTTATCTTTGTTCACATGGGCATTGATTTATTCAGTCTTTTCAGGAGTTTTACATGTCCTCCTTTATTCATTTATTCATGCAATAGAAAGTAGAACAAAAATGAATATTCCTCTTAGCTTAGGCTAAGTAGGAATATTACAGTCCTCCCCTCGAAAATGTTGGCAACTGATAGGGTAAGAGTTGTAGCACTTCTCCTCCATTGATGGCTTCATCAAGGATCAACTCCTCATCATAAACCAAGTTCTCAATAAGCCAATACATGATGAATTGTTCCTCCAAGGTCAGCATAATATGTGCATAGTCCATCCCACCAGGAGTGAAAAACTCAACAGAAATAAACACGACTAAAGCAATGCTACATCTAAAACATGTATCATGAAATTCAGGTAGAAGTTCTAAACCATGTGGTACATACATCGTGCCCATCCTCTGTTCATACAACCCCATAAAAAATACAACTATATCATCCAAGTATGGAAGCAAGACTACATATATGAAAAATGAAATCTGAACTTGAGGAGGTGGGTCCAAATCCCACATGTGATGCCAGCGCAGTACATCACCTGCTTGTATGATATCAAGGTGTGGTAAATGGTATTCCCACCACACAATTGCTGCATGAGTCACCTTAACATGGCTGAAGATGATAGGTAATTTTGGTGCCTTTGGAAAGCACCCATCATGAGAAGGAATCTCCCTTTGCACAATAAGGTAATGGCCAAGTTCAACATCTCTATTGGCCCACAAAAAACCATGAGATCCACATGATCTCTCACTCCAATTAGGAGTCTTATCCTGCAAAAACATGGCAAAGGAATGTAATAGATCAGAAGATACAACTTTCTTGGCATGATAAAACCTTTTACCATCATAGTCCTTCATACACATGGAGTTGTACATGAGCATTCCCCTCCTCTCAAGCAAAGGAAGAGCTGGCTAAGATGACTTTTGCAAAGAGTCCATTGGCTGCCCCAATCCTCCATAGCTAATGCAATCTTGAAAGTGTTGATGTAATTCCTCTCTCATTATTTCCCAATAAAAACTCCTCATGATGAGGGTATAGATCTTCATTGAATACATATGGCTGAGGAAGAATTCTTCATAGGTTCCTTGTAGGATCTTCTTCTTGAGCTTGGAAGCTATAGCCAAGAAGTCCTTACCATGATAATAGATGATTCCCCATTGGAATAAGTAGCCCTCCTCTTGTTGCATTCCATCTAGTATCATACCTGTGTGGAGATCTTTGGAATACTCTACAAGCAGTTGATATTTCCAATAAATATCCACACTGCTCAACAATGACAGTGCTGCTGAAACATCCATGGAAGTGCTTGTCATGTTGTTGATCTCCTTTTTGACATTAATCATGACAAAATTGTTTGTTGGAAGGCTGATCCTCCCATTCTTCTCCTCCCACAGTGTAGATTCAGAAAAAAGAGAGTGTAATCTCTCGTTTTGGGGATATCTCGAAAACACGGCAAACTCCAACCAGAGATGGACTGGGAGGGCATTTACCGGATATTCCACCTCTGAAAGAGTACGAGATCCGAAGGCTACCTGGCCCTTTCCAGACTCTATCTAAGAGTGAAATATAAACACACCAAGTGGTATAGAACTAGAATGCTCAGAAATATAAACAAATAATAGTGCAACAGACATATAATAATAGAGAAAGAAATTACGACAACTCATCCATAAAACATAGAGAGGAAATGTTGAGCCATTTTATTAATCTGAGAAATATAGTGAAGTACAATAGGTGATCAGAGTGATGGAACCTAATATTTCTCAAGGAAATTGAAGAAACTCTCTCATAAAATACAGGAAATGGCTGCTCTATGAACTACATCCCAGCTGCTGGAAAACTGTCGTGTAGCTGCTGTTGCTGAAATGGACTGAAGTATAGGGGCTGATCCCCTTGCCAGAATGAGCTGAAAATCTGCAAACCTCCTCTACTCACTGACCCAGACAAAACCCAGAAACCATATCAAAAATGGCCAAACCCCGAAAATCACCAGAAAATGCCTCCTCAGGGAATTACGTTGGCCCTCAAGGCTCTGCACAGAGGCTAAATGGAAATAGTTGAAACACTGCCACAAACTCTGTTAAAATCCTCCTGTAAGAAAAGGCTGACTCTCTACTCAAAATCTCGACTGAATCACCTGCAGAAACCCCAATCCGAAGCACCTCCACAATGGACTACGTCCTCTCTCCCAGTGACTACGTAGTCTCTATAAGCTTCAGCTCCACAACAAACCCAAAAAATAAAACTACTCACAAAATATTGAAAAACCAACCTTGCCCGAGCAGGCACTTGAAATCCCCCGGGCTAAGGGCGAGATCTCCGACCGAAGACACTCAATGCACTAAAGAGTGCTGCAGATAGGCTAAATAGCCAGCATGCTCAAGAAGACAAATGTCCCACTCAAAATCATCAACTCCAGAATGAATGAAATGAGAAGGCTCCTCCAAATTTTATAACATTGGTTTCCCTCCAAAACCCCAACATAGCCTCTCTCTCTTGCCACATGCTCATCCTTATCTGCGCAGAAGCTTCTAGAGCATACGTGGGCCCCCTCTCTACGTGGTCCTTTTGCCCCCCTTGGTTCACTTAAGTTACAACGTTGTGTCTACTAGGGGTGCACTTTATTTTTAGAGTGAGTTATGTCCCCCTCTACTCACCTTTATTTATAATTTAATTATATAAGGAAAAATTGATCAAAATTAATATTTCCAATTAGCTGCTGCTAATTGGGAATATTACAGTCCTCCCCGCTAAAAATTGTTTGTCCTCAAGCAATGCCTGAACAAGCCTCCTCTCTAGTTGGTGCTCCCCACCGACACTGCAAAATGTGCCTAGGTCCCAAATGCGTCACTGAATCTTCCCTATCCTCTGCATCATCGTGATATGAAAGGATCTCTCAATTCCAGGATGCCAAACTGGTCTCTCACGGTACCGACCAACCAACAATCCTCCCGGATCCCATCACCACCATGGCCAATAGTATCCCAAGTCCCACGGCTCAGACTTCGCACTGCCTCTGGCTATGACTGATGCTCTAAGAGGAAAAGACCATGACCCCTGCTGCACTGTATCTGTGACTGTGTAAGCTGTCCCATCAACTGTGTACCAACTAATCACCTCTCTCCAATCCAAGTCCTGACTCAATCCCACACTGATCCTGCTTTGCTGAAATCGGGATGGAGTGCTGAAGAAACGACGACCTGTGGCCCACTGCCAGTTGGAATCTATAAAATATACTATGTTCAAGGGCCCCTGCTCCACTGTGCTCCCTACAAAGAATACCGTACCATCAAGAGGGTACCAACTCATGATCTCCCACCAGTCCATCCTGGAAGAAGAATCCGATGTAGCAACAACAACTGCATATGAAACACACCTGGAGTGTTGCCGCCAGCCCGTAATCAACTCCCACTACTCTGCATTGTCTACCAATTAAAGTTGCCTGTAGAAGGAATCCCCTCTCTCTATAATGGGCCAAAGTGGGGAAGATATGCTGCAAGCTTCATCGATGTACTCCTGGAGAGTGCTACCCACTAAAAAAAATACAGCTCTGCTGATTGCATGTACATCTATCTGTGCCTCATCCTTGTGTCAACCCACATATGGATGCTCCACCATATCCAATAGCTCCTCCCACTCCTGATCAGGAATTTCATGCTCTTGCTATCTACTGGCCCCCTGTAGAACAATCCCATCAACCTCCAACACCTCTAGAGGGTATGGATCTGTAACTATTGTCACCGTACTCAATGTCAGTGCATCTGACTGCCCCACCTCAATGGCTAACCCCAATGTTAACCACATATCCCTCATCGGCTCAATGTGGGCATCCATATGGCTCTCCCCCAAAGGAATATCGTGTTTGATGTGAATAGTTTCCTCCTTTGTCGACTCAGGCTCCATCACCTGTTGCTCTAGCTGAATTGTCACAAGTGACTCTTCACCCAGAGTATCTCCCGCAGGGTCCCGTGTCTGCTCACCCTGGACACTGAAATGCAGCTCTGGTCTACTGTCACCATCTCTGCATGACTGCTCTCACTCCCTAGGAGCATCCTCAACTGAGCCTATGGACTCATATGAAAAAGAGTCCTCACCCTAGCATACAGAAGGAATGCCCTCATGTTCTACCTCCGCCACCTCATCTACATTGAATATGCTATCCAACCTCTCGATAAAGTGTCGATACAATGTCTGGAGCCCAGACACATACTGGGATGCTACCTCTATTGTACCTAGAATCCTCTTCTCATGCATGATCTCAACATGCCCTGAGGGAAAAGTGATGCATGTCTCCCCCATGACCCTCTCCCCAAGAGTAGGCTCAGCGATGACTGATGTGCCACACCTGCAGAGGATCATCTCATCCCCTAACCTGTGGCTATCAACTAGTGCCCTGACCCAGTGCCACTGCTGAGAAGTCTCTCCCCTAGTGTGATGAGTGTCATCCAAATATCTTAGGTGAGCCTCGCGTACCCCACTACTCATGCCCAAGGTGCCAAAGGACAACGACAAAATCGATTGTGCCCGTGAGTGATGTAGAAGAGGGTCAGGTGCGTGGGTCCCCACAGATACCGTCAAGTATCTCTCATTTGTATCCCCATCGATCCTGGGTGAAATACCCCCAAAGGTAAGCCTGGTGTCCCTGTCCATGAGTCTCCCTGGTGGCAATGCTCTAAGACCCTGCTGTGCAGCACCATACACCCTCGCATAACATCGATCATCCATGTACTCCTCGACATGCCACTGCACACTGAGGCATACCCCTATATACTGCTAGATACCCCAAGCTACTGTTGTACCACCCTGTATTGTCTCGTGCCCTGACTATGTCCAAGCATTGGTCACTCCCCATGTGCTCTCACTGTGATGTAGGACACTCCTACTCCACAATGCAGTCCCACACACTACGGTACACCACCATGCAACTCCATGTCCACCGGTAGTCCACTGCTTAATGCTAGAGGCTCCCACACATCCCTAGATGTGATGACCTAGAGCTATGCCTCTACATGTTGGACTACTCCCAATCGGTATCATTGTCTCCAATTTCGCATCACTATACCCGCCGACGAATGGATCATCACTCCAAACCCTCCTCGAGTGGTCCGAGAAGTAAATCTCCCTATGTGTCAGTAGTGTTACCACCACTGCTCGGCTCCGTTGCATCCTTTGTGTCCCACACAAAGGTGAAGAATCCTTGGCCCCATACAAGGTGCCATCTGGTGGCCTGCCAATGCCACCTCCTCCGACAAGCTCTTGCCAAGGTATGTTGACCACCCTGTGATCCTGTGTATAAGTGTCATACCAAGACAACCTAGGGAGTCTACCCATAAACCGGTTGGCCATTGGAGCTGATCGAAACTCCCCTAGCGAATGTGCATGCTCTACTGTTATGCCAACTGTACCCTCCAAGACATATTCAACCGACCTGCCTGGGAAATGATAGGTGATCCCGCCTAGATCCCAATGCCAATCTGGGGTTCCTGTATTTCCAGCACCTGGGAATGCCTGCTGAACTACACCCGGGTCCACCACTATCTCCATAACCCACTCTGTTGGGTACCAACTCAAAATATCTCACCATCCAACCTCAACATGTGGATGTTGCAACCTGTGCAACCCCGATCGTCTCATCCTGCTAGCCAAGTCAACGTATGAGATCTGACTAGGTGACTCCGTCTCTCTCTCTCCAATGGGAAGAGGTGAACCAAAAATGCTGCTAGTCCTGTCCATGCATGCCTGAAGGGGAATGATCTGATGCTCCAACATTCCCTCTGTTTGTACCATCATGGAATCCAGTTGTTCCCCAATGCAGGCCAACTTGGCTGCCGACTCGACACAAGCCACTCTCATGCCCTCCAGCTCCTTGTCCTATAACAAAATGGCCTCCCATAGTGACATGACCTTCCCTTTCAAAACTAGAATTTCTGCTTGAAGCCGATGATACTGTTGTCTGTGACCATCATCCAAAACCTCTATATTTCCTAGTGCCTCATCGAAGGTGGATACATCTCCTGACACCTCACCCATCTGTCGTGTGCTGCTACCACTTGAAAACTCAGACACGACTCTGGTCATCACCTCAATGGATGGTTCTACTGGGGTAGGCTCTACTTTCTCCACTACAATATCAACCGACACGATCAAGGAGGTCTCCAATGAGGGTGAGTCCTATGTCACACTAGGTGTATCCTCGAACTACCTGCAATCCTGTGTGCCCTCATCCTCCAAGTGTGAGGTAACCATTTTGATGGTTTCCCCCTCCGATACTCGGTCAAGCTGGAAAGAGGCATCCAAATTCTCCACCCAAGCTTTTTCCAAACTCTTGGATGACTTGTCAAATGTCGGTAAATAGAATCTTTCCACTGTGCGTTGCAAGTCCCCACCATGTGAGTGCTTGTTCCCTCGGTGAAAGTTGCGGGGTCTGATATCCCGCTGGAGCTAAACAAAATCTCTGAATGGAAGGGCATCCCTAAACTCCTACCCATATGCCTGATACTCGGTCAAATAATCACCCATGTGGCTAGGCTCTGGCTCCTACTGTGCTCCTACCCCTATGTCTGCACCCAGAAAAGTGGGCATAGTGGAATGTGTGGGTGTATGTGATGCCATATCCTGAGTGGCATCATGCTCCGGCAAATAGTGGGATGTGCCTGATCCCTCGCAAATCTGGAAACCCCTTGCGGTTTCATGTTGTCTAGCCTCCATAGTGGTGAATCTCTACCCCATCTCTTCAATCGGCCTCGACATATCCTGTACTAATTTGAGGAGCATCTCCCGAAATCTCTTTGCATCATCATCACCTGCCATCGACTCCTCCTACTCTGTGTCTATCATAGGCTCCTCATGTTCTGTGTCTATAGGCTCCTCTAGAAACTGCACTGCTGCTCCAAGAATACACTTCTGCCTGACTTAGGCCTCTGATTTACCCACTAAAATTGCTCAGAAAATTCTAAGAATTTGGGAAGGCGATACTTGCCCAAAACCCAGAAAGGGTTTCTTCTAATTCCAACCTTCAGAATATAACCCTTTGTAGTTTGGCCCTCCTCTAATTTTGTTTTTTGGCACTGCAACTACTATTGTCAATTGTTGCTCTCCAAAATCCCAGCAAACCTCCTCATATGGCTCTCCTATCAATTTCCCAACACCCCAAATCTAAAATCCTACCAATGAAGCTCCCACAAATGAGCCTCCTCCAATAACTGCGTAGGCCCTTCTAACCAAAATAGCCAAAATAGTTGCAATTGAAAACTAGAAACCTACAGGCTAATCCAATATTGATGCTCTGATACCACTGTAATTTCCCATTTCGAGGATATCTCTAAAACATGACAAAGTCCAACCAGAGATGGACTGGGAGGGCATTTACCGAATATTCTGCCTCTGAAAGAGGACTAGATCCGAAGGCTACCTGGCCCTTTCCAGACTCTGTCTAAGAGTGAAATATAAACACACCAAGTGGTATAGAACTAGAATGTTCAGAAATATAAATAAATAACAGTGCAGTAGACATATAAAAATAGAGAAAGAAATTACGGCAACTCATCCAGAAAACATAGAGAGGAAATGCTGAGCCATTTTATCAATCTCAGAAATATAATGAAGTACAATAGGTGATCAGAGTGATGGCACCTAATCTTGCTCAAGGCAAGTGAAGAAACTCTCTCAGAAAATAGAGGAAATGGCTACTCTATGAACTGCTGGAAAACTGTCGTGTGGCTGCTACTGCTGAAATGGACTGAATTATAGGGGCTGATCCCCTTGCCGGAATGAGTTGAAAATTTTCAAACCTCCTCTACTCACCAACCCGGAAAAAACCCAGAAACCATATCAGAAAATTCCAAACCCCAAAAATCACTATAAAATGCCTCCTCAGGGAATTACGCTGGCCCTCAAGGCTCTGCGCAGAGGCTAAATGGAAATAGCTGAAACACTGCCACAAACTCTACCAAAATCCTCCTGTGGGAAAAGGCTAACTCTCTGCTCAAAATCTTGACTGAATTACCTGCAGAAACCCCAATCTGAAGCACCTCCACAATGGACTGCGTCCTCTCTCCTAGTGACTGCGCAGTCTCTATAAGCTCCAGCTCTGCAGCAAACCCAAACAATAAAAATACTCACAAAATACTGAAAAACCAACCTTGCCCGAGCAGGCACTCGAAGACCCCCGAGGCTAAGGGCAAGATCTCTAACTAGAGACACTCAATGCACTAAATAGTGTTGCAGACAGGCTAAATAGCGAGCATGCTCAAGAAGACAAACGTCTCACACAAAATCATCAACTCCAGAATGAATGAAATTCGAAGGCTTCTCGACATTTTATAACATTGGTTTCCCTCCAAAACCCCAACATAGCCTCTCTCTCTTGCCACATGCTTATCCTTATCTGCACAGAAGCTTCTAGAGCATACGTGGGCCCCCTCTCTACGTGGTCCTTTTCCCCCCCTTGGTTCACTTAAGTTACAACGTTGTGTCTACTAGGGAGTGCACTTTATTTTTAGAGGGAGTTATGTCCCCCTCTACTCACCTTTATTTATAATTTAATTATATAAGGTGAAATTGATCAAAATTAATATTTCCAATTAATTGCTGCTAATTGGGAATATTACAGAGAGGGAGATAGTGATGCAGGAAGAATATCTCCCTCATTCTTGGGTGGTCCCAAGCCCTCTAACGCTATGAATTGGTCTCTCATTTCTCCAATCCTTCCTTGATCTAGATTTGGAGTAGCACTTTGTGGAGCATTCCCCACAAGATCTGAATCTGATGGCTTTCCAGGTGGCTTGCCATTAGATAAGAATGTCCCTTAAAGCATCCTCATGAACATGAGAGAAGGAACTGTGAGATCGCTGCTTCCACTACGTAAATCCGTCTCTGTTGTTTGTGTGGAAGTACTAGGTGAAGGATAAGTGTGCATGCCTTGAATCATTTGTGGTTTCCCACTCTTCAAGTCCACCCACTCCATTTTCAAAGCTTTCTAATCAGTGGTAACCTTCCCCAAAGTAATCAACCATTGGACACCCAAAATGATGTTGGTGTCTAGTATGTCAACTACAAAGAAGTGATCCAGCAAAGTGTAGGATCCCATGGTGACAGAGAGTGATGGAACATATTGCATGCATTGCATGGTCCTATCTCCTTGGACCAAGATATAAAATCCCTCAAAATTATTAGTGGGGATTGCTCTCTTTTACACAAGATGAGCATCAATAAAGTTGTGGGTTGCCCCACTGTCAATCAGGACAGATACTCTCTGATTCATGATTGAACCTTGTAATCTTAGGGTCAAGTACTTAGGCACTCCTCTCAAAGATTCAAGAGCCTCACTTATTGGAGAAAAGGCTCCCTTCCCATATTTGGATGGTGTTTGATCTTCCTCATCATCATCAGCCCTATGACCCCTCCTAGGTTCATCATCTTCATCTTCCTCCTCAAAATCTAAGAAGACTTCTATGTAGTGTGCTTTTCCAGCAGCACATCTATGTCTCGGTGCCCATGACTCTTGGCAAGTGAAGCACAATTTCTTCTTCCTCAATTCCCTCCTGAGATCAATATCAAGAGGTTTCTTGAAATATTTCTCCTTGGGAGGAGCAACTTTTCCTTCCTTCTCCTTAGAAAAGTGAGGGGCCTTGCTCTGAAAAGTTTCCTTTTCTTTTGGCAAGGCATCTTGGAGGTCCCTAGCTCTCTCAATGGCATCATGCAAAGTGATGGGCTTGGTATATTTAACCAACCCATGCAAAGGTTCCTCTAGGCCATCAATGAACATGTATACCCTCCTGGCTACAGATAGATCAGGGACCATGACTGATAATCTCATAAACTTAGAGATATAAGTATCTACATCTCCTGATTGCTTCAGCTTTGCAAGGCTTATGAAGGGTGCTTCAGGATTCTTCCTGTCAAACCTCTCCACCATTATTCTAGTAAACTAAAAATAGGTAGTCACATTGATGTGTCCCAATGTGGACAACCCATGAAACCACCAATTGTGTGCTTCACCTTCAAAGTGCAGTGCTGCAATCTTGATGGCTTCAACCTCGGGGACTTTGTTCAGATGAAAGTAAATATCTAGCTTTTCTACCCATGCCTTGGCAGAACTGGAGGATGATCCATCAAATTTGGGCAAAAATAATCTGCCCATAGAGTGGTGCCTATCCTGTTTATGAAAGAACCCACCATCTCTATACCGTTGCCTTGGTCTTTTTCTGTCCTTGAGGTGACAAAAATCTTGGAAACTCAAGTTATCCTTGAATATCTGACTCTGAGAGTCATACTCCACAAATTAATCTTCAAGGGAGGCTTGTTCTTGTTTTCCTTCATTCTCCACAGCCAAGAAATTAGGCATAGTGGAGTATTGTCAAGCTTGTGGGCCTTGTGGCTAGTTCACCAGTTGACTAGTCCAATGTTGAGACATGTCAGAGCTTCCCCCCAGATGAGATATCCTAGGATATTCCCTCATTCTATCCATCCTAATATATTTCATCTCCTTGGAAATATCTTGCATGGCCACCAAAAGAGTTCTTGCAAACTCTTCCCCTTCTTTTTCACTTGTAGTCTCAAGGGATTTACACTTGTCTTGATCTTTAGTAGTATAATCATACTTCTTGTGAATTATATTATGAAACCTATTCTCCCTATTAGTAATATTTCATCTTCTTCTGAATGCAACATGGCTATGATGCTCCAGGGAAGCACAGGTTGTGCCAAGAAAGGAGCTCTGATACCACTATAGTATTACGAATCTGGAATAGCACAACAAGCTTGTTGAAATAACACACTCGTGGGATATTGATGTACAAAAATGATTTTACAACCCTTGGATCCCTTATATCAGTAGATCTGGAGTCTATATCTAAAAGGAGAGCATAAACAAATGAAACTAGGTGTGGTAAACAGATCTCCCACCACCTACTCTAGCTGAAAAACACCCAACAAGAGGGGCTGCAACTATGCACAACAAACTGCTTCAGAAATAACACAGTCTTGGATAGTATGAGTAGGAGGCCATCAAATATGATTAAATTATGAGCATACAGCAAAAAATTAGAATTATAATGAATCTCTTTCAATATATAGTAGAATACAGGAGACAATAGAGCAATAAATCTTCATGAAAGAAGGCTAAAACACATATATAACTGCAGAAATGGCTCAACAAAGTTATTTTAAGGAGTTGTAGCAGCTGAATATTACAACTCAGATCTAGGACATATATGTTTACAAAACATCAGATCCATTTCAGAACTGGAAACTAGATAGTCTTATTTACAAGATCCCCTTGGGGTTTTGACCAAATCATGCATAGACAAGAGTAGATCTGAGTTTTAAGTTGCAGATCTGTAAAATGCTGCAGTAATTTCTAAATATGACTTTACATTACAATAGATCAGATCTAAACACAACATGGATCAGCAAGTTAATCCATGGATCACCAAAGTGAAAGGCAAAGCCCAGCACCAAAGATCTCTCATCAAAATTGGGATCAAAACACCCTAAAGAATCTCATATGAAAATAACACAGTCCCTCAATGAAAATTACGTTGTAGCTTGAATAACATAGATGGCTAGCTACCAAGATACAGATCTGAACCATAAATAGGAGAGGCACTCTTCCAGGAGGTTAAAAGACACACTCCATGAGAAGAGGCTCCCAAAATAAGCTAGATCTCTGCAGATCTAGAATCCCACTTGCTGCAGCTTGCAAAAGCAGACAAATCCTCACTGGATCTGTGCTGCAATTAGAAGTAGAGCTTGGACTCAAGCCTGATAGTGGATCAAATCAGCAAATACTCCTCCAACAATCCTCAAAGGAAGAGCTGAAATCCCTGCATAGGAACTCCAAGTGATAAGCAGCACAATTCTCTACTAAACAACAGAGAATAGTATTTTCCTAAGCAGACAATATAATTAGAAATATAATCAATCAACAACCTCCTCTTGCTGCCTTCCCCTTCCTTTTATAAGATGAAAGACTTTGCAAACCCTAAACCACCTTGATGAATTATCTCCTTTCACATGAGGGGCCTCCTTCTAGAACTGCGTTGTCCCTTCATGAGATACATTGAACCTAGACAGTGCTATGGATTTGGTCAAGGTTGACCCAGTCTCACAGCTCAAACCCATTTCACACCTACAAGCGATTTATTTACATGGCCCTAATTTATCTTTGTTCACATGGGCATTGATTTATTCAGTCTCTTCAAGAGTTTTACATGTCCTCCTTTTTTCATTTATTCATGCAATAGAAAGTAAAACAAAAATGAATATTCCTCTTAGCTTAGGCTAAGTAGGAATATTACACAATTGCAGTGAGAGTTGCAGTGATTGTTTGGAGGGTGAGATCTTTAGTGTTAAGATCAGCCTTTCACTTGGAAGATACATTGGAGGAGGTTTATTCAGCTTGTGCATCATCTTCAACCATCTCCATCTAGTTCTTGAGTTACAGTTGCTACTCAGTCCTAGGACTGCAACTTTGACATTTTTTCCACTTTGTGTATTTCAGGAAATCCTTCCATGATTGTCTTGAAATTGTGATTGAGAGCTTAGATATTCACTCCCAATGTTGTATGAGCCATGTTTGTGCTCAACCTAGTCTCCTAAATTGAGTTCATTAATTGTCAACCAGGGTTGGTAAACTGTTGAAGTGTGGTGCACTATATTTGCCTAGGTATTTGTTTCTCACTACGTTGTGTTTAGTTTTTTATGATGTTTTTGGTTTTTTTTTATGATTTTATGCTCACAAGGGAAAGAAATAAATTCTGATGGAAAGAAGCTACTGGTTAAAAACAGAGTGAAGCCTAAATTATGGATGACAAACGAAAAATGCAAATACTGAAACAAAACAAAGCCTAAACTATGGCTAGCAAAATACAAAGCTTGATAATGACTTCAAGGAAATAAATCACAACGTGATCTTAACTTGTCAAATTCATTCATTAAAGATGTTTTGGAAGAGCTTAAGAAATGGGCAATTAAGTGTAAATGAAGTTCTCCTAACTAAACAATCAAACAATCAACTTACAATGTTACAACATCTCATCCATGATTAAGGTCTATTGGAATATATTTGGAAAATAACATTTGTAGCATCATAAGACTTCTATTCTAAACTAGCTTCTAATTCTATTCTACAACTCAATTTAACACCACTAGGCCTCATTTCAGAAGTTATAGATTTCCTTTTTAGAATGGTCTTTTGAGAAAAGGCTTGTTTGTGAAATGGTAAAAAGGTTGCAAAATACTCTAGGTCTTAGACTGATATTAACTCTTGTACAAATGATTATGTATTAATATATGGTTGGAACAAAAGAAGTTTTGTAAATAATGAAGACCGTGGTATTTAAATTAAACAACTAATATAACTTAAAAATACAATGGATGACAACTAGACTGGAGTGCTAATACAGTGAGCTAAAACTGAGCTAAAGTGCCACTAGTCTATTTGAAGTACAGTGAACAATGTTAGACTGAAAAGCCATTATCAAACTGAAAATGAAATGATAGAAATGAACCACATGCATTCTAACTCCATAGTGCTATAACTAAGTCAATATGCAACTAACTTAAGGAATTCTACAGTCCATCCTGTTCAGTATGAATGATGTTTTGGAAGAGTTTGTGAGAACAAGTATGGTTGTATCATTCAAAGAAATTGAACATAAACACAAGACTGAAAGCAAATACAACTAAAATCCAAGACATCACATCTACTTCTTACTCATTGTTATGATATTTTGGAAAATCTTTATAAGAGTAAGATTGGCTATGCCACTTGGTGTAAACTAGCAACTAAAACCTAGAATACCACAATTATGCCTTATCCATCATAATGATATTTTGGAAAAGTTTATTAGAGTAAGTTTTAACTGTGATAACTAACGAAAGTAAATGAAACTAAAACCTACACTATCACAGTTGTGCCTTATTCTTCATAATAATATTTTGGAAGAGTTAATTAGAGTAAGTTTGATTGTGATAGTAAATATAAACAAATATGAATGTAAGCTTAAGAAATCTACTTAAACTAGAAATAAAAGTGAGACTAAAACACTTATCTAATGTATAAACAAGGCCGCTCAGGAGGCAGGGGCCCTCTACCACCAGAGTAGCACGAAATCTAGTTCAAAATTGACTCAACGCATTCAAGGGAATGCTGCTTCTTTCATTAAAGAGGAATCACCTCAAAACAGAGTATTCTCGAACTTCAAAGATCTAGCAGTCAACCATAAAATCTAACAAAAATCTAACCTTTGTCTCTCGGTTTCCTGAGCATATTTATAGAAAATTTACATAACAGAACTTGAGATAATACAGGGATTACTGTCTTTCCATATTAGAATCGAACTAGTACTCTAAAGGTGGCATCATAATATGACAAATGACATCTGGACTGTCCTTGTCCTATTAGGAGTCTATCTCCTAGCTTGAGTTCTCAAGTGCATAACCACGTACAGAGTTCTGTTCGATCTTCATGGAGAGCAACAAATGCTGAGGGCATGACGTGGAATACGACCATGTGTGGCTTTCCCTGAGAGGACATCTGGAACCTGCTTAAACATGAAGATGGCTACAAAATTGGCAACTAGCTACAAAATGTCTGCATTTTGTAGCTAGTTTCAGTTCAAAAAGTACTACAATGAAAAAATCACAAAAACATAGCAAGTTAGCCACGATATTCATTCTTAAAGCAATTTTAACTAATTTCATTGATCATTTGAGCCTGGGATTATCAATGGATAAAAGAAATGGAGTGGAATGTGGTGGAAGAAGGAACATTTTTGGAGCTCAACATACCCCCACTGCTAAATTCTTGCATGTCCTCATGCAACTATTCCATGAACTCAGAAACCTCCGCAAGAACATCCAATCCTCTTCTTCTGCTTTGTTTGGTAGTTAAAGGCCTTCTGGGCTTCTTGGTGACTAACTTGAACCTTAAATTGGTAAGTGCCCTGATTAACTTTTTGTTCCTCTTTTTCAACTTTTCATTAGCCTTTTCCTCTTTTTCCATTTGTAGAGACAGGGTTGAGTTCATACTAGTTTTTAATTTAACTTGCTCCCTCAGAATATCATTCTCAGTCCTGATATGTCTATTAAGTACTTCCAGCTCGTACCTATCTCTTCTTAACACATCTATTTCGGACAGTGGAGGACTAGGGGTTCTGTCTCTACTCTCTGAAGCTTTTCTCTCCAATGTTTCAACATAGTTGTAAATTTCTTGCTATGCAGGATCAATTTCTGGAACTTCTTCATTAAAATCCTCCTCAATAGGTGTTTCCTCATCTTCTATGTTTATAACCCTAGTTTTTTTAACTTTTGTTTTCTTTAGTATGCCCTTCAATCTGTGGCTCCTCCTCAATTGAAATGGCCCTTCTCCTTTTTCTCTGGCAACTCTTCTTATGATTCTCTTTTTCTTAAGCTGCTTCTTAATCTGAACTAATTTTTCAGAGATCATTTCTTCACTCCCTTGTATTTTTTCATCAATTTCATTTTTGGAGGGTCTCCATCTTCTACTTCTTTTTGTAGGTTGATGTTCAGGTGAAGGTTCTTTTGGTTCCTCAAAGTGATTTCTCACCAAGAAGTTATCCCAATTATCCCCTATTTTGCTCAAATGATGTTCAATCAAAATCTTGACTAAACCATGGTGGTATAAGGTTGTCTCCAGAAATTGAATTCTCTTTTGGACACTTGAAGCCATTTTCTTTAAACTTTGAAGCAAGAAATAGGGCAAATTAGGTTCTTCTTCTAGGAAATGCATTATCAACCTAATATGGTAAACATAGAAAGTACCATATCTACCTTCACAAGTGATGAATTTTTGTAGGACAAGCAACATGTTTCTCCATTTGTTCTTTAATGCAGAACTAGGGATACCCTTTTTAAAAACAGTGACATCCATACCTGGTGACTTGAGTATCTGCTTCCATGATTCATTATGGAATTCTCTGTTCTTAAACCACATTTCTCCTTGTCTAGGCAGTCCTATTGCTTCTGCAATAAAAGCCTCTGTGACAGTGAATTTAATATCTCCAACTTCAACCTCGGCCCCATTAAAAGATCTTGCAAAAGTTTTAATAACCTCTTTGTGGAAACACTGAATCTTTCAAGGAATTGCAACCATCCTGCTTGTTGTAAGATTTCTCGGATTTGGGGATAGCCTTCCAAGTATTTAGTGCCAAATGGTTTTGTTCTCACAATGAGGCCCATAACTCTTCTTCAATCTTCAATTTACCAGCCTTCTGCTCACAGTAAGAATGGTCGTTAATCAAGTTGTCTTTTCTCCTCAAATGTTTCCTCTGTTTCACGGTGACAATAGTTGTTACAGAGATACCTATGTTTTACAGAATGAAATGGTTAAGAGCCAGCTACGGAAAGGAGTGATATGTAATGGTTACAGAATGAATTAATGAGGTGAGGTGAAGAAAATGAATCAATGAGTGAAAAGACCGCGGAGATATTTTATAACGAATTCAAAAATCATTATTAAATGCTTAGTGACGTGAACAATCCAATCACCTTAGCACTTTAACTGTTTAGATTTTGAAATGATGATCGGATATGGGTTTTGAAGTGGTGAAATCAGAAGAAGTTTTATCCAAAGTTTTGCGGAAGGTTTGTTCGGCATGATCAATAAAATTAATCAAAACAACTTTTTGAATTATTCATAGCTAAACTATACTAAAATTTTTCATGATATGTCATTATAATGACTTCATACCTTTGCCTTTTCTTTGATTTTCTTGTGATCTTCATATGCTTTATTTTCCCCTGAAAATCATTAATTTTTGAATCTTCATAACCTTCTTGATCTTGACTTGTTCATGGATATGCAGGATCATTTTGTTGCAAATCAAATGATTGCTGGTCAGTGCCTTCAAGATCTATAGCTGCAAAATGTCTGTCTGGCTGCAGAAAGTCCGATTAGCTGCAGAATGTTTGTTTGATTGCAGAATGTACCTGTAGAGAACTTGGAACATGAAATGGAATGGTTTGGAATGTAAGTGGAATGTTGTATGGAATGAGTGAAGATGGATGATGAAATATGGTATAATGGGATATGTATGAAGTGAATGATGGAGTGGGATGGATCACAACTAATGAAATGGAGTGAAAAAGTGCCCTGCAATTTGTGCTGTGTATTATTCAATTGCAGAAAGGAGATCAAGCTTAAAGATCTAAAATGGAAATAAAATGGACCATGGAGTGAGATGGATGAAGTGTGGATGAATGAATGGAAAATGATATGAATGGATGGAATGAAATGAATAGAATATGGAATGAAATGAATGAAGTATGGAATGAAATGAAGTGAAATGAGATGGATCATAAGTGAAATGGATCTGCACTTATGATTTTGTAACAACTACTTGTAAAAAAACAAAATGGAAAAGTTAGAGTGTCAGAAAGATTCTGATTTTCACTCCATCTTTTCTGTATAAACATGCCAATCAGTGATTGGTTTTCATGTCTATATTTTTATTTTTTTTATTTTTTATTTTATTATTATTATTTTTTCAATGAGTCTGACTTCAGAAAATTTAATTAAGTTGATGAAGAAGAAAGATTCTTCTTCATTAACTTCACATCACTGTTTTCCTGGAACTTCTTGACAAATTCTTCTCTTGAGAGTGGTTTATGATACAGCTTCAATATATGACCATTCACAAGAAAAGTAACCTCTTCCTCATCTATTATCCTGATTTTTATTGCTCCATTGTCAAAAATTCTCACAATTTCATAAGGTCCTAGCCAATGTGTTTGAAATTTACCTTGAAAATCCTTGAATTTTGAATCAAACAAGAGAGCCCAGTCACCTTCTTTTAACTTCTTTTCCTTGATGTACTTGTCATGCCGTCTAGCCCTCTGCTGTTGGACTATACTGGTTTTCTGAACTGCATCTTGTCTTATCTCATCCAATTCATTAATCTGCTCCAATCTGTTTTTTTGTGCCTCTGATAGATCAAGTCCTAGTTGAACTGCCATTTTGAAAGTTTGAATTTGGAACTCTATGGGAAACAAAACTTGCTTTCCATAAACAATTTCATAAGGAGTATGGTTTTTTGTGCTTCTCCATGTAGTTCTATAGGCCCACAAGGCTTCAGGAAGCCTATCTACCCAATCTTTTCTATGTAAATGGACAGTATTTGTTAGGATTCCTTCAATAACCTTATTAGTAGATTCCACTTGACCATTTGCTTGTGGATGATAGGGAGTAGATTTTCTGTGTCTGATTTTGTACCTCTCCATCATTTGTTCCACTAGCCTTGATGTGAATTGAGCTCCTTGATCTGTAACAATTTCCCTTGGGACACCAAAATGAGTAAAAATATCCTCAAAAAAAAAAATTAACTACAAATGCTTCATTAGCAAAAAGTAATGGCTTGGCTTCTACCCATTTGGTAACATAATCAGTGAAAACTAATATATATCTCTTTTGTCTCGATGGAGGACTAATATGTCCTACAAAATCCAAAGCCCATTTTTCAAAAGGTTCAATATGTACCTGAGTTTGTAATGGCATCTCACCTGAAGGAGAAGGTTTCCCTACCCTTTGGCAACTGTCACACCTTTTGACATACTCTTTAGCATCTTTAAACAAGGATGGCCAATAATATCCTAAATGGAGGATCTTATAGGCTGTCCTTTTGTCAGCAAAGTGTCCACCACAAGGTTCATCATGACATGCCTTGAGAATTTCAGGCATCTCATCTTCTCGAACACATATCCTAATGATAAAATTTGGACCTGTACTATACAACTCATTAGCAACCCATGAATATTTTGCACTGTCATAAATGATTTTTCTTTTCTCTCTTGCATTCATTATTGAAGGAAATTTCCATGAAACTAAATAATTAGCAATGTCAACAAACCAAGGAGTCTGAGTAGAAATTGCAAAAAGATATTCATCAGGAAATTGATCTTCAACTGTAGTGTCATCTTTGATGTTTTGGAGTCTAGATAGGAAATCAGCTACTGTGTTTTGTTTTCCAGGCCTATCTAGAATGGTAATGTTTAATTCTTGTAAAAGCAATAACCATCTTATAACTCTGCCATTAGTAATTGATTTGTTCATTAAGTATCTAATTGCAGAATGATATGTGTGAACAAAAGTTTCATAGCCTGTTATATAGTGTCTGAATTTGTTTATGGCATGAACAATAGCTAAAAACTCTTTTTCAGTTACAGTATAGTTTAACTCTGCAAGAGTCAAATTTTTACTGGTATAGTAGATGGCATAAGGAATCAGGTCTTTTTGTCCCAATACTACTCCTAGAGCTGTATCTGAGGCATCTGTTGAAATTTGAAAAGGTAACTTCCAGTTAGGTCCCCTTAAAATAGGTGCTTCAGAAATTTTTGTTTTCAGGGTCTCAAAAGCTAACTGGCAATCATAATTCCATTTTAATTCACAGTCTTTGGTAAGCAATTTAAAGAGTGGAGATGCTATCTTGGTGAATTTTTCTATAAACCTCCGATAATATCCTGTAAATCCTAGAAAACTCCTAACATCTTTTTGACAACTTGGAATAGATAAGTTAGAGATGACTTCAACTTTTGACTCATCAAATCTAATCCCATCCCCTGAAATGTGATGCCCCAAAACAATACCTTCAGTAAACATCCTGAAACATTTCTCATGACTGAGTGAAAGATTTGCTTCTTGACATCTTTTTAAAACTTTTTCCAAGTTTGTTAAGGCTTCTTCAAATGTGTTTCCATAAACTGTGAAATCATCCATATATACCTCTACACAATCATGTATTAGATCTGAAAATATTCCTAATACTTCCCTTTGAAATGTTGCAGGTGCATTGCATAATCCAAATGGAAATACTCGGTAAGCATAGGTACCCCAAGGACAGGTAAATGTGGTTTTGTCTTGGTCCTCAAGTGCTACTTGAATTTGATTATAACCACTAAACCCATCTAGAAATAAGAAGTACTTTTCGCCAGCTAAGGTATCTAACACCTGATCTATGAAAGGTAGGGGAAAATAATCTTTAAGAGTAGCTTTGTTTAATTCACGGTAGTCAATACATACCCTCCATTTACCATTTTTCTTTGGCACAATTACCAAAGGAGAGACCCACTGACTATCTGAAATAGGATAGATAAAGTTGACATTCAACAATTTCTGCAATTCTTCTTTAACAATCTCCCTAAGATTTGGATTCATCCTTCTTTGAGGTTGTCTAATTGGTTTACAATTTTCCTCTATGTAGATGTGATGAGTGCAAGTCTTAGGACTTATCCCTTTCATATCAGTGTACTCCCATGCATATGCAGAAGAATGTCTCTGTAATATCTTGACTAACTCTTCTTGTTGAGATTTTTTTAGGTTCTTGTTTATGTTTAAAGTTTTGCCTGGAAATATCTCACTTGTAGAGCTGCCAAATTTATCCATAGAATGAAGAGACATCTGTCTTGATGAAAAAAACTCAATGTTGGATTCTTCTTGAAATTGGTCATGTTTATGTTCCGAAGAGGATTCAAACTTTTCTAAAGTATTCAGAATTTGACTATCTTCACTAATTTCTGAAATTGTGAAGAGAGGTTGTAAGTCTTCTTCATCCTCTATCCATTGAGTATCATCTAAATCTGTAATTGTCCTTGATGGAGGATACAAAGTGAATTTATTAGTTGAACTACCATCAGAGATGTACATATCACCGGATCTAAAACTAATGAAAGAATCAGCTGTAGCTAACCAAGGTCTTCCTAATATAATAGGTGTCCTCCTAGATTATTCTTAGGAGTTAGGATCATGAAAACCACAGGGTACTCCCAAGAATCTAGGGACACTGGAATGTCTTCTATTACCCCATCAGGTTTAATCACAGATCTGTCTGCTAATTGTAATAATGTGGGTGTAAAGAGAAGATTAGGAAGTTTCAGTTTATCCATGATTTGTCTACTCATGATATTGATTGTTGTTCCTAAATCAATGAGTGTATTTTGGATCTCAATTCCATTGATGTGAATTTTGACAACTGGATTTCCTGGGTCTAGATACTTTGGAATAGAAATCTTACCCATCATAATGTCTGCTATTTTTCTTGCCAGTTGAATTTTCTTTGTCTCTCTTATTCTTTTTCTTGTTTTCTTCATGCTCAACTCCTTTATTTTCTTTGCTAAAATTGGGATTTCCTTGATGGCTTGTAATAATGGAATCTTGATGCAAAAATTTCTTAGCTCATCTAGGAAATCATAATTAGGCACCATAATTTGTTTTTCTACACCTCTATCAATTTGTATTCTTTCTGGAAAGGGAGTTTTAAGAGTGGATGTTCATGGCTGCTCTAATACAGGAGTTGAAATTATTGGTTCTTTTTGTTTTTATTTTTCAATGTTTGGGTCCTGAAAAGATGTGTCTTCTTCAAGACTTTTATTTTCTCGTAGAGAATCTTCCTCAGAGTTGTCTTGTTCTTGTATAATCACAGAATGTTTCCTCTTTTCAAGTATTCTTCTAGACCTAATTTGAACATCACTAAGATCTAGAGGAGTAATTAAATAAGTTGGAAACTGTTGGCCTTCTATCATATATGTGTTCTGAGGATTTTTATTGTTGGGGTTTGGTATGGGTTGAGTAGGCAACTGATTTTATTTTTGAGGAAATGGTAATGGAAGTGGTTGATTTTGATGTTGTGGATTTTGAGGATTTTGTTGAGGATTTTGTTGTTGAGGAAAATGTGGATATAGTGGATAAGATGGTGGATACTGATAGTACTGAGAGTATCTTCCATAGGGATTTTGTGCCCCTTGTGCCCAAACTTGAGATTGATTTTGAAATTGGGGCCAAGGTTGCTGCCAAGAATTCCAATTTGGTGGAGGTTGATTATACATTTGATCATGAAATCCTTGTGTTTGAGGTCCTTGCCAAGGCCTTCTAGAGACAAAATTGAGAGATTTTGTGGCACTTGTAGGAATTTCTTCTTGAAAGACAACTTTAAGACCAGGAAGTGAAGGACAATTCTTGGTCTCATGTTTTTCTAAACAAATGACACAGGTTTCTTCAACTTTGGCATCCAAAGGACATTCTATCAGGGCATGCTTCTTTCTACATCTGGGACAAAAGATTGCTAAGGCATCAGATTCAGCTTTTTGCTTGTTTTGTAACTTAAGGGTGTCTATTTGTTCACTAAGACTCCCTAAGATATCAGATTTTAATTCATCAAGCATATGTCCTATCTCTGCCCTACTTACTGTTCCAAAAGCAGACTTACTTACCCTTGCAAGAGCAGGATCTCTTGGACCTTTTATAGTTTTAGATTTCCCTCTTGAAAGGTTGATACATAACTTAGCTATTTCAGGTAATGTGAGCTGAGATATATCCCCTTTTCCCATCATGTTAAGGATATCCAACCATTCATCCCTAATTGTTTTCAACAAGAGAGCTTTTAAGGTGTCTTGATCTAAGTTTTCCATTTTTGCTCTTTTGATGTTGTAACGAAATCTCTCCAACAAATCTTCCAAGTTTTCATCTTCTTTTTGTAACATCTTAAACACTTCCTGATTATGATTGACTGGCATACAATAATCCAAATACCTCTCTAGAAATGCTTGTTTCATGTCTTCCCATGTCCTAATAGAACTGTTGATCAAACTAATAAACCACTTCAATGCTGCTCCTTTCAATGTTGAAGGAAATAGTTTAATTTTTTGAGAATCTTGTAAGTATTCATAAGTTCTACATAGGACTTCAAATTCAAATAAGAAGGTTTTAGGATCTTCAGTTTTAAGTCCATAGAAGTTTGGAAGGACAGAGGGTGAAATTTTTTTCATGGTTGTATTGGTTTCTTCATCTACTATAGGAAATCCAAAAGAGCTTCCCATATCTCTTCTACCTCTTCCTCTACCTCCTTCTCCTTTTTCACCCCTACCTCCTTATCCTCTACCTCTACCTCTACCCCCTCCAAATAATGTGTGTTCTCCATTAAATACTCCTCCTCCCCCTTCTTCTGCCATAGTTGATTCTTCTGTGGAAGTGGAAAAGTTTGTGTCTCTAACAGAGGTACCAGAATCTTCTTCTAAGGCAGGTTTAGTGGAAGGTCTTTATAATGGATTATCTGATCTTAAGTCCTCTGGGATTCTAGGATCAGTAAAGGATGGATTGTGGATCTGAGTTGGAGGTGTACTGGCTCTTGGTCTAGATGAAACAAGTGATGTTCTAGGGATCAAGATTCTGCTGCTACTTCTTATGAATCTACCCCTTGAGTCTCTCTCTCTATGCATATAATTGTTTTTGGGAGTTAAGAAACAAGGCTGCCTAGTTACACTTCCTCAGAAACGGTGCCAAAATGTTTGTGCTCAACCTAGTCTCCTAAATTGAGCTCATTAATTGTCAACCAGGGTTTGTAAAATGTTGAAGTGTGGTGCACTATATGTGCCTAGGTATTTGTTTCTCACTACGTTGTGTTTAGTGTTTTATGATTTTTTTGGTTTTTTTAATGATTTTATGCTCAAAAGGGAAAGAACTAAATGCTGATGGAAAGAAGCTACTAGTTAAAAACAGAGTGAAGCCTAAATTATGGATGACAAATGACAAATGCAAATACTGAAACAAAACAAAGCCTAAACTATGGCTAGCAAAATACAAAGCTTGATAATGACTTCAAGGAAATAAATCACAACATGAGCTTAACTTGCCCAATTCATTCATTAAAGATGTTTTGGAAGAGCTTGAGAAATGGGCAATTCAGTGTAAATGAAGTTCTCCTAACTAAACAATCAAACAATCAACTTACAATGTTACAACATCTCATCCATGATTAAGGTCTATTGGAATATATTTGGAAAAGAACATTTGTAGCATCATAAAAATTCTATTCTAAACTAGCTTCTAATTCTGTTCTGCAACTCAATTTAACACCACTAGGCCTCATTTCAAAAGTTATAGATTTCCTTTTTAGAATGGTCTTTTGAGAAAAGGCTTGTTTGTGAAATGGTAAAAATGTTGCAAAATACTCTAGGTCTTAGACTGATATTAACTCTTGTCCAAATGATTATGTATTAATATATGGTTGGAACAAAAGAATTTTTGTAAATAATGAAGACCGTGGTATTTAAATTAAACAACTAATATAACTTAAAAATGCAATGGGTGACAACTAGACTGGAGTGCTAATACAGTGAGCTAAAACTGAGCTAAAGTGCCACTAGTCTATTTGAAGTATAGTGAACAATGTTAGACTGAAAAGCCATTATCAAACTGAAAATGAAATGACAGAACTGAACCACATGCATTCTAACTCCGGAGTGCTATAACTAAGTCAATATGAAACTAACTTAAGGAATTCTATAGTCCATCCTGTTCAGTATGAATGATGTTTTCAAAGAGTTTGTGAGAACAAGTATGGTTGTATCATTCAAAGCAATTGAACATAAACACAAGACTGAAAGCAAATACAACTAAAATCCAAGACATCACAACTACTTCTTACTCATTGTTATGATATTTTGGAAAAGCTTTATAAGAGTAATATTGGCTATGCCACTTGGTGTAAAATAGCAACTAAAACCTACAATACCACAGTTATGCCTTATCCATCATAATGATATTTTGGAAAAGTTTATTAGAGTAAGTTTTAACTGAGATAACTAACGAAAGTAAATGCAACTAAAACCTACACTATCACAGTTGTGCCTTATTCTTCATAATAATATTTTGGAAGAGTTAATTAGAGTAAGTTTGACTGTGATATTAAATATAAACAAATATGAACGTAAGCTTCAGAAATATACTTAAACTAGAAATAAAAGTGAGACTAAAACACTTATCTATTGTATAAACAAGGCCGCTCAGGAGGCAGGGGCCCTCTACCACCAGAGTAGCACGAAATCTAGTTCAAAATTGACTCAACGCGTTCAAGGGAATGCTGCTTCTTTCACTAAAGAGGAATCACCTCAAAACAGAGTATTCTCGAACTTCAAAGATCTAGCAGTCAACCATAAAATCTAACAAAAATATAACCTTGGTCTCTGGATTTCCCGAGCATATTTATAGCAAATTTACATAACAGAATTTGAGATAATACAGGGATTATTGTCTTTCCATATTAGAATCAAACTAGAACTCTAAAGGTGGCATCGTAATATGACAAAGGACATCTGGATTGTCCTTGTCCTATTAGGAGTCTATCTCCTAGCTTGAGTTCTCACGTGCATAACCACGTACAGAATTCCGTTCGATCTTCATGGAGAGCAACAAATGCTGAGGGCATGACGTGGAATACGACCATGTGTGGCTTTCCTTGAGAGGACATCTGGAACCTGCTTAAACATGAAGATGGCTATAGAATTGGAAACTAGCTACAGAATGTCTGCATTCTATAGCTAGTTTCAGTTCAAAAAGTACTACAATGACAAAATCACAAAAACATAGCAAGTTAGCCACGATATTCATTCTTAAAGAAATTTTAACAAATTTCATTGATCATTTGAGCCTAGGATTATTAATGGATAAAAGAAATGGAGTGGAATGTGGTGGAAGAAGGAACATTTTTGGAGCTCAACAAGCCATATATTTGCAGATTTGTGTTATTTAATATCTCCATGTGATCAAGAGATCATGTCCAAGTTGAAAAAATGCTCAAAAATGGAACTGCTTAGAATTGGTTGAAATCTGAATGACCGGAAAGGCCTCATCGCTTTGATTCTGGCACCATGAATGGGACTCAAATCTGATGTCATATGTGAAAGTTACTGAAGTTTAAAATAGCCCAATGACCTTCAAAACAGGACTTTTTGAGCAAAAAAAATTTCTAATTTTCAAAATTTTATATGGCAAAATTTCATTTTTTATAATGTTTTTTTATGGGCCTATTATAGGGTGCCACGTGGCCTACCCGGAGGCTACCACATGGCCCCAGGCCAATGGTTAAAAATTATGTTGAAATGGTTGGAGGTCATGAGGGTGGAACCCTCAACCCGAATCCTCGGGTAGGGTCGACCCGACCATTATGCCTCGTGTGGAGATGAAACATCCAGTCAGGTGGCATGTAGATGAGTCGGGTTGTTTAAAGTTTATGGTGGAGTTAGGGATTAGCCCTCAAGGCTAAGCTCTGAGGCCATACAACCTAAAGCGGAGGAAAATGGTCTAAACCCTTTCAAACCGGCAGAATAAATACTTTAGCACCTTGGTGCTAGCTCCCTCCCACATATGACCCGCAGGTTGTGACCGTGGGCACGGAAGTTTAACGTTAATCGCCAGGAAAAACGGTTTTTCGGATTTTCAGCATGTGAACGCGCACTTAAACTGGCAGTTACAATAAATTTCACCCCTAAAATAGCGTGTGGTTCCACCAAATCTATCTGTCCGCCTTTTTTGGTGGAGCTAACTGGAGTTCCTCCAGTTTTGGAGAAGCTTTTCAAGTGCCACTAGGAAAAATCTTGTTTGGGTCATAAATTCCACAATTTTAGACCGAATTGGATGAAATTTTGGTCAATTTTGGGTTTTTGGAGCATTCTGGAGTGTTTGGGATAGGTTTTAGAGTGAAAAAATGTGTTCTTCAGCCATTTTTTCTTCAGGGAAGAGGAAAGAGCCATCAAGCCCATCAGGGAGATGAAGTTGTATTGGGTTGTACTTCACCATTTGAGGTAAAAAAAAAGCCATTTTTAGCTTATTTCTATCTTCTGAAGTCAAATTCACAGCTTTTTTTTCCTGTTTAGACATATATTTCACTATGTAACCATTTTTGAGAAAATTAATAGAGCAAGGGCATGCCATTGGGGAGCCTTGGACCAGCAGATGTAGCCCAGGAGGGGTGAATTGCCTCATCAGTTTGTTGTGTTATGCTATGGTGAATTTTTCTTGCTGTGTATTTCTACAGTGATATATTAAACAGTAAATTTAAATAACAAATTCTCACACATAAACTTAGAAAGAATTACCAAAAACACTTTGTTTAACCTCCAAGACATTGAGAATACTTCATACACTTAATTAAATGGAAATGGATACTTTGCACAACATTTACAAATAGTTCCATTTTCAGATCACATGGTATTAGAGCTAGAGTTTTACTCTACATTTTTTCTTGTGCAAAGATATAGTTGATTGTTTACAATTTTTTATGCTTACTAGGCTTAAACTCATGAGAGGTTAAGGACACTTGGTTAATGCACAAAGTAATCCTCTACCAAGAAGGGCCAGAGAGCCACCTCCAAGAGCCATTGAAGAAGCCTCAAGCATGTCTTCAAGAGAAGGAGAAGCTCCTAAAGACATTGATTCCAAAGAAGAGGAACGAGTGTTCTGAAAGGCTTTTTTTGACATGACTGAGATGGTGAGGATACTCTACCAAGAAAGGAATGATAGGCTTGTTGGAGAAGGGTCTACAAATCAGAAAGAAGGAGAGGGTTATTCAGGAGGGAATAAAAGTGACGAAAAGTCAAAGAAAGGACATGGAGGTAATGGTGATCCACCGTCCCCGTCTTTATCCTCTTCCTCTAAATCGTCATCCTCTACTTCGGTGAATCAATCTTACAAGTCTAAAACCACTGGTAAAAGTCCATTTTTAAAGCTTGATGTTAAATTTGAGTTTCCTATGTTTAATGGTGAGGTCAATGCAGAGAAACTTGACAATTGGATAAGAGAGTTGGAAGTTTACTTGAGGATACAAAACCTTCATGTTGACGACACCAAGATACAGTTAGCCTCTTTGAGAATGGATGGAGCAGCATTGGTATGGTGGGAAGCCAAGACCAAGGATAAAATTAAAAAAAATGGTAAGATCACTTTATCATGGGCTGAATTTATTACTACAATTAAAAAGCATTTTTATCCATTAGCTCATTTACAAAAGGCTATCATGAACTGGAAAAACTTCAGACAATTTAAGGGACAAAATGTACAAGACTACACCCAAGAGTTTAGCATAAGAGCACTCTTATTAGGGGTAGACTTACAAATTCAAGATACTTTCCTAAAATACATAGGTGGTTTTCACAGCTACCTTAGACATACTATCCTTATGTTCAATCCTACTATTCTAGATGACTTTTGTCTACAAGCTACGCATTTAGAGGCTAGAGGGAAAAACACTTTTGATGAGGGTAGAAACAAGCCTTTTAAGGGGAAAAAAAGAAAAGATAAAACCTCTAAGGGAAAAGGCAAAAAGAATTCATCTGCTAAAAAGGAGGGTGAGAAAGTGATATGTAAAATTTTTTCAAAATAAGGCCATGAAGATAAAAATTGTTGGAAACTTCATCTTGAATAAAGAACTTAGTTTAACAAAAACAAAGGAAAGAGGAAAACTGTAGCTACTACAACTACACCACAAGACTTAGGTGATAATTCAGGTGACGAAACCAAAATTGTAGCCATGTATTTGAAGAGTATGAAGGGAAAGGAAACTGAAACTAAGCCAAGCACTAGTACTTCAAACTGTCATGTACAAGCTCTAAATGAGGAAGAAAGAATTGAATTTTTCCATGTGAGGGTAGTCTCAAAACATACAAAAATTGACACACTATTTGACAGTGGGTCACAAGCAAATCTCATGTCAGAAGACTTGGTAAAACAAATTAAACTTGAGACCATTCCACATCCAAAGCCTTATCCACTTGGATGGATAAGCAAGGATGCAAACTTACAAGTCTCAAGAAAGTGCATATTGCAATTTGCAATTACTGCACACTTTATTGACACAGTTGAACTTGATGTAGTACCACTTGATATATCAGGAATTGTTTTGGGAAGTCCTTAATTATTTGACAGGAAATCGATCTTCCATCACCATGAAACTAAGTATCATCTCTTTAAATATGGCAAGGAGTTTATTGTCATAGCACATCGCAAGAAGACAAATATAGCGATGGTAAATGCGGGACAAGTAAAAAGGCTAGTGAATTCTAGTAAGATTTTTGTACTTTTTATGGTTAAGCCCAAGGTTGATGTGAATCATGAGTCATTTGAAAATTGTGATTCCAAGTTAAAATCAGATTTATATGATGTAGTTGATGCACATCATGAGATGTTTTAGGAACTGACAGGTTTGCCTCCTAAAAGGGAGATTCAACATGAAATCTAGTTACAACAAGATTGTTTGCTTCCTAACATACGTATGTACCGCATGTCTATAATGGAGAATGTTGAAATCAAGAGGAAAATTAAGGACTTTTTGGACAAAGGTTTCATAAGACCAAGCACTTTGCCATGTGGGTCACCGATAATGTTGATTCCAAGGAAAGATGGAACTTGGTGCATGTGTGTGGACTTCAGGGCATTGAACAAAATAATGGTAAAGAATAATTACCCACTCCCAAGGATATATGATATGTTAGATCAGCTGAAAGATGCTAAATATTTCACCAATTTAGACTTATGTAGTGGTTATCATCAAGTTAGAATTGCAGAAAGTGACATTTGGAGGACAACATTTAAAACCAAATAGGGACTCTTTGAGTTTCTTGTTATGCCATTTGGTTTATGCAATGCACCTGTAACTTTCATGCAGGTAATGGATGATGTCTTACGTCCTTTTCTTGATGATTTCATTATTTTATACTTAGATGACATCTTAATTTTCAGCAAGACTAGAGAAGATCATGTCATACATGTTAAGAAAGTACTTGATATTTTGAAGAAAAATTAGTTGTTGTTTAAAATGTCAAAGTGTAAATTTGGAAAGACTTCCTTGGTTTATTTGGGCACATAGTAGGAGGAGGTGCTTTGAGAATTTATCCTTCTAAAGTAGAAGCCATTTTCAATTGACCTACTCCCAAATCCATTACAGAGGTAAGAATTTTTTTGGGTGCAACTCAGTATTGGAGGAAGTTTATTTCTAACTTCTCTGCCATAGAAGCTCCTATGCATGCAACGACAAGTGTGAAGCGTGCTTTCCAATGGGGAGGAAAGAAACAGAAAGCTTTAGAGTCTTTGAAAGAGAAGATAAGTTCAGCTCGAGTCCTTGCATTACCAGACTTGAGACAGCCATTCGAGATTCAGACCGATGCTAGTGATTACGCCATGGGTGCAGTTCTCTTACAGCATGGTAAGCCTATCGCATTTCATTCTGAGACATTTAATGGTGTTGTTGTGAATTATCCTACATATGATAAGGAGTTGTATGCATTGGTACAAAGTGTCAAAAAGTAGAAACACTATTTTATGGGAAAAGAAACAGTTGTTCATACCGACCATCAACCTTTACAATACTTGCAGTCGCAAAGTAAATTATAGCAGTCACGACATTTCAGATGGATGGGTTTCCTACAAAAATTTCACTTGGTAATAAGGTACAAGAAAGTTATTTTCAATAAAGTTTCTTATATTCTTTCAAGGCCTATTATTAGTGCTACTACTTTACTTAAGAATGAGTCTATTGTACATGAGAGCTACATAGAACAGTATGAATTAGATGTTGATTTTAAGGATGTGTATACTTACTTCAGTGAAGGGATTCATGTTGAGGAGAATGATTATCATTTTCATAATAATTTGTTGTTTCATATGGGAAAGTTATGTATACCATAGGGGGAGAGACTAAGTGTCATGAGAGAAGCTAATTCTTCTCTTATTGCTAGACATTTCTAGGTAAGAAAAACGGTGGCACATTTATAGAGGTATTGTTATTGGCCTCGCATGGTAGATAATGTTTCATGTTTCATTAGAGGTCTTTCATTCTGTGCTACAAGCAAGCCTAGCAATAGGAAGCTTGGTTTATATACACCATTTTCAGTACCTTCTAGACCATGGGAAAGTGTTTCTATGGATTTTTTTGGAGGTCTACCATTATCTAGAAAGCAACATGATTATCTTTATCTAGTAGTTGATAGATTCAGCAATATGTGTATTCTTATGCCATGTAAGAAATATATAACTGTTGAACAAACTTTTGATTTTTATTTACAACATGTATGGGTTCATTATGGCTTGCCTATTTCTATTGTTAGTGACAAGGATTCCAGATTTTTTGGGAATTTTTGGTCCAATTTATGGAAGATGATGGACACCAAGTTGAAGAAGAGTACTGCTTTCCATCCGCAAACAGATGGCCAGGTAGAGGTAGTGAACAGAACCATTATACATCTCTCGAGAGGTTATTGCAACAAGCATCCCAAGCTTTGGGATGATCACTTGCATTACATTCAGCATGCTTACAACCGAGCCAAGCACTCTTCTACAAATACTTCACCTTTTGAAGCTTGTTTTGGGTATTTGCCTAAGTCACATTTAGATTTAATTTTTGAGAAGGATGTTGCCATTGATGGACATAGTGAAATTTAAAAAGCTCTCATGTTCATTGAAATAATTCAGCTAATACATCAGTAGGTTCAAGAATAGCTTGAAAAAATTCAAGGAAAATACAAGGAGAGGAATGACAAACAAAGAGTTGATCATAAGTTTCAAGAAGGAGATGAGGTATGGTTTCATATTAGTAAGGAAAGAATGCAAGGAGAAGGTAAAAAACTGAAGCCTCTTCATTATGGTCCATTCAGGATCCTTAAACAAGCTGGAAATAATGCTTTTCAACTAGATTTCCTTCATATATGCAAATATATTCCGTTGTGAATGTGGAAAATTTATGTTTGTATGAACCTCCTTTAATTGTTGATCATGAAAGTGACATTCAGCTACCATCCATAGAGTACTTATCGCCATAATTGTTGGATGAGATGAAATAGGATGCTATCTGTTGTACCTTAAGAGACAATCCCTTAGTTGTGATAAGGAATCAATGCTTAATATATTATCTGATTATGTCACAAATGAATATATATCTGTCTATGTCTTATAAACCCTTAAAAATTGATTATGTAACCCTTAAATATCAAATCCGTGCATGTTCTACAATTCTATATTCCACTTATGCTGAAATGAATGAAGGGAAGAAAAAGAGAAGAGGATTTCAATCTGATATGTTGTTTCAAACAGAATCTATCATTTTAAAACCCTGAAGAACTAAGTAAAGATAAAGTTAAAACATAGGAGCACACATTAAGGTTTGTTTAACTCTTAAATACATATGTATAAAGAGACCTGTTGCTCATTACTCTATTTTATTCATAGATAAGAAAACATTGTGTAAATTGGATAACTTTTCAGCATAAACAGAATGATAGAAACTTGCATACTCATTCATTAATTTTCCATTCTTGAGTACAAAAAATTGGCTTCAAGGTTCAAAACACGTAACCTTTTCCTTTCTTGGAATCTTCTTTAAATACAAAATAAAAAAACAGTTTCCAGCGATGAAACTAATTCTAACTGCTTTAACTACTTATAGTTATGGAGGTACATGCCTCAAAAAGGTCCTATTACAATTTACATGATATTGAGAAAATAACATAACGTGAAATTGAAAATTCCTAATCTATAAGAACAGCCGCTTCTGATACGGTTGCTGAGTTTAAAAGCCGTTGACAAGATTTATCATGGATTACAGCTGTCTTCCATTTTTCCTCATGGCGTCATTGCGGAGGCTCCTGGAGTACGGCGACAAACTTTGGCTAGTCCCCCTGCAATGAATCTACACCATTGATCGTTTTTTACCCCGCGGTCAAATAGGTCAACTGCGGGGGCACTTGATTCAATAACTCACGAGCTCTTTGCACCTCCGCACTTCATCATTCAGTTATAGTCTTTAATACTTGCTAATTTCGCTCGGAGACTTGCTCAACGTTTAAACATGAAACTATAATATACATCCAAATAAAGTTTAACAATAAACTTAATTTGCATCGAGCTTTTAGAAAAATTTCTTTTCTATGTTACAGTATAAAAAACATTATACTATAGCATATACTTTTTCTGAATTTCAGATTTTTTTGCGTTTTTTATTTTATTTTAAAAATAAAATATAAAAGGATATGCAGATGATCCACAACATCTGGCTCCACCTGGGGATAGTTTTTTTGCCAGAAAACACTAAGAACTTGCAGATTAGTGCCTTCACTTCGGGTATGGAGTCAAAAATTTCTAAATGAAAAATGTACAATGATAAAACCGGATATATACAATGATGTTCAAACAACTCTTAGTGTTGGAAATAATGTTTTATATATTGCCCATTCACAGGCATATCTATTACTTCTCCTTCAAGACTTTCCTACACGAAGGTATTATTCATCCTAGCCTCACTAATCTTGAACGGACCGTACCACAAAGGATACAATTTTCCATGTTTCCCTTTGTCTTCCCTCCAGGTATCCCATCTTAATACTAGATATCCATTCTTAAACATGATTTCTTTTGCTTTCCTGTCAAATATTGTCTTCATTTTTTGCTGGCAAGTAAGCAAATTCTCTCTAACTTTATTTCTGCTTTCACTTAACTCTATTACATTATTCATTCTTCTAATCATGGCATTAGGTTCTTCTTGAGAATCTTGAAGGAAATAAATCACAGGTTTCACCAAATGGGTGGGAAACAATGCCTGAGTACCATATACTAGTTCATAAGGTGACTTACCAGTGGATCTCCTAGTGGTCATCCTTGTTGCCCATAGAGAAAAAACTAGCTTTGAATCCCAATTCTTCTGGTTTTCATTTATTGTATTCTTCAAAAAATTTACTAATGTTTTGTTAGAAGATTCTACCAATCCATTTCCTTGTGGATGATAAGCTGTAGAATGAGACAATATCACATTATAAGTCTGACAGAAATTAATAAACCTGATTGAGTTGAAAACTTGGGCATTATCTGTCACAATCCTTACTGGACATCCAAATATGCTAAAGATATTTTCTTCTAAGAACTCCATAACAACCAAATCATTTGCCTTCCTGGTAGGGATTGCCTCTACCCATTTTGTAAAATAATCTGTAGCAGTAAGGATCCACTTAAATTTCCCACTAGATGGTGGATTGATTTCTCCAATGAAATCCAATCCCCATTGTCTGAAAGGTTCTTCAAAAAAAATAGGGAGAAAAGGTAAAGGGGCTAACCTTTTCTTTTCTGCGAACACCTGGAATTTTTGACAACTTCTGACTATTTTATATACATCAGCAAATATAGAGGGCCAATAAAAACTCGATTTGAGAAATTTATGAGCAGTTACCTTCCAACTGTATTGACCCCCGCAAAAACATTCATGATATTTTTTAATTACTTCTGAAACTTCCTCCTCTGTCAAACATAACAATAGCACACCAGCAGGATCTTTCCAATATAGCTTTTCTTCAATTATGACATAAGGTTGAGCGTTGAGTTTTAAATCTCTGTATTTAGCTCTATTTATTGAAGGAGGACAAGAAAGAAAGCATAAATAGTGAATAATATCCTTGTACCAATCTGAGAAGAGGAATTTCTAGTTAATTGCTGACTTTGACTGAATATTACCTGTTTCTCCATTGACTTTCTCTACAGGTGCCAATAAATTAATTCCCAGTGCTTGGAAATTTGACTCTGTTAATAATTTGGCTAGTCCCAATCCTTTTATCAATTTTGTTGGTTTAACATCTAGGTCGTATTCTTGGATTTTAGCAATTCATTTGCCTCTTTTCCTGTCTACATCATTTTGTACTAAAACATCCTTTACAGCAGAATTAGGAACATATGCTAAAATTTGGGAATGAAGAATATAGGTTCTGAATGCTTTCAATGCTTTCACCAGAGCATATACTTGTTTCTCCAATATATTATATTTTAATTCTGCATCTCGGAGCACCTTACTGAAATATGCTACAGGTTGTTCACACTTTTCTTCATTTCTCTATAATAACACAGTAGCAATTGTTGAGGAAGATGCAAATGAAAAAAATTGAAATGGCTTCGAATAATATGGAATAATTAGAACAGCTGCTTCCCGTAGAGCTTCTTCAATCCTTTGAAAATATTCTCTTGCTTCTTTCTCCCACTTCACCTCAACATCCTTTTTCAACATGTCTGTTATTTTCTTGACAATCTTTGCGTAATTAGGAACAAATATTCTTAGAAAATTAATTTTTCCAAGAAACCTCTGAATATATTTCTTACTTCGGGGCAGTGGAATTAACTGTATTTCTTTGACCCTTGCTGGATCAATCTTCACTCCTTTTTTGGAAACAATATGGCCCAGCAGTTTACCCTCCTCCAGAGAAAACAAATATTTTTTAGGATTCAGCGATAATCCATATTTCCTACACTTCATGAAGACTTTTTGCAAATGTTGTAGATGTTCCTCATCAGAGTTTGAAAAAATTGTGACATCATCCAGATAAATAACCACAAACTTATCTCCTACAAATGCAATATCCATTGCTTTTTGGAAGGTGGCCCCTACATTCATTAGGCCAAACGGCATCCTAGCATACATGAATGTTCCCCAGGGTGTAGTGAAAGTAGTTTTATTTTGATCTTCCTTCTCCACAGAAACCTAGTTATACCCTGAAAAACCATCTACCATAGATAATCTGTAAGCTCCAGTCAATTTTTGCAAGACAAAATCCATTTTCGGCAAAGGATAATTATCTTTCAATGAAGCCCTATTCAAGTTCCTGAAATCTACACACAGCCTTATCTCTCCATTTTTATTTCTGACTGGTACAAGATTGGAAACCCAATCTAAATATCTGAGAGGAACAATTATTTTAGCCTGCAACAATTTCTTTACCTCCTTTTCAATCGGGGTCAACAACAATGGATTGATTTGTCTGAGTTTCTGTCTATGTGTTTTGACTCCATCTTTCAATGGAATTTTATGCTGAATAATATTCTTATCATAATTCTTCAAATCATCATATGACCAAGCAAATACATCCTCAAATTGTTTGAATAGATCTATGTACCTTTGTTTATATTCCTTGGGAACGCCTATGAAAAATTTGACCATTTTAGGTTCATATTGAGTTCCTAAATTACAATCTTCCACATTCTCATCTTGATGTGCTTTCTTCTGATTTACTGCCACATCATTAGCATCAAACAGTCTTTCGAGAGGTACCAAACCTCTTGGTAAAATATTGTCTTTCAACTGAATAATCTTCTGATCACCAATCTTCTTTTTCAGAATCTTAGACATATCAGCCAAGTCATTTTCATCAGTTTCCAAATCAATCTGATGATCTTCAAAATCTTCAATCATCAACAAAAATTTCTTAATCTGTTCATCATCCTCAAAAACCTACCAATGTTTGATATTGTCAGGGATTGAAGGTCTGTGTCTCATCTCATTCATATCTTAGTATTGGATTGATTAGAGGTTTGAATGTACTGGCTGCAACTACTAAATAATCAGCCATTATATTCTCTTCTCTTGGGATAAACTGTAGGTTGAAAGCTTCAAAGTAGTTTTCAATTAAATCCCATACCTCATTCCTATATGTTCTTAACCTGGGATGTTTAGTTTGACACAAATTCTTAACTTGTCTTATGATTAATTCAAAATCACCAAACACGGTCATAGACTGAATTCCCATTTTCTTAGCTGTCTGCAGAATAATGATTAATGCTTCATATTAAGCTACATTATTGGTGGATTCAAACTCCAATTTGAAAGAGAAAGGTACAAGGTTACATTCCGGAGATACAAAAATGAAACCAACTCCAATGCCTTCTTTATAAAACACACCATCAAAATAGCACTTCCAAAGCTTGTTTGAATGCAGCTCATTATGTACAATGGCTGAAGGGAGCTTTCCTTGTGACTCTTTAGCAAATTCTGCATCTTCATGTAGCATGAAGCAAGAGAGGTCCTCCTTCTCTTGGCCATAACTAGGTGAATTACTTGCATCTTTCTTGGTAGCAGTTTTTTGAAATCTAGTTTCTCTATACAACCTCCTTTCTTCCCCATTAAAAATAGGAATGATGGCATATGTAAAATCTAACTTCAAAACTCCTCCAAGCTTTGCCCCCCAAGATCTAGATAATAACATACCAAATTTGGCTGGAATATCTACCACTACCACATCCATCATAATGCTCTTGGATGGGATTTGAGTCAATGAAACAACCATATCCTTAATAAGACCCACACACTTCACCCTTTTTGAATCAAAAGAATAAAGGTCTCTGTATGGCTTAGTGATTTGTAAATTTAACTCTTTCATCACACACAATGGCATCAGATTGTGGGATGCACCAGAATCTAGCATACAATTATGTAAAACAAAATCATGTAACATAAGTGATATATAAAAAGGAGGGACAGACGAATCTACCTCTTCAACATGAGGCCCAAAAGTAACCACTAGTTTTTTTTTCTTGCAAATTTACTATATCTCCTACTTCATCAAACTGAGATAAATTAATAAATTTTGCAATCTCCTTCTTATAACCAGGTTTTTTGATTAACTCAAGAAGAGGTATTTGAATTTTCACTTTTTCCAACTCTTTCGACAAACTGAAAGTTTGATTTTGTTTTGTCAACTTTTCAGGTTCTTCTTGATTTTTATTGGAATTTAGACTTTGATTAGAAATAGTAACAACTTTCTCCAAAATATTAGGATCTTTAATCCTTGTTTGAGAAGCCTCAAGTTGTTGCTTCTCATTCTCTTTTTCTTCATTCATGGGCTGCTTCCCCTTATCTGATTTCTTAATCTGGCTTCTCTATAATGGAGTCGCCATTGGAGCAGGTACTGATTCTAATTCTTTTTCCTCATCATCTTGAGTTCTTAACCTCTTCTTTGACCTCAAATCATATTTTTTATGTAATTATGATTGCATGAAGTCCGTAAACTATTTGCAATAATCATCCATCTCTTATTGATAAAATGAAAGATTAGTTTCTTCATTTTCTTCCACTCTTTCTTCCTCAATTTATTCTTCTGTTTCATCATCTTCCATGTAGACAGCAGAAATTTGAGCATCATCTTCTTTTTCATCATCATCATCTGCTGAGTGGGATGGAGCTGCCTCTATATACAAAGGTGCTTGCACCTGATCTTGATCTTTCCTTTCTCTTTTTAGAATCTGCAGGGGCTTTTTTTTAAATTGGGGATTCAAAACCCCTCTACTTTGTCTTGCAGGCTTATTATTATCTATTTCCAACTTCACCAGCTTATTAGACAATTTTTTTATGACTTTGGTCATATCGTCAATTCTATGATCTTGATATGAGGCTTCTTCTTTAGCTTTTCCTTTATCTTGAACTTTACCAGCAGCGGACATATTGGCCTCAATCTCCAGAGCATCAGTTTGAATCTGATCCAAAGTGGGGGACCTTCTTTCTCTCATTGTGAAACTGAAATCTGGTTCAAATGCACCAGCAAAAATGACCCTTGCTCCAATAGGAGGAGGTTTCATTTCCAAAGACAAACTATTATACAATTTGTTAAATCTTTTCACAAAATCATTCATATTTTCATTAGATTTCTTCTTTATCACATTGAATTCTGTCAAAGAATAACCATGGTCCCTTTTTTCACCCAATCTCTTGGCGAAACGTCTTTCTAGTCCATACCAATCATTTATTGAACCATTAGGCAATCCTTTAAACCATTTCCTTGCCTCTCCACTTAGAGATTGAACAAAAATTCTCATTACAACATCTAAATGCTCAACATTGAAATTCTTAGCAAATGTGCAAAACAAGGGCAAGTGTTGTTCTGCAGTTATTTCATCTTCACTAGTAAATCTAGGGAGTAAATTTAGATACTCCTGAGGCATTGCATTCATTGGTTGGGGTAGATTTAATGGTGCATATCTATTCATCAAGAAAGAAGGGGCCACCATGTTTATGCCCTGGTTAACTGCTCCTTGAGCAGGGGTAAAATTAATACCAGTTGTAGGTGGGGGTGAATGAGGTGGAACAACTGATATAGGGATTGGTGTATGAACAATTGCAAAAGAGTTGGAAACTATATGAGTTTGAGTTTATGTAAGAGGGAAAGACACAAACTTAAAAGATTTCTCTTCTAATGTAGGTTCTTGAAGATGAATGGGTGATGGTGAGGATTCTTTTTCTGAGAAAATGAGTTTCTTGGAAATATCCTTGGATGAGAAAGTGCGTGAACTGCTGCCTGGTGCAAGCAGTGTAACGTCTGATGTATCAAATATTTTTGGTTTCTGACCCTTCTTTGAAACAAGCTTCTTAGGATCAGACAAAATAGGAACTTTTTGCTGAGAGGTATCCGACCTCGTGTGAGGTTTCTTAGGAGCCAGAGCTATTTTAAAACAAACACAGCTTATTATTTCCTCCTCTCTGAACAACCAGAGGAAATGTAAAATAAAACCCAGGGAAAACCTTCAAATATTCGTTCCCCGACAACGGTGCCAATTTATGTTGTACCTTAAGAGACAATCCCTTAGCTGTGATAAGGAATCAGTGCTTAAGACATTATCTGATCATGTCACAAATGAATATATATCTGTCTCTGTCTTATAAACCCTTAAACATTGATTATGTAACCCTTAAATATCAAATCCATGCATGTTCTGCAATTCTATATTCCACTTATGCTGAAATGAATGAACGGAAGAAAAAGAGAAGAGGATTTCAATCTGATATGTTGTTTCAAACAGAATCTATCATTTTAAAACCCTGAAGAATTAAGTAAAGATAAAGTTAAAACAGAGAAGCTCACATTAAGGTTTGTTTAACTCTTAAATACATATGTATAAAGAGACCTGATGCTCTTTACTCTATTTTATTCACAGATAAGAAAACATTGTGTAAAATGGATAACTTTTTAGCATAAACAGAATGATAGAAACTTGCATACTCATTCATTAATTTTCCATTCTTGAGTACAAAAATTTGGCTTCAAGGTTCAAAACTCAGAACCTTTTCCTTTCTTGGAATCTTCTTTAAATACAAAATAAAAAAACAGTTTCCAGCGATGAAACTAATTCTAACTGCTTTAACTACTCACAATTACAGAGGTACATGCCTCAAAAAGGTCCTATTACAATTTACATGATTTTGAGAAAATAACATAACGTGAAATTGAAAATTCCTAATCTATAAGAATAGTTGCTTCTGATACGGTTGCTGAGTTAAAAATCTATCGACAAGGTTTATCATGGATTACAGCTATCTTCCACTTTGCCTCATGACCTCATTGCAGAGGCTCCTGGAGTACGGCGGCAAAATTTGGCTAGTCCCCCCGCAATGAATCTACACCGTTGATCATTGTTTACCCCGCGGTCAAATAGGTCAACTACGGGGGCACTTGATTCAATAACTCACGAGCTCTTTGCGCCTCCGCAATTCATCATTCGGTTATAGTCTTCAATACTTGCTACTTCTGCTCGGAGACTTGCTCGACGTTTAAACATGAAACTATAATATACTTCCAAATAAAGTTTAACAATAAACTTAATTTGCATCGAGCTTTTAGAAACATTTCTTTTTTATGTTACAGTATAAAAAAACATTATACTATAGCATACACTTTTTCTGAATTTCATATTTTTTTGCCTTTTTTTAAAATTTTCAAAATAAAATAGAAAAGGATATGCAGATGATCCACAACACTATCCTTGACAGAAGGACATGCACTTCGAGGAGGGGAAGCGTTGATTATCTTCGGGTTGGTCTTAAAGGAAGCAAAACGAGTAAGGAAAAATGGATGGAGGTGGAAAAGGTGAGGGATCTATACCCTCATCTTCTTAATAGGTAATTGAAGGCTTTTGGGGTCCAAAAGCTTCCCAATGGGGAGGTGTGATCAGGAGATCATGTCCAAGTTGAAAAAATGCTCAAAAATGGAACTGCTCAGAATTGGTTGTAATCTGAATGATTGAAAACGCCTCATCGTTGTGATTCTGGCGCCGTGAACGAGACTCAAATCTGATGTTGTATGTGAAAGTTACTGAAGTTTGAAATCGCTCAATGACCTTCAAAACAAGACTTTTTGACCAAAAAAAAAATTGTCATTTCAAAAATTTTATATGGAAAAATTTCATTTTTTATAATGTTTTATATGGGCCTATTATAGGGTGCCACATGGCTTGCTCGGAGGTTGCCACGTGGCCCCAGGCCAATGGTTAAAAAATATGTTGACATGGTTGGAGGTCATGAGGTTCGAACCCTTGACCCGACCATTACGCCTCGTGCAGAGATGAAACATGCAGTCAGGCGGCATGTAAATGAGTCTGGTCGTTTAAAGTTTATGGTGGAGTTAAGGATTAGCCCTCAGCACTAAGCTCCGAGGCCATACGACCTGAAGCAGAGGACCGTGGTCTAAACCCTTTGAAATCGGCGGAATAAAAACTTTAGCACCTTGGTGCTAGCGCCCTCTCGCATATGACTTGCAGGCTGTGACCGTGGGCACAGAAGTTTAACGTTAACCGCCAACACAAATGTTTTCCGGATTTTTAGCATGTGAACGCGCACTTAAACTGGCAGTTACAATAAATGTCACCCCTAAAATAGTGCATGGTTCTACCAACTCTATTTGTCTGCCTTTTTTGGTGGATGTTAGTATGAATATTTCATCATAAAAGACCACTTTAGCTACGCATAAAAAATAGCCCTAACATCAATTATGGCTCCCAATATCTTTAAGTTTGCAGTTAGTTGATCCAAATAATGTTGCACAAATCTAGATCTAAGCATAAAATACATTAAGCAGTGAAAATAAAATGTGGCTCCATGCATCCAATAGACAAGACAAGAACAATGTATTTGAAAGAATTTTTTATATTAAAAGGGGGCACCTGAGAGGAAAACAAGAAAGGTGTTTCCAATTCTCCTCAATGGGATGGGTTCTTTAAAGTCCTCAGCATTTCAGATCTAAAATTTCTCTCTCTTGTTGGTGTAGAAAACCCAGACAAACATAGAACTCAAAGGGAGCTCACAAAGCAAAAATGAAGAATGTGACCAATAGTATAGATCTAGAGTGATCTAATGCAATGAGAGGTGACTAATGAATGGGGAAAAACCTTCTATTTGTAACAAAATATTAGGGTGATCTAGAACTTGGTGCATGAATAAAATATTATTAATCAAATTCTAGAATCACCCTTTAGGAATATTTTATTATATTTGTCGGAGGGAAAAGGATTTTTGACTTGGGTCAATTCCTTTATTTATAAATAATAAATAAATAAATGATTTATTTATTATTTTAAGGAAATGGTGGGAATATAATTAAATAAATAATGATTTATTTAATTATTTACAAATGATTTAGTCAAATTTAACTAGGAATATTATTTAAATAAGGATTTAAATAAATTATTCCTAGGAAATAATCAAATAAATAAGGATTTATTTAATTGATTTCCTTGTTTTGGGTTAAATATGACCAGGAAATATAAACAAATATAGATTTGTTTATTATTTCATTTTGGGGTTTCCTGTTTAGACCATAAAAAACTTAATAAAGGTGTTTTACTAAGTTATTTCACATAGTGAAAGCAATTTTACTTAGGGTAAAATTGGTCTTACATGGTGTACTTGGGTTCATCTAATGATAATAGGTTATATGACCAAAAAATGGTGTAACAGATTTCCCCCCAATGTACTAGTGTTAGGAGAAAATTGTATGACATCAAGAGGGAAGTTAGAGAGAGAAATGTAAGGTAGTCTAATGTGCTAAAGGACTAGACCCTAAGGAGACGAGACTTACAGGTGCAACAAGTCTCTAGTTTATGAAGTGGTACCTATGCTAAAGGCAGCGGGGGAGGCATACCTATGCCCACTGAGACAAAGTACAAAATAATAGTATGTCCAGTAAACAAGGAACCGAACTATAAAGTACATGCTGGCATAAATACGAGCCAGAAAAATAGAATGATGAATCCCACATACATGTTGTGCCTGGAATAACAGTCGGGACTGTTGGGGTTCCCATGTTTTGGCCAGATTGGCAAGACCAAAAGATGAGACAACATCAAAACCGCTTTGGGGCCCTAGGATCTAGCCCTCCTGGACCCAGAGAGGGATCTCTCCATAGAACAAAGAATGATATATCTTTGAAAGCTCAAATGAGATGTTAGGCTAGTTATGAAGCACAAAGGGGGGTTTTAAATGGTTTGGTTGGTTGGTTGCTGGGTTGGTCATGAGATCGTAGACTGAGAAGGTAATTGGAGGAAAGGAACAAAACAGCAGGATGCTTAAGTGAATAGGGTAGGTCAAGGAAGTGCCATCCTTTGGGCTATGGAGTCATGAAATGAGAATTACTTGCAACAACTAGCCAAGGCTTTCAAAGGGAAAGTCATCTATGCTAAAGGATCTTTCAAATAGATGGTGGAATGGAACATTAAGGAAATAAGGTGAAAGAAGGAAAAAACCCCAATTTCTGTCTATAGATCAGGACAGAGTTCATTTAACTCCAGACCTTCTTGGACATACTCTAAGGCAGCTTTCAAAGAAGGGACAAAGGGGCAGCTTATAGATCGGACCAGAGATCATTTAACTCCAGGTCAGATTTACCATGCTCCAAGGGAAAGAAACAGAGATAAGTTAACATAGCCAGGGTCTGTAGACCAGAGAAGGACTTTGAACCTGCCATGCTTTGACACCAGCAAGAAACATCCAAGCAGCAAACTCATAATTCATACATCAGCTAGTAGCATATGGAACCAGTACACTGGTTAAATTAACTGAATTCACTCTTAGATTCACAATTAGTAGAAAGCATCAAAGGCAAGGAGAGCAGCAATATAGGGTACCTAACAAGGGTAAATCCTATGTTATATTTATGATGCAAGCCAGTAGAAAATGAACAACATGAAAATGTAATAAACAGAGTTAGAAAACATCACCAATAGTAATAGACTAGGATCCTGTGAAATATGCTTGATTAATGATGAAAAACCATTCATATACATCAGAGCTCAATGGCTGAAATACAATCCAAACTTCTCCTCCCAGCCTACTACATAACAACTACTCTGCTACTCCCTCTCAAGACTGTTCTAACAGTCAAAATGAATCCCTCTAACTACAACAACAACAACTGGACAACAACCTTTACAATAATTTTCTTATGATTTTTATAGCATAAGATGAGCCGAGGAGGTAGGTGGAAACTAAATGACACATTAAACTCAGAAAATAAAATAGAGCTGAAGCCCATTCTATTTTAATTCTCTGTATTTATCTCTGGTATGGCTTTGGCGCAGTCTGGGCGGAAATCTCTTCTAGAGCACGACGCACAATAAAAACAATATGGGCAACCCGGTCCTTTCCTGGAGAAGAACACGCTGCTAATTTAGAAAACCTTCCATATATTAATTTATGCATCTCCGTATCCTCTGTTGGTCTGTGATGTCTTTGACCTGGTAGCTTGCCTTGAAAAACCCGGTTTAAGGCTCAAAGATCTTCATTTGCATGCCTGGAACTCTCTGCCGCTTCATTTATACCTCTGTAGGTGAAAACCTACCGCCGTATCAACATTGTGTAATTATGGCAGCGTTTTCACATCCTGTACCCTGCAGAAAACCATAACTATGTGAACAAATCCATGCGTGGAGGAAGGTGGATGGTGCTTTTAGTTAAAACAGTGGTGAAAATGCATTGAAATGGTATTAATAGCGAACAAATAGGGTTTGATGGTAGAAATCACATGGACCGTTCGATCGTGATGTGGAGGCGTAGATTGACGGCGGAGATTAACTTGCGGAATGATATATGAAATGGGCGAAATACATATGAGACATAAAATTTTAATGCAAAAATGAAAAATTTTGGACTTTGGCGGAAATACACAGAAAATGCATGAAATTCAATGGAATGCGATGGAATGACGTGCGAGGTGGGACCCATATAGAAATCACAATCAAAATCGGAGCGGGAAGTGAATCGCAATCACAAATCAGGAGAGGGAGAAGGGTGGAGTGATACATAACAAAAATCACGATGCGATTGGGAAAATCCTTTGTAGAAGTGAAAATACAACAATTTTCCTGTTTAGAAAGGAAAAACCTTTTATTATATGGACCGATGGAAGAATTAAGTGGTGGGGCCTGGAGGATCAAATCGCAATCGAAGATCAGAGCGGGGAGTAATCGCAACGCGTCTGAAAAATGTTGTGATCGGAGTGATCCGGAGATACATTGCGATCAGAGGATCATAGGGAATGGTGCGATCGGAGGTCAGAGGAAATAACTTGCGATCGGGTGGATCGGAGGATGGTGCGATCGGAGGAGGAGGCAAGGGACTTGCGATTGCACGATTGGGCGGAGTTTCTATGCGATGATCGAAGGGATTTGCGATTCGATCAATTGCATCCCAAATATTTGTGACACAATTCATCGTATCGCAAATATTTGCGACATGATATCGGAGCGTTCCACATAAAACATGTGATTGGATACGACATGTGATTGCGATTAATATGCGGTAGGTTATATATATCACATAAAACTTTATAATAAAGTTTGTGCAATACACGGCGGGGATGAAAGGGGAAGTGGTTAAGGGGGCAGGGACCTTATAATAACATTAATATTTGTTTATTGTAAGGTTCTACGGGTATGGTTGGGGAAGTGGTTAATATATCGCATCACATATGTATTAGAAAGGATTTATAATGCGATTATGATCAGAAAAAAGGGAGAAGGGGTTAGGTCATATAATAAGGTAGGAAAGTGGGTTTTCAACCCCTTTTAATGGAATTTAAGATTAGGAATGGGCAACGATAAGGGGGAAAGAGGGGAATTTGAGAGGATTTGAAAGGTAAGAAGGGAAATAGAAAAGGAGACAAGGGGGAATGAAAAAGAGACTAAGTGAGGGTGAAAAAAGGGGGAAAAAAAAGGAGGCCTTTGGGCATTTCTTCACAAACAGAGAGGCTTTACAATGGAAATCAGCAGAGGGGATTTTATCAGAGGACAAAAGGCACAAGGAGGCTTAAAGGATGATGTGTTTACGGGGGAAATGCATTCCTTAAAGGCTCAAAAACATTTTAGCCCCTTATTTGCTTGTCAAAAAATTTATAGGTGGGCTAACAGTGGCTCCACATGGGGATGGCTTCTTCTTTAAGGAGTCAAGAATTCAAAAAATAAATATTTGGTGTAGGCCAGATGCCTGGTGCTTGACTCATCCATTTCTTTATTTGATTAGCTGCCAGAATTACGAAGACACCATATCGGCAGTAAAAATTCTCCCAAATAACTACCTACCCACACTATAGTCCTAACATTCCTTCTTCTGGGTGCATTTGGACTTGCAGACCCTTTACATCATAAATTTTTACAAACAAGAGAATAAACCAATTCTACTTCTACCCTTATTTCTCCATGAGACCAGATTAGACTATTGGTCTCATATGTTTCTCTACCTAATCTAGTATCTTCTGGGATTAAACTGTCCAACAGATTTCTTCTCTACATTCTAAGACATAAATTGAAAAACAGTCAAGCCAGGATTAGACTATCTAGCTGGCTGGGCTTTGCAGAAATTAAAACAACTAACTACATGCTCACAGACTGAGCTTTATTTCAGACTTCCTACCTACCCTACTCTACTTGGAAATCTCTTATGTTATAGGTGATACAATAATGCCAATGCAGCCAGTCAAGCAGTAGAAAAAAAGGATAATGGCAGTAACTACCTGTCAGAGATAACCACAGGGTGCTTTGCATGTGGTTCTTCAAAACTGAGGTCACCATCAGTAGTGACTAATTCTGATGTATTTGGCTCCTGCAAAGGATTGATGCTTGAGAAGCTGAGCCAATTAGGGCCTCCATGTATTCTGCCACAGGATCAACGAACACATGATGTATACTTTCTTCTTTTTGGCCTGCCATGATTGGTTGGTTGTCTGTGTCCCGGGCAGCTTTGATCATTGCATCTGCAGTGAGGCCTTTGCAATCACACTCTACCTTTTCCTGGTTGGGATTATTTGGCATATGGGAATCAACCAGGAATACCTCTTCTTCCTCTAGATCAAAACAAAGATGTCTATGGGGAAGAAAATCTCGCTCATATTCACTGCTGCCTGAGCTAGGGGGCTCATTATATTCATCAGTGCTGTCCTCTAGAAATGAAAGCTGGCTCTGCTGGAACTCTGTGAAAAAATTAACATATTCTTGAGCGGGGGTTTCTGTGATTACCTTAATCCTTTCGGGATAGGGCTCAGGATATTCATTCCGCTCAAGGTTCACTTCAACTCTTTCTTCCTCGTCTTTTGTGCTGAAGAGCTGCTGGCTTCCATCTTCTTGGCAAGTATAACTGATGTTCGGATATAAAATAGAGGAAAAATTCAATGAATCTTCGTCTGCTATTATGCTTTCAACGCTTTCTTCATCAGTATCATAGATGGCCTGAATTGGCTCATCATTTTCCTAAAGTTGATGGTCGTAATATTCATTCCATGATCCTGCTGATCATAGCCCTGCAAGCTCAGTTTCCCTTTGGAAAAAATTATCATCAGACGGATCAGCATAAGAGAAAACACAATCATAAGCACTGTCACCCATCAAATCTTCAGGACTCTCAGCAAGTCTTTCTAAAAAATAGTCTGCAAGTTCATTTTCTGATTCAATCTCTGGTTCATTGTGCGTGTTTGGCATGTGGCCTCTATCTTGCAGTGATCTGGTTTGTATTTCTTGAGGACAAGGAGCTGGTATTTTCCAATCATCATTTCTAGTTTCGGCCTCATATTCTTCCTCTTCTATGTTTAGCAAGGAGTTGGCAGTCTCTATCAGTCTTTCCAGCTTGTTCTCTAAATAGATCTGCGCTATTTTCTCTGTTCGATCCTTCCATGCTACTTTTAACCTTTCCTCCCTGCATTGTATGTTGTATTCGACAGTGATTTCTATGTTTTGCATTTCCTCCAGGCTCGAGGGTTCTCTTTCTCTTATATGGAATTCCACCTCGATGTCAAAAGAACTTGGATAGTGCAATAAAGCCCATCCCAAAGGTGGTTTTATGTCAGAAGGTATTGCATCATATACCTTATTAAACCTGGCTGAAAAATTTTGCATTGTCTCTCCTAGCCGCCTTTTTAAATCCCAATATTCTTTTAGGATGAGGAGAACATTCTTCGGGGCTGCCCACCTATCAAGGAAAACTTGAGAAAATTGATGAAATATGAAAATTCTTGCCACTGGAAGGCCTTTGAACCAACTCTTAACATTTCCTTGTAATGACAAGGCAAAAATTCAGATGCACACATCATCTTCTTCTATTTCATATAACTCAAGTAAATCCTCAAGGTTTTGAACATGTTCTTTAGCAGTGGCCCCTTTATTTTCCCCATCAAAATTAGGCAGCTGGTTTATAAGTTCTGAAGGAAGGGGTTGGAAGATAAGAGGTAAAACCAAAGGCTTATATCTTTCTATGACCTTTGTAGGGGTAGGTGGTGTGACAATGGGCTCATGGCTGCTTGAAGCTCCTTTAAGGGTGGGAGATACAACATGAGCTTCTTGTTCCACCAGGTTTCTCACAGGGGTACATGTCTGCTCATGATCTGAAGACTGAGGCTTGAGATCCTTCCCATACTCATTATGGGTCTCATCTTTGTACACTTGATTAGGCTTGAAGTAGGACAGAACATAATGGTAGACAAAAACAATGAATTATTTAAACCAAATCCAACCCATGTGTTCTATGCTTCTATGAGGTCTAGCCATATTTCAGGTTCTTCCTCCAGTGGATTCTTTGAGGATTATGGAGTGTGGAGTCACCAGGTGGATGAATTTGACTGTTCGAAGCAGGCTGTTGTCCACCATCAGCAATTAAAAGCCAATCTAGGCTAAGTGGTCCTTAGTCCCCAGTGGAGTCGCCATTATGTTGGGGTTCCCATGTTTTGGCTAGATTGGCAAGACCAAAAGATGAGACAACATCAGAACTACTTTGGGGCCCTAGGATCTAGCCCTCCTGGACTCGGAGAGGGATCTCTCCATAGAACAAATAATGATATATCTTTTAAAGCTCAAATGAGATGTTAGGCTAGTTATGAAGCACAAAAGGTGGTTTTAAATGGTTTGGTTGGTTGGTTGCTGGGTTGGTCATGAGATCGTGGACTGAGAAGGTAATGGGAGGAAAGGAACAAAACAGCAGGATGCTTCAACGAAGAGGGTAGGTCAAGGAAGTGCCATCCTTTGGGCTATGGAGTCATCAAAGGAGAATTACTTGCAACAACTAGCCAAGGCTTTCAAAGGGAAAGTCATCTATGCTAAAGGATCTTTCAGATACATGGTGGAATGTAACATTAAGGAAAGAAGGTGAAAGAAGGAAAACAACCCAATTTCTGTCTATAGATCAGGACAGAGGTCATTTAACTCCAGACCTGCTTGGACATACTCTAAGGAAACTTTCAAAGAAGGGACAAAGGGGCAGCTTATAGATCGGACCAGAGATCATTTAACTCCAAGTCAGATTTAGCATGCTCCAAGGGAAAGAAACATAGATAAGTTAACATAGCTAGGGTCTGTAGATCTGAGAAGGACTTTGAACCTTCAATGCTTTGACACCAGCAGGAAACATCCAAGCAGCAAACTCATAATTCATACATAAGCTAGCAGCATATAGAACCACTACACTAGTTAAATTAACTGAATTCACTCTTAGATTCACAATTAGTAGAAAACATCAAACGCAAAGAGAGCAGCAAAATAGGGTACCTAACAAGGGTAAATCCTATGTTATATTTCTGATGCAAGCTAGTAGAAAATGAACAACATGAAAATGTAATAAATAGAGTTAGAAAACATCACCAATAGTAATAGACAAGGATGCTGTGAAATGTGCTTGATTAATGATGCAAAACCAGTCATATACATCAGAGCTCAATGGCTGAAATACAATCCAAATTTCTCCTCCCAGCCTACTACATAACAACTACTCTGCTACTCCCTCTAAATACTGTTCTAACAGTCAAAATGAATCCCTCTAACTACAACAACAGCAATTGGACGACAACCTTTACAATAATTTTATTATGAGTTTTATAGCAGAAGATGAGCCGAGAAGGTAGGTGGAAACTAAATGACACATTAAACTCAGAAAAGAAAAGAGAGCCGAAGCCCATTCTGTTTTAATTCTTTGTATTTATCTCTGGTATGGATTTGGCGCATTATGGGCGGAAATCTCTTTTGGAGTATGGTGCACAATAAAAACAATATGGGCAACTCGATCCTTTCCTGGATAAGAACACGCTACTGATGTAGAAAACATGCCATATATTAATTTATGCATCTCTGTATCCTCTGGTGGTCTGTGATGTCTTTGACCTGGTAGCTTGCCTTGAAAAACCTGGTTTAAGGCTCAAAGATCTTCATTTGCGTGCCTCTAACTCTCTGCCGCTTCATTTATACCTCTGTAGGTAAAAACCTGCCGCCATATCAACATTGTGTAATTATGGCAACGTTTTCACCTCCCGTACCCTGCAGAAAACCATAACTATGTGAAGAAATCCATAAGTGGAGGAAGTTGGATGGTGCTTTTAGTTAAAACAGTGGTGAAAATGCATTGAAATGGTATTAACAGAAAAAAAAATAGGGTTTTATGGTATAAATCACGTGGACCGTTCGATCGCGATGTGGAGGCGTAGATCAACGGTGGAGATTAACTTGCGGAATGATATATGAAATGGGCGAAATACATATGAGACATAAGATTTTAATGCAAAAATGAAAAATTTTGGACTTTGGTGGAAATACACAGAAAATGCATGAAATGCAATGGAATGCGATGTAATGACATGCAAGGTGGGACCTATATGGAAATCGCAATCACAATCGGAGAGGGAAGCGAATCGCAATCGCAAATCGGGAGAGGGAGAAGGGCGGAGTGATACATAACAAAACTCCCGATGCGATTGGGAAAATCCTTTGTAAAAGTGAAAATATAACAATTTTCCCGTTTACAAAGGAAAAACCCTTTATTATATGGATCAGCGAAAGAATTAAGTGGTGGGGCCCGGAGGATCAAATCGCAATCGGAGATCAGAGCAGGGAGTAATTGCAATGTGTCTGACAAATGTTACGATGCGATCAGGGGGGAGTTGTGATCGGAGCGATTGGGAGATACATTGCGATCAGAGGATCGGAGGGAATGGCGCAATCGGAGGTCGGAGGAAATAACTTGCGATCAGGTGGATCGGAGGATGGTGCGATCGGGAAATCGGAGGAATGGAGCGATCGGAGGAGGAGGCAAGGGACTTGCGATTGCGCGATCGGGCGGAGTTGTGATGCGATGATTGGAGGTATTTGTGATTCGATCAATCACATCGCAAATATTTGCGACGCTATTGATCGCATCACATATATTTGCGACGCGAGATCAGAGCGTTCCACATAAAACATGTGATTGGATACGACATGCGATTGCGATTAATATGCAGTAGGTTATATATATCACATAAAGCTTTATAATAATTTTTTTGCAATACATGGTGGGGATGAAAGGGGAAGTGGTTAAGGGGGAGGGGACTGTTTCGGGGAATTTCACCCTAGAGGTTCGTTGGGTTACAACCTCCACAGAGCAGGGGCATGCTACTTCACAGAGACTCACACAATCATGCACGTTCAGAAAAACTAAATAGAGTAGAATGAGAAAGTTACCCGTAGGTCCTATGGTTGAAGAAGATCCCGCAGGGTTCAAACCCCCAGCAACCATCCTTCCTTCTTAACCTGAAAGACAAGAAGAAACAAGCACAAAGGACTGGTTGCACAGCATATATCTACTCTAAATTTCAGTGAGATTCATATAAAACATTAAATAAATCATAATGAATGCTTGTATAACAAATACTCTCATACATATAAGCATACACTAACACGTTTATTTCGGGAACATCATGATACTTCTGTATTATAAATAGCACGTACAAAATTAACGAGTGGAGAGATCACCTGATCCTTCCACGGCCTTCGAGCATACCGTCGTCTAGATCCATCCAGCCCTTGCCTCGCTAAGACTCCTTCCAAACTGGTGCATACAAGATGACATATAGGGAGATGAGCATCTCAAGGAAACAAGGGTTTCCTATAATGAACTAGGAAAGCGTAGGAGGCACGGGGAATCAGACTTGGATAGGGAATACCAACAGAGTATAATATCAATAATTCTCTCTCTCTCTTAGGCCATACACATGAGGGGTTTTTATACTCCCTCCAAGTAGTTTCAACAGTTGGAAACAATTGGCCACGTGCTGGGGTGGTTGAACTACCTGAGTAACCATCAACCCAACCCGAAAATAGGGAATTTTTATATATTTTTTAATCATTTTTAATGGCATACACGGAAAAGTCTAGCTGGAATCACGTATACACGCGGAAAAGTACGGGCATAGTCGCATATGGGGATTTTTACACTTTTTTTAAGTGAATTTGTCCAAGTCTGTAGGAATGGGTGCCCAAAAACATCAAAGCAATCATGAATCATATCAAGGTGAGAAATGATGCTATAACAGATGCCCCCTAATATATGAGGTCTGAAGGGGTACATGATGGCCGAAATGTATTATGCACATAGAAAGAACTTTGCAAGGACAAGAGAGGACTTCACCAGATTTCAGCCTGCCAAAAACCAATGAAAGAAATAGAGAGTCAACTCATGCTGAGGCGGGCATACCCATGCTCAGTCAAAAATACATCATATAGAAAGTAGTGAATAGATCCAACATGTATACAAGTATAGCTGAACTGAAAGTACACAATGAATCATCTGAGCATGGCCCGGAAGTGTAAGTCTAAATCAATCTCCAAGTATCACATATAGAAAGCTGATCAAAGATGGTGCAACTGGATGTCTGATCAAATAAGTAACTGAATCTCCAAGTACCAGATCATAAGAGGTGGATCAAACGGTACAATCACGCAACTCGGGGACCAACATATAAGATGCTGCTGTGCTGAACTGCAACATATAAGGGTGGACGGCATCACTGGCAGATACTGAAAGGACTGTCAAAAGTGAACCGAAACATGTTGATGCAACCCGAGGTCTTCACCGATCACTATGGCACAATTCTACACAATGGGAATAAATGAGCTGAAGTCGACCATGTGAGAAATCGTTGGATTACTGGTCAATGATGTATACTGTTAACCAACGCGAGACAACCCACCAATAATGATAATGAGTGTCAAGGTGCCCCAGTACAATCTGACAAGTGCGAATGAATGAGTTGAAGTCGAACACTTGAAAGAATCTACCAATCAGGAGGCAATGATGAATCCCCACTATCGATAGCGAAGAGTCTGCCACTGATGACTGCAAACCCTAATGTACTGACAAAAATACTCTAGACCTTATTCCCAGAGCAATCAGTCGGAGTCGATGGGAAAAGATCTGCTGGAAGGAAGGCATTAAGGCATCCCACATCAGTCGAGCGCGAGTGTAACTCATAGGCCAAGATTTGGAAGGAATCGGACGAAGTAGAGTAATGGAACCAAAACTGAAGTACGTTTCTGACATGCACAAGATGAAGCTAGCGCACAGAAGAAACCCTCTGAACCAACCAATAATGAAAGCTGACACAGAGGCGAGAAATCCACCGATAGGGTCAAATGGAAATCAAGGTACTGCACGAATCCCAAGTGTGATAATGTGTGCTGACGTCGAACACGGGGGAAACCACTCAGTCAAAGACCCATGATGATGATCAAATGCTGAGCACGAGGTCACCTATCAATGATGGAAATAGGCCCAAGGTGCGGCTCTAGGTTTGCTCTCAGAGCAATGTGTCGTAGTCGATAAGAGACAAACCCGCCGGCAAGAAGTCAATGAGGACCTTCTCAAACCATCACGAGCAGAAGACCAAAACATCTGATGTGATAGAACATGATACTGACAAGACCGGGAAGGCCGACTGAATAATGAGTCAAGAGACACCGCAGAATGGCCGACTCAGGTTAAACTTCCCTTGAACAAAAGCACGACTCGTGATGACCATGGCAGTAAGAAGTGACACTGTATAAGTTTGTTATTCAGGAGGCAAAACAAACTCTCCATATGATTGGAAGAGATAACCAACCGGGGGAGAACTGACAAGTGAAACATGGTAAAGGATAAACCTAGGTCAAAACTAAAACCATCCCAAATGAAGGAAATATATATAAGTATATGTGCTTTGTTCAAGGGTGACAAACTGACTCTGTACTGCCATCAAAACAACGAAGATACATCCCGTTCCCGCTCTTTTTGTTATATTTGATTTTTTTGTCTTTTTCATATAATAATCCTGAAAAAGAATAAAAGAATGCTATGGTACAATGGATAGAACGAGTATCAAGAAATCAGATGCACTAGTTCCTGGGATTGGAACAATCCTATGCTCAATGCAAGGTGGCGAAAACTGGTCAGTGATACTCAGAGGAACGTTCCATCCATGGGTACAAAGGTGTCAAGTCGTGATAGCTAAGTGCATTCAATGGTTAACTTGTACAGAAAGTCAAGGTCAAAAGTTGGCTTAAACATCGAGTCCAAATGAAGCCGGCTAAAGGCCAGGATAAACAAGTAGCCAATATGCAATGCAGTAATACAACTTAACGACACCAGGGAGCCTCTAGGGTATAAGCCAGAAAAAATGATAAGTGATGAAGGAGAAGAATGAAGCTTCAACACAAAAGACATGGCGGGACTAAAGAGGACTCCCGAGCCTACATAAAAAGCAGCATGGGCAACGAGTGATAGCGAGGAACTAACTAGGAAGCCCATGTAAAGGAAGGCTCTACCATCAAGTCATGATTAAATAATCGGCGAGTGAAATGGGTGTAATACTCATGACCTGATGGGATCGACCCTAAGGCAAGTGATTAGTATGGAGGCTAGAATGCAAGATGCGACGGAAAGTGATTTCCCTAACCTATATGCCAGTGAAGATCATATACCTGTCGTGAAGAGTCTGAAATCATGGATCAAAAACCGGGAAAAATCTCAAAATCGTCAAAATGTACCTGAAAACATACCAAACTGGGCACTTCCAAGCAATCGAGTTATGCAGCTTAAGATAGATCGAAAAAATAGGCATAAGGAAATTTTGCGAAAATTTTCAATTTTTTAGCCATAAATAGACAAATTACCTCTCATTTGGTTCATTATTGCATAGCTGATTTGGAAAAAGTGCTCTGGAGCAAAAAATTTCTTTCGTCAAATCAGGAACAACCGACCGTCGGAACTCAACGAAACTTCAGGTAGGCTCCTTAATCATCCTGTTTATTCATTTTGTCCATTTGGAAATTAAAATTAAGTGATTTTTAGCTTTAAAACCCTTGCTAAAATATGCGGACTTGCGCATACGCGGGTTTGTTAAAGGAAACTCGCGTATACACGCGACTGTGCAAAAGAAAAACCGCGTATGCGCAGGTCCGAAACTTAAAAAGCGTGGCTAATGCATAATTTGATGAAATTTCTCAGGATGAACATCTCATGGAGGGAACGTGAGCATAGCGCAATAGACCAAGAGGTCATGCAAGATCGCGCAGCGCAAAATATCCTCCGAAATTGCGGATTGTTCAAATTCTTTAAAATGCCAAATATGAAAAGAAATGTGTGGTTGCTAGAAATTCTCGTAAATTAATGGGAACCAGATCAGGATTGCTTCATTATTGATCAGATGCCACTACGCATTGAAGTGGAAGACATATATTTCATTACTGGACTCTCCCGGAGGGGAGAACCAGTAGACTTGCACGGGAAGCCCCTAGGAGGGTTAACCGTGGAAGACTATGTCCACGTATATTGCGTAGATGGTTCCAAAAAGGTTGGAACTCAGATTGCAATTAAAGATATCAGGGATTTGCACATGAAAATCCTCCTTTTCACCATCAGCAGAGTGGCAGGATCTGCCTCACTACATCAGGCGTCCAGGACGCAAATGAGCATAGTTGTAGAGTGTCTGACTCATGTGTATGATTGGTGCACAACCCTTCTACTGAACATGAAACAACAACTGACCTCAATTTGCCAAGCAAAGACCAAACATTTTGGCTATGGTACAATTTTGACAACATTATTCTTTGAGAGGATTCTAGCTTTGAGACCCAGAGTCATCTCTACTATCAGTAGCCCGCGGGACCCAAGAATTGCCCGTTGGGAGGACATGATGAAGAGACTGGGGGTTAGTGAGGCACCCCGGACCACATGGGACGATGAGTTCTTCCTGTGGTGGGGAGAACAGATCATCGCAGTGGACAACTATCCCTATGCCGGGATGGATTTTCGTGGAGATCCAGATCTAGTTCTTCCACTTGGCACAGCATGGGGAGCAGTCGGTAAGTTTTGCAAATTTTTTTTAACTTATATGATTTTTTTGGATTTTTTCAAATATCTATGAAAAAATGAAAAAACAAACATGTTTTTGATTGGATTCATAATGACTGACAATTAAAATATGATCATGTTTCAGATGTTGGACCAGTTCATCCTGAGGGCCTACCGCGCCATAAGCGCCGCAGAGGCGAAGCAGATACTGTGGATTCAGATAGAACCCTCCAGGCCGTGCAGAGAAACTTGGAGGGATTAACCCGCCAAATCCCTATGGCTGCCATGGAGTATCTACCGGAAGCCATCCAGAGACGGGTGGTAGGAGTGCCCCGAGACTTGGTTAGACTATTCCACCGAGTTGCCACTGCAGTTATGTTCTATAGGAACACGACTTCTGGGCAGGGAACTCATGAGTAGACAGATTTTATGTATTAGATGACTGTATATTCTTTTTTGAGACTGAACATGATGGGGCATAAGCCCAAGTTTTGTACGAGATTATGGATCCAAATTTTGTAAAGTTTTTTGACACTCTGATGATATATATACAACGATATTTGATGTGATGTGATAACTGTATCAAATGTATGATGTTTTTGATGATAAAAAATTTATTGTATGGAATGATTAATATGCCAATCTAATGCTTGATTAGCTAATGAGTCAGCAAACCAATTGTCAGCTCGAGGAATATGAATGAATGTTAAAAATTGAAATGACCTTTGTAACAAACGTACCCTCAAGAAAAATCGTAATAAAAAGGGATCTCGTACCCAATAAGTGTTGTTCAACTGCGACACCACCAGCTGGGAGTCCAAGAAAACTACCAACGAATCAACACCCAAAGATATTGCCTTCGAGAGTAGATGAATGACTGCAGTGTATTCTGCTACATTATTGGAAGCAGGACCAATGCAGACCCCTCTTGATACCAACAGTTGACCGGAAGCATAATGAAGCACCCAAGCCGCGGAAGCTAAGTTCCGGGTGTGTCTACTAGCACCATCAGCGAAACCAAAATGACTCATGACATCCAACACAACCTGCCCAAAGCAGATCAAAAACCATCACCACCTCATCAAAAATCGAAAATCAATCAGATATGTACAAAGAAAAAACTACTATATACAAAGCAAAATGCCAGGCCAAAGCCTAGGCATAATACTTCTTCAAATAGAGCCCATTTCGAGGCTCCGACAACTTGTTCCCTTCGAAGTCAACCAAGGTATACGCTCCTTTCTTAAGGACTTTTTTAACGATATAGGGGCCATACCACATCGATTTAAACTTTCCTACCCCCAGGGCATCCTTTTCTTGGGCATAGACCAAAACAAGGTCACCTTCCAAAAAGACCCTAGGCTTGACCGCCTTATCATACTGAACTTTTACTCGGTTTTTATGCGCTTCATTCATCGTGGCTGCATCCCGACGCTGCTCATCGAGATGTTCCAGATGAAGAAGCCGTTCTGCCAAACTGGAAGTGTCAGGAAGAAGCTCAACAACTAATTTAAGAGAAGGAATCTTGCATTCAATAGGAAATACGGATTCCACCCCGTGCACTAACTGAAACGGAGTAAAGCCAGTTGGAGTTTTCACTGATGTCCTGTATGCCCAAAGTGCAGGATATAGCATAATATGCCAATTGGATCTATGTTTATCAATTGTCCTTTGAAGAATTGTCTTCAAGGATTTATTTACGGCTTCCACTTGCCCATTGGCTTGAGGATAATATGGAGATGAATGCTCCTGTCGGAAACCCAATTTGAGAGCCAACTCAGCCATCATACTATTCTGAAAATGACTGCCATGGTCAGTGAAAATCTCTCTAGGTATACCAAAACGAGCGATAACTTGGTTGAAAAGGAACAAAGCTGCAGTCTCACCATCGTTCCCAAAAGTAGGCATAGCCTTAACCCACTTCGTAAAGTAGTCTACTGCTACGATAATGTACTTGTGACCTTTTGCCGAAGGCGGGTTACAAGTAGTATAATCAATACCCCACTTTGTAAAAGGTCCGACAGTAACGACTGGAAAAAGCGGAGCTGGATGAGCGCACATTTTTCGAGTATAAACCTGACACGGATGACACTTCTTGACCGATTCAATACAATCTTTGAAAATCGAGGGCCAAAAGTATCCAGCACGCAAAATCCTTTGGGTTGTAGCAAGCCCAGATAAATGACCCCCACAAGCTCCACTGTGAGAATCATTGAGCACAGCCTCAGCTTCTCTGAAAGTTAAGCAGCGTCTTAGGATTGAATCGACCCCTCGACGGTACAAAGCATCACCAATAATCAGATAATTCTTGGCCAAGTGATGCAATTTACGATGCTCATATTTCGAAAAAGTAGAGGGAAACTTCGTAGTCTGGAGATACAAAATGATATCCCCATACCAAGGATCCTGTGGAGAGATCAGAAACAAGTGTTCGTCCAGAAAGGACTCATCATAGATCATCTCCTCTCCACAGGGCAACTCGGAGATCAATTCCGCAAAAACTAATGACTTCTTGGATTTGGCAGACATGAACTCTAGATCAAATTCCTGTAGAATCAAAATCCATCTATTATATTTTCCCCCAATCACTCGCCTACTGAGAATAAACTGAAATGGATTGGTAGCTGCCAAGACATAAGTTTTGCGAAGAATAATGTAATGCCAGAGTCGTTGCATAGCATGAACTGCTGCTAAGGCTAATTTTTCTATCGGAGTGTATCGCAGTTCAGGTCCTACCAGTCCTCGACTAAGGTAGTAAATAACATGCTCTGCAAGAGCATGATCTTCCTGAACCAGAACCATACCGATGGTAGATTCTGTTGTAGCTAGATACAAAAGAAAATCTCTGCTATAATCAGGTGGACTCAGTAAAGGAGCAGAGGTCAATGCCTTTTTCAAGGCATCGAATGAGCATTGAGTGTAGTCATCCCAAAGAAAAGGAACTCCTTTCTTCAACAGTCTCATATATCCCTTTGTAATCTCAGCATAGTTGACGATAAACCTCAGAAGAAAATTAGACTTCCCTTGGAGACTTTGAAGCTAACGAATTGAAGATGGGGGAGGCAACCGAAGTATTGCCTCAACCTTGAAGGGATCTACCCTTATCCCTTCCCTAGACACAATAAATCCCAACAGCCGACCGGATGTAACCGCAAAAACACACTTGTTCGGATTCAATCGAATTTTCTAAAAACGACATCTTTCAAATATTTTCCGGAGGTGACCAGGATGATCCATCCTCTTTCGAGAATGAGCAGCTAGATCATCTAAGTATGCCTCGATAATATTCTTGATGTCGTGGAAGGCATAAGACATGGCCCGCTGAAAAATAGCCCCAACATTTTTAAGACCAAAAGGCATTTTCTTGTATGCAAACGTACCCCAGGGACAAATAAATGCAGTCTTATTTTGATCTTCAGGACGGATAGTAATTTGATTATATCCGCAGAAACCATCCATGAAGGAGAAAATCTCGTTACCGGCACACTCGTCAATAATCTGATCGATGAATGGTGTGGGATAATTGTCTTTAGGACATGCCTTATTTAGGTCTCTGAAATTGATGCACACTCGAATCGTTCATTGCTTTTTATCTACCAGAACGGGGTTTGAAACCCATTCAGTCAGAGGAACTGGGAAAATGAATCCCGCCTTAAGCAGCTTTTCAACTTCAGCTTTGATAGCTGCTGCCTTTCTAGGATTGACCGGATGAAGTTTTTGCCTGACCGGCTTAGCGTTTTCATACGTCTTGATCTCATGCTGGACGATATATGGGTCTATGCCAGGAATTTCCTCATAAGACCAAGCAAATACATCCCTATACTCTTTGAAGAGCTCGGTATAGATTTGAACCTCTTCACGGGAACATTTAGCTCCAATGAAGACATTCTCGATAATATTGGGATCCCTGGAAATGTTCACCGGGATAGTAGGAGAGATCACAGCCATGTTCCCTTCAGCATAAACCTGTGCTGGTGCCAAAGGGTTCAAGACTGGGTGAACAGGTCCAGGAGACTGAGGACTTGGAAAACTTGTTTCAACTTCGTTCAAGTCAGGTAGGAAGTAAGACCGATGATGAAAGTCATCCCACGGTCTATCTATACCAGTCATGGCTTCCAGGATTGCCTCTTCAGATGGAAGAGTGGTATCAAGGCAATCCTGGGCCAAAGAAGAACTAAGCGTCCAAGCCGGAGCCACATCACCATCGAACTCTTTCGGTGAAAGAGGAGCTGGAACGGATTCTGCAGTGTCAACAATAGACTGATATGCAATCTCAGCTGCAGAAATCGGAAATGACATTCCACCCACTTGACCTTCTGCTAATGTGGCAGTAGGGGAAGGTAAGGTTCAAGGGTCCGAAAAATAATGAGTTCGAAAGAACTATGTTCGAAGGGGAGCCTTGGAGGATGAAATAACATTAATATGCACCGTAGGAGGAGGAAGATCGAAAGTACCCATCAGGGAAGAATACATTCCAAGTCCTAGATTCTCAACAGGCGCCTTAGTATTATCCAACTTAGGAACGGATGAGTCAGAAGGCGCATTCAGGTCTACCTGAGGACAGTCCAGTTGATCCACTGTAATGATCCTCCCTTCGTGGGGGAAACATACAATTCGAAATAATGAGGATGCAATGGCATCCATCTCATATATCCAGTTCCTCCCCAATAGAAGGTTGTAGTCCAAGGCTGCATCCACTACCTCAACCTCTATGTTAACAGTTTTGCCCCCAACACAGATGGGCAAAGCCGGGACAATACCATGGGGTCTGTGAGAATGACCATCAAACGCAGTAAGAATAGTGCTAGATGGAACAGCTTTGGGAGATCCAAGTGTCTTCCAACATGCAAGAGACATCACGCATGTGGAAGCACCCTCATCAATGACCGTTCGAAAGATATTGCACTTCTGATATGACAATTTAATATGGAAAGCCATGTGATGAGGAAGTCTCTTCTTAAAATTATTCATATCAAAAGTAATCAGAAGATAATTTTTCAGATCAATAGCCCCAATGGCAGTGAGCAAAGCACTGCGCTGAGCCGGACAAGACTGGAGTACCTCTAAAGCTGACATAGCACAAGGACTCTGTGCCAGATCTTCTACAATCGAGTAGTTCTGGGCAGCCCTCGCATTTGGATTGATCGTTGACCTCTTAGAATATGCTTTTGGCATCCGAGGCATAGACTCAACAGTAGGCTTCGTGATGTGAAGCGGCTCAGTAGCATCAGGAACTTCCTTAGCTTTCGAAGATTCCTCTCCGCCATAATCACGGGATCTCGTAGCGATATCCGCGTGAGCACTCATCATAAAAATGTTCGATGGAATTTCCCCTTCCTGGGTGCCCCCAGAGGAAGCCCCACGATTTTGGTTCGCGCCAACAACTAACTGCTGCCCTTGGGGAAAAGGGTTTGTTAACACAGCCTGGGAACTAGAAGAACCCTGCTGGGATAACAGGCGCTGAGCATCCTGAATTTTAGGGCAAAGGTGTGTGAGATGGTCTCCAGCACAAAGCTTGCATGGAAAATTCACTTTCTTTTTCTCCTTTTGACCCTCACCAACACGCTCGTTGGTTTTATTTGCATTGCCCTTCCCGTTCTTGCCCTTCTTCTTGTTATTTCGTCCCTTCTTCTTCCCATCGGATTGTTGATTTCCTTTGGGATCAGAAGTTTGGACATCATTTATGGACAAAGACTAGGAAGGTGATGAATCAGCAGGCACAGCCTGACCAGAAGGAGCAGATTGTAAAGACAACTACTGCAGTTGAGAAAGCAGGCTGGCTGCACCACTATTGACCGATCCGACAAGCCCGTCACCATGCGGACTAGGTTTAGTTTTTGATAAATCCAATTTAGAGTGAGGAGCATTGGGCAAATACTTATAAAGTACCCCAGACTGAGAATAGATCAGTTCTAGCTATTGGGCCCTAAAAATGGCCTGCTCCTCAGAAAATACCCCAGATAGGGATACATCTTTTGAAATATCTGACTGCAGAGATTTCAAAAACCACTCGAGAAGGAATTCACCTGGAATATGAGCTTTGATAAGCCTCTTCCTTCTCCTCCATTCTTGAATGTGATCAGAAATGTGAGTTGCCTCATCCTGCTTAAAATTAGCCAGGAGTTCGGTCCCAGCCTCATATCTGACAGGCAACTGAAAATGGTTTAGAAATGTGATAGCCAGTTCTCCAAATGTGGCAAAACTGCCCCCAGTGAGCTCGATATACCATTTGACAGCATTTCCAGTTAGGGTGCGTTGAAATAATCTCAACCTAATCGAGTCATCGATCAGGGAGTTCGAAGAGCACCATAAGTGGAAAGTGGTGATGTGGTCCGTCGGATCCTCTCCATTCTTACCTTCAAACATTGGAATGTCTGAAGGAAGTTTGGTCAGGACCGGAGGCCACCCTGGACTATAACGAATCGGGTCATTAGTCAACTTCGAAAAATCTGGCAAGTTTAACGTTGCCAGAAAAGGTAAGTGAGGCGGAGCCTGAGGATTCCATCCTTAATGGGATGGATTCCCAACATTCTGAAAAGAATAGCCTGGATTTTATGAGGCACCAGGTTGCCAAAAAGGACTCGTAGAAAACGGAGAAGAACCTCCTCCCCATGCCGAGTTACCAAAGCCCAGACCAGTTCCCCCCGCTGAAGTATTGATTAAAGAGGAAAGCCCCTGGTAGGGGTTCCAAGGATTAGACAGAGGAGAAAAAGACTGATAAGCACTCGATGAAGGGAAAGAAGCATTCCCTTGATGACCTGCGTAAAACTGATTCCCTGCCCCTGCTGTAGTAAAGACAGGATTCCATCCTGTAAAAGTAGTCAAACTTTGCCCCCCAGACCAAGGGTTGAAACTCTGGGTCTGGGATGTAAACGGAAATGACCCTAAAGAAGGATTGGAACTAGGAATATGCCCAGTCCCAAAGGGGAAACTCTGAAACGAAGCTGATCCACTAGCTATGTTAGACATGGGCGTAGATCCAGCTGCACCAGCAGAAAAGGAAAAAGAGGGATTCCCACTAAAGGGCATCCCTGAATAGAAGGGACCAGAATGAGAAGCATGTGCTTGGGTGAACATAGCAGCACTAGAAGCAATCGAAGATGAAGCAATAGTGCCCCCTGCTTCAACAGAAGCAGGAGTCTGAATGCCTGCAGTACTTACGGTAGAAGTCGCATTCCCAGTCGTGGCCATCGAAAGATAAGAATGATACGGAAGATCTGGCGGTCTCTCCAACTCAGGTCCGATGTACTGAAAAACGAACGGATAATCAGGAGGAAGAGGAGATGGACCTGTAGCGGGAGGCTCAGGTATGTCCTCAATCTGAAAATCTTCTTCCTGAGGAAATAAAACTCGTGAGGTGAGCGGAACGCTCCTCTCAGGACCGACACCAGAATCAGCTACGAAACCTTCAGACCTTTGTGGAGGATCTCTCTCCACTGCGTCAGACGCCACAGGGTGGTAACCACCTGCTAAATCACTCCTACACCTTCTCGAAGAAGGCTCTGGACTCTCGGGAGATAACCCCCGGATTCTCCTCGAACGTCGAGGCGCTTGATCAGCCACTTTTATAGATTTTTTAAATTAGACTCAAAAAAGTGAAAAGCTAGGCAAGCTAGGAGCAAAGAGCACTCACTAAAAATAAAAATCCCTGAGATACAGTCAAGAAAACAGCCTCCAAGTATTTCCGCTCCGGGTGATGAGGACCGGACACCAAAATACAGGAAAGCGAAGTATAGGACCTCCCGAAAGCAGTCTGGGATGATTAGGGCCCATAACAACTAGCGAAGGTATCAGAAACAGTTACGCCGACCTCCTAACGACAGCCTTTGCCGGCTCAAGCACCCAAGCTTCGCAAGGGCACCCCCCAGAAGTACTGCTGAAAGTGATGCGACATCTGCCTCAGGTACCACGGGTATTCCCCCCCGCAGTCACCTGTGTGGAACCTAGGAGTGGCAACTATGGACACCAATCCGTATCAGAAGCCGGGCGGAATGGTCTTGAGGTCAGATTCAGCTAATCGGAGGGGGGGTATCCCTCTTCTCAACTTTCACTTCCCCTCGCGCTTGACTCTCGGATGAGAGCTTTCCCGGTCCACCTCACGGAGTTGGATTTCGCTCAATTAATCAACTTCTATGTTTGTTTGAGCGGCCTTGGAGAGTTAACTCTCCACTCACCTATTCCAAGGCCCTACAACTTAGCTAGTTGGTGATTGACACTTAGAAAAAACTTGCTAGTTGATTTTAGATTAAATCGCTTATTTTAAGGGCTGTTATGTTAAGTCACAAGGATATGGAGATGAAACGTATGGTGTTTTTGACGCAAAAGAAATTAATAAAAAATTAACTACATGCAAATGCAGTTCTTTGTCTTTCGATGAAGAGCAATCTCTATACAGGTTCTACGAGACTAAAAATTGTATATTTTTTTTTCTTTTCGAATAGCAAACTCACACTCACAAAAACTAAGAAATTGACTAAATGATTAAATGCACCTAATGAAAATCACTACAAGCATGTAAATCCTAAGATGCAAATCTCTTAAAGCAGAGTGAAATTCCCAAAAAGTCCTTCAGTTTTAACTCTTCTTTGGTTGCCCAAAAAGCTAGTTCTCGAAATCAAGAAATCTTAAAATGAGGACACCAAGAACACTTAAAAACAAGAAGAAGAAATCAAATGACAACTCCTCCTCAAAATCAAGCCAAAAACTAAAAGCAAGAAACCTCACAAAAGCTTCAAAAGTTATAGCAAACGAAAATGAAAATGCAACAACAAAAGCAAATAACAAGTGAAAATGTTTTTTAAGCCTTTGAAATGCAAAAACAAAAAGCAAAGCAAATGTTTTTTGAGCTTTTTAGTTTTATAGAGAAAGAGCTCGAAAAGACCAAGCACAACTATCAAAATCCAAACCAAACAAGACTGAATTTCAAGCACAAACTTCAACAATGCTCCCAAACCTTATAAGGCTAACTTGTAGCAAGATCAATAAGAGCAAAAGAAGACCAGAAAACTCAGCCACTCAGCCTAGACAAATAGTGCAAACTTGTCGCAAACAAAGACTCCAAAGAAGCAAGAAAAGCTCTTCAAAAGTTGCAACAAAACCTAGCCTATGGAACTCAAGAAAACCAATAAAAAACGAAGCAAAAATCGCAATGCGAAGCACAACACAAATATAGGAGCGAGTCAGTGAGCAGAAGCTCTCTGTTCTGATAAAGCAGAACAACCAAGAATGCTCAGAAAGCGATCTTGGAACTCAATCCAGAAGTGCCAGCACCAGAAACAACACTTTGCCAAAAGACTAGTTTTCGATCAAACGAAAGAGAGAACAGACATGAAACCACTTCCTTCACACTCCAGTAAGTACAGAGACTCTGTAGAAACAGGCCTCCACAGCCAGAAAGGACCAAAAAGTCAAGAAACTCAAAAATTCAAAATCTGCCTAGGTATACGCTACTTCACAGCTATGCAACCAGCGTGCATACGCGTCTGTTCTAAGGGAAACTCGCGTATACGCGGTTTCCTTCAGACAAACTCGCGTGTATACGCGACTGTGTGCAAAAGAAGAAGCGTATGCAAAGGTAAATAATGAAAAAAAAACAAAAGAACAAGCCTGGAAAAGACACCAAGACTTCAGACTAACTGCAAGAAAATAAACTGGACTGCAAAAGACAGATAAAACTGTTGGCAACCTACCAAACAGCTGAAACAACCCAACAGGAGAATCACAAGAATGTGATCCCCAGTGGAGTCGCCAGTTCTGTTTCGGGGAATTAACACCCTAGAGGTTGGTTGGGATACAACCTCCACAGAGCAGGGGCGTACTACTTAACAGAGACTCACACAATCATGCACGTTCAGAAAAAGTAAATAGAGCAGAATGAGAGATTTACCTGTGGGTCCTACGTTTGAAGTAGATCCACGTGCAGTCCAAACTCCCTGCAACCATCCTTCCTCCTTAACCTGAAATACAAGAAGAAACCAGCACAAAGGACAAGTTGTACAGCATATATCTACTCTAAATGTCAGTGAGATTCATATAAAACATTAAATAAATCATAATGAATGCTTGTATAACAAATATTCTCATACATAAAAGCATACACTAACACGTTTATTTCGGGAACAGCATGATACTTATGTATTATAAATAGTACGTACAAAAGTAATCAAGTGGAGAGATCACCTGATCCTTCCAAGGCCTTCGCAGACCGTCGTCCGGATCCGTCTAGCCCTTGCCTCGCTAAGACTCCTTCCAAACTGGTGCATACGAGATAACATATAAAGGGATGTATATCTCAAGGAAACAAGGGTTTCCTGTAATGAACTGGGAAAGTGCAGGAGGCACGGGGAATCAGACTTGGATAGGGAATACCAACAGAGTATAATATCAATAATTCTCTCTCTCCCTTAGGCCATACACATGAGGGGTGTTTATACTCCCTCCAAGTAGTTTCAACAGTTGGAAACAGTTGGCCACGTGCTGGGGTGGTTGAACTACCTGAGTAACCATCAACCCAGCCCGAAAATAGGGAATAATTATATATTTTTTAATCATTTTAATGGCATACACGGAAAAGTCTAGCTGGACTCGCGTATACACGCGGAAAAGTACGGGCATAGTTGCGTATGGGGATTTTTACACTGTTTTTAAGTGAATTTGTCCAAGTCTGTAGGAATGGGTGCCCAAAACCATCAAAGCAATCATGAATCATATCAAGGTGAGAAATGATGCTATAACAGGGACCTTATAATAACGTTAATATTTGTTTATTGTAAGGTTCTACGGGTATGGTTGGGGAAGTGGTTAATATATCTCATCACATATGTATCATAAAGGATTTATAATGCGATTATGATCAGAAAAAAGGGAAAAGGGGTTAGGTCTTATAATAAGGTAGGAAAGTGGGTTTTTGACCCCTTTTAATGGAATTTAAGATTGGGAATGGGCAACGATAAGGGGTAAAGAGGGGAATTTGAGAGGATTTGATAGGTAAGAAGGGAAATAGAAAAGGGGACAAGAGGGAATGAAAAAGAGACTAAGTGAGGGTGAAAAAACGGGGAAAAAAAAGGAGGCATTTGGGCATTTCTTCACAAACAGAGAGGCTTTACAATGGAAATCAGCAGAGGGGATTTTATCAAAGGACAAAAGGCACAAGGAGGCTTCAAGGATGATGTGTTTACGGGGGAAATTCATTCCTTGAAGGCTCAATGACATTTTAGCCCCCTGTTTTCTTGTCAAAAAATTTATAGGGGGGCTAACAGGGACTTATACAATAATATTTTAGTACATGAGATACAAATGCAACCCAAATGCCCCCTATACACGAGGAAGGGCTCGCAAAATATGACTAATACATGCAAATCGAAAAGGCACTGCAAGTGGCTGAGGCTGACATCATCAAATGTAAGGAACTGCATCAAAGGCAGAAATGAAGAGGTCATCCGGGAATGTGGGGGGCTACCTGCAGGGCCACCCCCTCATGAGGGTTGAGACATCTCACACACACCTGGGAATCACCAATAGTTGTTGCTGCATCATTGGACCATCAAGTATATGGATCACGATCATGCTGAAAGGAGCTCGAACCAAGGTACACCATCCTCTAGACCTGGCTTCTGGAATAAATGAGCTGATGTCGATAGAAGGAGGTCCGCCATAGGTGAGGCAATAAGGGATCCCCAACTAAGGCACGAGATAAAATAGTCGAGAGACTAACAGACAGACACTAATGATGATGATGAAATGGTGGATAATGAGTAGCGGGTGGACGAATTCTCTTGTTAGAGCATAAAGGGCATGAATGGCTTGGAAATGACTAACACAATATCATGATGGATAGGGGACAATGGTACTGAAGGCCATAATGTGCAACACGAGAGAGGGACCACACAATGAAGGATGTAGGATGATAGCGAGATGCAAAGGGACGCAAGATAGACTCCATGACTGTGATGATGACTCAAATCGGATGCTCTAAACAAGGGCGACGTGATGGTGCTGCCACACAGTAAAGTTCCAATGGGGGACCATAAAAACATGAGTACAATAGGGTATCTCATGACGAAAATCAACATGAACAAAGACAAGTAAGGAGGGAAAGTGGTGCCCCAAGTACAAGTGTTGTAGGTGAGGAAACTTGATTTGGAGGAGAGGTGAATAGAACCTTCGTGGACAAAATGGGTCCTGGTGAATTATGAAAACATGAAAAACTAACAAATGCCCATTTGAGTGCTCGATGAGAGCTTTCCAACGGTGCAGACGGTGTGTCAAATGGGGATACGGTTTGGTCACAGCGGGCGAAAGAAAAAGCAGGGGTTTTCCTTCTAATAAGGCATTTTCCCTCTAAATTCATTCATTTGCTTGTGTAGCTATGGTGAATGTGGAGAGGAGAGAAGGCCCTAAATCTTGTGGCGATCGTAGCAAACAAACCGACCATTGGAATCGAGATCTGTCAGTTGTAGGTAAGAGGCCTAATCCTACTCTCTTTTTTTTATGGATTGAAAGTTTAGAGTAGGATCTGAAATCTCAGTAACAGCCCCTACCTCATCCTTACGGTCCGGTTGTACTTTTTGGGGCAAAAACTGCGACCTGGGACGCATGTTTGGGCCTAAAAAGTGCAACCTAGCCTAGGATTTGGCCAAAAAGTGCGACCTGTCAGATGGAGGTGGTTTTAGTGCTGTTGTGGGCTAAGATTCAGTTTTTTTGTAATTGAATGTAGTTTTACCTATTTGTAGACTGACAAAGATGATGGTTTTGTGCAGATATACAGATCAAGTGGAGAGAGAGAGACTTGGGTACATTACAGACAAAAATCCAAGGGGATGAGGGTGTTTGTCATGCATTGGCCAGGTTTGGGGTTCTGAAATTTGTGGAGAACCCTCTGATGAGAGTTGGGGAGCCCTTGTTGGCCCAGATTATCAGTTATTGGGATCCAAATCATAAGTTTTTTGTAGTGCAGGGGCACAGCGTTGAGCTGATAGTCTAGGATATATATTTCCTGACTGGTCTCCCACCATTAGGGATGGTGGGAAACACACAACCAGTGTTACCGCGTGGGCGTAACATCATGGAGTTCGTAGAGTGACATTGTCGACCAGGTGTCTGAGTCAAAGGGACTCAGATATCGATTGGGGATCTAGAGAGGTTGGAGACCCAGGCAGTGGCGGCAGCAATGTTGCGGATTTTGGGCAACCAAACGCTCCATCACATCACTGGAGGGCAGATGATGATTGTAGAAAGTGTGTTGAGTGGGACCTACTATGGGTGGGCCCAGATGATGTTGGTGTCATTGAAACGACAGCTTTTGCTGTGTAAGTGGCAAGTGAACCATGATTGTGTGTATGGGACTGTATTGTTCTCCTTATTTTTTTAGAAGATCCCGACTTTGTGACCTCGTGTACAGCTACCTGATGGGGGTCTGAGAGAACCCAGGATGCATCGGTGGGGACGACTACTATGCAGAGGAGGGGGAGGGGTAGTCAGACAGGTGTTCTTACCAGAGTTCTTCACCCATTGGGATCATATGCCATTGTACATAGACGACTATCCCTATAGTGGGATGAGTTATTGGGGAGATCTGGACTTTCCGCTTCTGCCTAGTCGAGTATGGGGGCCTGATGGTAACTGACAAGTAACTAATCAGTTATGTGCATGTTAAAGTTTGTGAATAGTAGTTATGGTACTGATCCTTATACTTTTTGGAATGCAGATATAGCTCCGGTGAAACTAGCCGGATATATGGGACGACCTACAGCAGCCGGAACTACAGCTGCTAGTGGATCGAGGACAACCCAGAACAAGGATATGACCACTCTTTTGGAGGAAATTCGTGGTAGATGTGAGGGGCTTCTGACTAGTGTGTCAGAGCGGGGTTGGCAGGATTTAGATGACCAGTACATAGAGCTATGTATTGGGCTACCCTCGGAATGGCGAGGTATCATGCGACACATGGCGATGGCTGGTCAGAATGTGCATGATCTACGAGCTGTGGGAGCGGAGCCATTGGCTCAGGATCCTCCAGAGAGTGATTAGATGTAGGGTAGGTGGTGCCCCCCAGTGTGTATGTAAGGGCAAGTGGTGCCCCCCAGTTTTTGAGTTTTGTTTTTTGTAACATTCTATGGGCATGTCATATATTTCAGAGTAGATGGAATCTAAAAACATGTTATATGATATATATTATGTATATGCATTGTGTTGATGGTTTGAAATGTTATTGTATTGTGTGTGATAAATGCCAGTCTAGAACATGATTTGCAATTCTATCTACGTAGTGATTTTGACTTCTAGGTACATGGTTGAAATTAATGAATCTAAAGTCACGTATCAAAAGTTTCACTAGTAAATATTGTCTAAACAGGATAGGGTTATGCAAAAAATAGACACCATTGAGTTGTAAGACAAGAAGCAGGGAATCTAAACGAACATGTAGATGGAGGATGTGATGAGAGAGGGCATCGGCTAAGAGACCACGTACTGCATTATATTCGGCCTGATTATTGGTGGCATTACCAATGCAGACCCCATTCAAAAGAACGAGGGTATGCAAGGGGGTAAAGATGGCCCATGCAGCTGAGGTGAAATTCTGGGAATAGCGACTTGCCCCATCTGCATAGCTAATATAATGCGTGGACGAGAGGTCTGGCAGAATAGTATCACAAGACAAGAAATGGGAGGAAGGAGAATAATAAGGGAAGTGTGAGTAGAGGGTAGACATCAAAGGACAACTATGGGAGGGAGTAGTTGGGGTAGGATGGCTAGGACTCATAGATCGACTAGAGGGTGATGAATGAGAACTATGGTAGGAACAGCGGAGCTCATGTTGCGAAGGACATCATAGATACGGATGGTATCATCCTGGTTATGGGAGGAAAGGGAAAGGTCGAGGAAACCACCTAGCGCTGCAAATTTACCTAAATCATCAGCATGGGAAGAAAGGCACACATACGGATCGTCACGGGAGATGATAGGGGAACAGGTAAAAATATGGTCAAAGCATGTAGAGCCCAAGAATGTTGCTGAAGGGGAATCAAGCAAGACAGATGGAGTGGATTCAGAGGGAATGTACTCTGAGGGTCGTGTGGATGATGATAGGTATAGGAGGGGGGCATCAGGTTCCGACATCTCAACATCAGGGGGAGGAATGTCAATGGTAGCGGGGGGATCCTCGAGCAAGCCTGATGCATACTGAGCCAGGATGGGAGAGGCGGATTTATTTTGTTCAACCTCGTACTCGCAAATGACCTCTAAAGAGGTCTAGTAATGTGTGAGGTGAGGACAATGGTGAGAATAATGGCCATGGACACCACATAGAGCATAAGGTTTGTTGGTGCAAAGAGTCTTTGGGTTATTGGCTGCGGATGAGGAAGAAATAGAGGTTTTAGGGACCGTAGATTCAGGTAACGCGTCTTTAACCATGGGTTGGATATGGGGCAACTCAGGACAAGTATGGATGGCATGATTGACACCATCACACAAGGCACAAGGCTTCGTGGGTGGAGGAGGGATAGGGTCGGGTGCGGTGGCCTTGTCTTTGGATGCCCCCTTGTGAGCTTTTCTTTTCTTGCCCGTAGTTGTCACAGCATGAGGATGGTCTTGAGGAGGGGCTAGGGGCACTGTAGTGATGGAAGGAGCGAAGGGAATCGGTTGGACTGGTGTCACAGCAAGGTATGGTTTGGGGTGGCCAGGTGGGGTCTCAGTTGGAGGAGTAAGATACCATATAGGTATTCCCAAGGTCAAATTAGGGAGGAAAAGGGTGGCCATGATGGGAACTGAATAGACTCTGGGAGGGGGAGAAAGGAAAGGTATCTGACCAGTGGGGTAATGTCTAGGAGGGACAACTCCCATACGGTGGAGACTTGGGGGAACCAACACAGGAGGGTAGGGAGGTTCCTGACTGTTAGGTGGATGGGAAGGTCCAGGCGGAAGAGGTTCAGTTAGCTGAGGTGAAGGGCTAGGAGAAGGTTGCGGCGGGTGATATTGAGGTTGCTGACTAGCCGAAACAGACTGTGGAAGGTTAGCCTGAGATGATTGCATCATGCAAACATTCACTAAGCTGGGATCAGAGATAAGAGGAGGAGGAAGACTAGGGAAGGTTCCAAGCAAGGAGGATTCTTTGTAGATGCTTGGGGAGACACTGATCAAAGAATTGACGGTTGGCTTATTGGCTATAGAAGAGATGATTGACTCAGGGGAGGTCTGAGATTTTGGCTCATGATATGTCAACTGGTCAATTGTGACTATCTTTCCATTATGAGGGAAAAACATCTTGCGATGAACCACGGATGGGACAACAGACATGGAATAAGTGTAGCTACACCCAAAAATAATGTTATAATCAAGAGGGGCGTCGATGAATTCAACGTCAACGCAAACTGTCTTACCCGGAAGAGTGATAGGACAATTACGGAAGAGGCGAATGGGCTGGGAGGCATGGCCATCCCATGCATGGAGGGTGATGGTGGAAGGGGCCAACTCAGGAGATCTGATTTGTTTCCAAACCAAAGCAGACATGACAGAGGTAGATGCCCCCTCATCAATAATACACTGAGCTACGTTAGCATTCCAGATTTTGACTAGGATTTGGAAAGAGACGGAAGCAAGAAGGGGAGGATGATCTGACTGACGGGCATCGAAAAAAATTAATTGGTCATCAACATGATCTACAATGCCCATGGCAGATAGTAGAGCCTTCCTTTGAGAAGGACACGACTGGAGGAGTTCCAGTGTTGAAATGGCGGCAGGGGACTGTGCCAAATCATCTACTATGCTATACGAATGGGCAGCTCAACCAGAAGCAACATTTCGGCGTAATGGGCCCTTAGGAACCTTTATAGGGACCTCAACTTTGGGTTGAGGGATCTGCAGAGGACCATTTGGTGTCGAAAGAGGCTCTGTAGGACCTAAATATGTGGACTTGGGGACAGACGGAGCGGGAGGCGTGGAGTACTGACGAGACCGAGTTTGAAGGTTAAGATCGACTGTGAGAGGTTGGTCAGAGGCCATCATGAGAATCTGGTAATCAGAGGAACCAAAAGGGGAAGGTTGAGTGGTTACCGGGGCATGATGTGGTTGAGTGGCCATGAATCCTTATGGAGGGAAAGGATCGGTAAAGATAGCGGGTTGAGAAGTAGCCATATTGGGAGGGACAGTAGGAGAGGAATGTTGTCCCCGCACGATGGCCTGAGATTCCCACATCTGATGCATCTGTGGTAATAGGGTACAATCATGAGTGTAATGACCATAAACACCGCAACATGAACATGGATTATTGGTGTGAAGAGGCTTGTCTGGATTGGACTGAGAGCCCTGTGGCTGGTTAGCAGTGTTAGAATCAATACTGGGAATATTGGGTCCACAATTACCAGAGGCAGCTTGATTGCCTTTCCTCTTTCTTTGATAAGGAAGAGAATTATTCATTCCCTACTATGCAAATACTTGCCCTAGAGGGGGTAGTAAGTGCGTCTACGGGGGTTGAGAAGGCAAGGGGGTGAGAGGTCCAAATGCAGGAGGAGCTGGGACACCAGGCTGTGGGTAAGGATGAGGGTTAGGATGGGCAACATTGAGGTAAGAAGGAGGGTGGGAAAAAGGAGGAGGTATGCCATATCCTAGATACATGCCACCCAGAGGGGGGAAAAGTGCCGGAGGTGCTGGCCCCTCCCGGAGGGAAACCATAGCCCATAGGAGATTGAGCGTAGGTATGTGAAAGAGCTCCAACGATACCGTCGGCAGAGTGAGATGCCACCGGGGCGTTAGTGCCACCAGGTTTGGGGAGGTCTGGAAGGATGGTATAAAGATAACCAGACTGAGCATAGATAAGGTCATATTTCAAGGCTATTTGGAGGGCAGCTTCTTCGGTTTGAGGGAAGTGGGATGCGACATCTTTGCCAATGGGAGGTATGAGAGAGCGAAGGAACCAGCCCATATAAACCTGATCTTCAAAGGGGGGAGCTCGACATAAGCTCCTTCTTCACCGCCATTCCTGGACATGAGTGGAAAGGTAGGTAAAAGAGGATTGACGGAAATAAATCAACAGTTTCGTACCAGTGTCGTATCAGAGAGGGAGCTAGAAATAAGATAAAAAGGCTTGGGCAATGGTTGCAAAGGTGGTATGGGATGAGGTGGCCTGATCAACATACCATTTAGAAGCCTCATCAGTAAGCGTGCATTGGAACAATCGAAGACGGAGAGAGTTGATGCACATTAGAGGGTTGATGCACATAAGAGGGAGACTGGATTGCGCAGTGAAGGAATGGACAAGTATGTCCATTCATATATGCAATCTACTCTTGATGTTGATGTCTCATTGCATGGAGACATTTCACCAAGGAGACCACCAAATCAACAAATGATGAGGTATGCTTTACATTTGGAGGCACCACTTATTGATTCTAGAGGGGTGAGGACCTTGGGAGAGCTTGGTACAATGCTGAGAGTCTTGGGTAGACTCGAGGAGAGGAGAGGCATACTTTCAACACCATCATTACCCACTCTCATTTTAGATTCTGCGTTGTGGCAGGAGCAGCATGGGAAGGATAACAGCCTTCCAACTTGCATCTTTGGCATGGGAGATGTCAAAGAGGAGGATAGCCATATGATAGATTCTGTTTATAATAGATCATCAGCGCTGTCACTATGGAGGATGGATCCATATTGGAAATCCTGGCTGTTAGTGGATTATTCTAAGGATCTTTCTACTTGTATGATATTGGATGACCAGTTGCATGAGGAGGGGTATTCAGTCAGAGATGGGGTCATCTAATATCATGGTAGGATCTTCTTATCTATAGCTTCCAAGCTCAAGGAGAAGTTACTACAAGCAACTCATGAATATTTCCTTTTCAGCCACACTTATTCCATGAGAGCATACCACACCATCATGGAGGGGTACATTTGGGAAGGCTTTGAGGAGGAGATATATTAGCATTTGAGGAGATGCATGGATCATGTGGAGATGGAGGAGATACATAATTCTTTGAAAGAGTTAACACAACCACCTTTTTTCTCTTTGATAATGAGAGGGATTTCATCTATGAGCCACTCCATTTGCATGGGTAAAATATATGGTAAGGATATTGTTTGGTAATATAATGATTTGTATAATGAATATGTGTATTCATTAACCATATATGTTTAGGAATTTGCTCAAGGGAGGATCATTCTTCCTTCTATACCTCATGGTCTACTTGAGGCCATGACAAGTATTGATGTCCATTCCTTAGGAGGACTTGGGGAGGAGATATCTTATGGAGAACATGCTTACTCTGCACCATACATCATACACTTTCTCCAAACTTGTGAGGATATTGGGGCAGCAAGCAAGTGGTTGAGAAGCCACACATTATGTCATTCTCTATTTCAGATGAGAGTCAAACTGCATTGGCTGCATTCGAGGGACCATTGTCCTTCTCCCTTACTACATATGGCAGAAATTATGATTCTCATTATGGTTCCCTATGTTGTTGTTGTTCTTATTTTGATTGGGAGCATGACTGGGGGAGAGACACATGGGTTGGATGTGTCTTTTGGGGAAGAGGATTCCCACACTTTTTGCATTACATGTTATAATGGTAGCATGGGAAGTGATATGGCCACCACAGCAAAACACTTGTTTCTTTATGAGGTGGGCCATGATATTGCTTGGAGCACTTGGGCTATGACTCTCCTAAATCATTGGGAGAAAATTTTCTATGAGTTGCCATGTCATGTTGTGCAACAACAGTTAGGAAAACTACACTATCATCACTTGGGAAATTTTTGGTAACTTTCAGCTCTACATGAAACCTTTAGTATTCCCCTCGCTTGGATGCCATATGGTGGTGATTTCCTATTCATCATATATGGGATGGTTTGGGCCAGCATGATTCACAACGTTGGAGGCAAGATCTTTGGAGATTCATTTTTCTTATTTCCACTTGGAGGCAACACTTTCGCAGTCCAAGAGTAGTAGATACCCTACAATTATCATAAGTGGAGAGGAGGACAGCATGGGGTAGGCTATTTTGTCTACCATGATCAGATTTTTAGTCCACCTACATTGCAGGAGCTTAAGGTGGAAGAGGATTTTCAAAAGTTGCCATGTTGGGAGGTGACTCATTTTGTATGGATGATTTCTTGGGGATGGAGGAGCCACATGAGAATGATGATTCCCACTACATTTCAAATCCCATTCCTCAAAGGGACCTCAGGAAAGCACCTTATTGCCTTCTTGGGTACTCTACTTGTTCATGATGATAGCTATTTAACTAACTTGCATGCTTGGGAGGGGAAATATGGAGATTTATTGATGAGGAAACATCTCATTCTTGGAGGAGCATATCACATGTGGATGCTATAGTGGGAGGAGAGGATACTTTTCAGTTCTATCCTTGCAGTTGCTTGAGGACAAGCAACATTTGGGAGGGGAGGATTGTAATATTCCAAAATTAACATCAGCTAGATGGAATATTTATTTTTGTTATTTTCACATAGGAGATGAATAAATGGGTAAGGAGGCCCATGCATAATAAAAATATGAATAAAATCCCTCATAATGTGAAAATGGATCATCATAGGAGCTGGATTTTGCACCCTCATGTGTGAAAAAGAGGAATTTTCATGTGAACAAGGTCAAGTTTGACCAAGTCAACAGTGTTGGGATAGGAGGTGGTGATCATCTTTGGACATAGTGCAGAGATAGTGGGAGGAAGATTCGTTGGTGGAGGAAACCCTAACGAGTGGGACACAAGGTGAGAGGGATTCAATTTTTATTTAAGGAGGGCAAGGCATCCATAGCAATACATGTTATGGATTATTGATTTTGTGGTCTGTAAGACTATTTTGCATTCTCTTGTTGTTTAGCAGAGTTGTTGTGCTGCTTAGCACAAGGCATTCCTGTTTAGGAAATCCTTATCCTTTCAAGAGAGGCCTCTTAAAGGATCTTGTACTGCATTTCTCCACATCCATGCTTGAGGCCAAGCATCCTCCTTCAGCTACAATGTTATTTCTGCAACAATATAATGTTGTGTTGCAGGGTGTTGCGGTGGAGGTTTATCAACACCACTTCCTGAGCTTATTTTTTAGAGGAGGAAGCTTCTTTCATTTGGGAGATCAATTAGGAAGCCCTTGGAGCATATTTCAGATCTTGGTACTTGGCCAATATATTTTCTATCTCCTACAACACATTCCCTCTCCTTGACTGTGTTATTTTTAGTGAGCAATTGCAGTGAGGGTTGCAGTGATTGTTTGGAGGGTGAGATCTTTAGTGTTAGGATAAACCTTTCACTTGGAAGATCCATTGGAGGAGGTTTTCTCAGCTTGTGCATCATCTTCAACCATATCCATCCACTTCTTGAGTTGTAGCTTGACGCAACAATGCTGAAAGTCCGCCCCTAAGGAGAGCTGGTCAACTATGACGTGGCTCTGTCAACACTTCCCTTTTTGAACTCCACCGTTTATTCCCCCACGTGGTCTTCCTTTCCTTGAGTTTATTTTCCAATTTCAGAGAAATTGATAAATAAACATATATTCACGACTTTTTCACTTATATACTCGACTTATATAATTGTCTCCAAGCCCTGGGCTAAGGTTATAACCCTTGAGATTTTAGATTAATACACACGCATTTTTGAATAAATAACTTTTAAATAAACCTTGGCTCTGGGCCTCGTGTCTACGTTCAATCACCCAATCAATGCACTCACCGTACCTTGTTTAAACCTCGTGCATCTCCGTCAGACGACCACCGTCCGATGACTCTGCGCCAGATCGATGGCACTCGACGATATCGCTCCACCTCCTGGTACAACTGTTAACGTGCGATGAGAATACAAAAAGGCGGTTTTGTACTCCTGTCCGGTGCCACGTGTCGAAGGCTCTATGGAATAACGTCAATTCAGAAAATACCACCTTCTCCACAAAAGCGGTGCGATATGGGCAATCCACCTTTTGGAATCACTCATGGTTTTGCTACAGTGATCAACCAAAGGTTGAGTCAGGGTTGGGATGCTCTTCATACGCCTTAACTCCAGTCTGTGGCTTGGGTTCGTTCAATTGAATTCATTACGATTATACAGTTGGAATTCCATAATAAAGATACAGATAGAGGACTTACAGTGGAATTTAACTCACAGGTTTTATCCAAACAATTCATGGGAACAATAGATAGAAAATGAAGAATTAGACAATCACCATTCTCAATGATTTCACGCCGAACCAGTGTACAATCATTTCTCAATCAAACAATTTCTTCATTAATAATAATTCTAGACAATTCAATGGCCAATGAGCATTGAAATCATTTAACTGGAAAAAAATTTTAACGCACAGAGTTTTATTGCAGAAATATCTCTTCCTCTTCTCTCTCTCTCTCATCTTATACATCCGAGGGATTACATTTATATACATAAACATATGTCCTTTTGGTTCCTCTGTGAGGACCGTTATGGTAACTCAAGATCCTAATTACAATTATTCAAAAACTAAAACATGACAGATGGACTAACCATTCAACTTCTACACTCTAACTGATATAATAATACAATCAGCTAAGATATTGACACCTATCTGTAACAATTCAAATGTTTTCAAACCCTCCTAGTCACAACATGTGGGCAAAACTCCTACATTGCTGGCTAGTGTCTAATGCCCCTGCATTAGACTCCCGAGGGAAATTTTCTTCATGGGCTCTTGTCCATGAGCTCTTCCACTGATCTGCCTATCTTATGTAACATTTATTCTATCATCCAAGTGGCATCTTCCTCTGGTTTATCCTTCCATTTGATTAAGTACTGAAATTACTCTTGTCCTCTGGTCCTTCTGAACACTCTTTTGTCCAATATTTTCTCTGGTTGCAATGGCTGTGCTGGAGGTAGCTACTCTCTCCACTCAATATGTTCCTTATCTACTGATCTTTCTTCTGCACCATCATCTTCATACTTGTACAAATCTGCAACATTAAAAATGGGAGATATTCCAACATCAGGAGGTAATTCAATCTCATAAGCATTTGCAGAAAACTTCCTAAGTATTTTGCATGGCCCAATTTTTTTGAACTTCAATTTGTTGCATTGCTTCTTTGGGAACCTCTCCTTTCTCAAGTGTGCCAAAACCAGATCTCCTACTTCAAAATGAACCTCCTTTCTGCTCAAGTCTGCTCTTCTTTTGTATTTGATGCTGCTGCCTTGCAGTTACTGTTTCACTTGTTCATGTATGGCCTAGATCTCTGAAGCAAATTCCTCACCATCTGCACTCCTTAGCTCTGCTCTTCCCAGATTTCTTAACTCTGATATCCCTCTGGGGTGCATTCCATAAAAAATATGAAATGGACTCTTCCCTATGCTCCTGTTTGGTGAGTCATTATATGCATATTCTACCTGAGGAAAAATATGATCCCACTGCTTGGGATGTTCTCCTGCAAGACTTCTCAACAAATTCCCGAGACTCCTATTCACTACCTCAGTTTTTCCATCAGTCTAAGGATGATAAGCTAAGTTGAAACTTAGTTTGGTACCAAGTTTCTTCCACAGTGTCCTCCAAAAGTGCCCCACAAATCTGGTGTCTCTGTCTGAAACAATACTCTTGGGCAACCCATGCAATCTAACAATTTCTTTGAAAAACAAGTTAGCAACATGGGTGGCATCACTAGTTTTATAACATGGAATAAAATGTGCCATTTTGGAGAATCTATCCACTACAAAAAGAATGCATCATTCCCTCTCTGAGTCTTGGGCAATCCTAGAACAAAATCCATATTCACCATGTCCCAAGGCCTGTCTGGAATAGGAAAGGGAGTGTACAATCCTGCATTCTGGCTCCTTCCTTTAGCATATTAACAGATGTTGAAATTCTTCACAAACTTGTCCACTTCTGCTCTCATATTGGGCCAGAAATAAAAGTGACTCAGCTTCTCATAAGTCTTATCAGTACCAAAGTGTCCAGCAAGTCCACCACTATTCTTCTCTTTGATCAAATTTTCTCTCATGGAACATTTTGGTACACACAGTTGGCTTCTTCTGAATAACAAGTCCTCTTGCAGGAAATAATCCAGCCACTGGCTTCTATCTGTTAAAACAGGGTTACTACATGCCTCAAATTCTTCCTTAAAATATGGATTTGTTTTATATAATTCTTTGAGAAAATCAAATCCTACAACTTCAAAATTTGCTTCTTGAACAAGCATGTGCCTCCTACTCAAAGCATCAGCTACTTTATTGGCTTGGTCACTTATATGTTTCAAAACAAAATTAAAACTTTGGAGATACTCAACCCATTTAGCATGCTTATGTTTCAACTTGGGCTGCTGTACAATATACTGCAAAGCATGGTTGTCAGAATACAATACAAATTTCCTGGACATCAAATAATGTCTCCACTTCTTCAGTGCCTGAAAAATTGCATAAAATTCCTTCTCATAAGAGGAATAATTTCTTCTGGTGTCATTCAACTTCTCACTGAAATATGCCACAGGCCTATCATCCTGACTCAACACAGCTCCATTGGCCTCCCCACTAGCATCACATTTTACTTGAAATGGTTTAGTAAAATCAGGCAGAATCAAAACAGGCTTCTCTGTTATCTTTTGCTTCAGCAGCTTAAAATTATTTTCTGCTTCAGTAGTCCACTTAAATGGTTGTTTGCTCTTATTTATTGTCTCAATTATGGGTGCATTAATCTTACTGAAGTTTCTTATAAACTTTCTGTAAAAACTGGCAAGTCCATGGAAACTTCTTACCTCAAAAACATTCTGGGGTGAAGGCCACTCCACAATTGCCTTAACCTTTTCTGGGTCCATCTTCAATCCTTCTGCAGAAACAACAAACCCCAAATACACCAACTCCTCTTTCATGAATGAGCATTTCTTCAGAATTATCAGCAGTTTCTCCTGGTGCAGTTTCTTCAAGACATGATTAAGATGCCTTAAATGTTCTTCTTTAGTTCTGCTAAAAACTAATATATCATCCAAGTACACTATCACAAATTTACCAATGAACTCTTTCAATACCTCATTCATAAGTCTCATAAAAGTGCTAGGTGCATTTGACAACCCAAAAGGCATTACCATCCATTCATACAGTCCTTCATTTGTCTTAAAAGTAGTTTTCCACTCATCACCCTCTCTTATTATAATATGATGGTATCCACTCTTAAAATATATCTTTGAGAAATATTTAGCACCACTCAAACATTCCATTAAGTCCTCAACTCTAGGCAAAGGGAATCTGTACCTGATTGTGATCTTATTGATTGCTCTGGAATCATTACACATCCTCCAGCCTCCATCTTTCTTTGGGCTCAATACTGCTGGTACAACACATGGACTCAAACTTTCTCTCATCAGTCCTTTGTCCACCAATTCCTGTACTTGTCTCCTAATTTCCACATTTTCCTTGGGATTCATTCTGTAGGCTGCCTTGTTTGGAAGATTTGAACCAGGGATAAAATCTATATGATGGCTGATCTTTCTCACAGGTGGCAGCTCATCAGGTAAATCATCTAGTAAATCAGAAATCTTTGTAGAAGTAAGAACTACCTTATGTTTGCAAAATAAAGAAAATCTTACCTCTTCTTCTTCTATCTGCTGCAGATATTCCTTCCCGCTCAGCAACAAGGTCTTTGGATCAATCACTCTACTGGATGGCTCTCCTTCTTCCATGGGAATCAATGTATGATGTACTGCATCCTTGAAGAACTTGTAAGTGTTCTTCTTGCCATCATGCACTGCTGCTCTGTCAAACTGCCAAGGTCTACCCAGCAGTATATGACACACATCCATGGGCATCACATCACACAGGACCTTATCTTTGTATTTTCCCATTTGCAGCTCTATCTCACACTGTTCTTTCACAACCAGCTGCTGCCCTTTATGCAGCCAGGACACCCTGTATGGAGTAGGATGCTCCCTTGTCTTCAACTTCAGCTTCTCTATTACCTCATTGGAAACCAGGTTGTCTATGCTTCCACTATCAATGACGAGCTGACAACATTTCTCTTGGACTTTGCATATGCTCCTAAACAAAGTCTTCCTTTATGCAGGCTCAGTGACCTCTTTGGCTTGCTTCAACAGGACCTTATTTACCACCAAGGATTCTCCCCTCTCTGGAATAATTTCTTCTTCAATTTCTGCCTCTTTAGCCTAGGCAACAATAGCATTTCCTGGACCACCACCCACATTCTCTGGACACTCATAGTGCTTATGTCCCACTTGATGACATCTATAACACCTCAATTCTCTACCTCTGCCTCTGTCTCTACCTCCTATTCCTTTTCCTCGGTAAGAACCCCTTCTGCCCCTTGCATCCTCCTCTATTGATGCATTCTGAGGTGAGCTATTGTTAGCTCCATCCCTGGGTGTAGTAGGCTTTCATCTACCACCCTGACTTCCCTTCCCACGGAAAGTACCTCTCTTCTTGGCACATTGTTTCCTTAGGAGTTTCTCCTCTACTTTCAAGGCCATATGATAGGCCTCTTCCACTGTCTTAGGAGACAGGAGACCAATCTCATCTTGGATATCTAGCTTGAGACCATTCACATATCTGGTAGTCTTCTTTGGTGTGTGTTGGAATTGCCTAGCCCTTATGCTTACTCTGTAGAATTCCTCTATGTATTCCTTTACTGTCAGCAACCTCTGTCTCAGGTTCTGCATTTTCTTATACAATGTCAGCCGGTAATCACTAGGAAAGAATTTACCTTTTAATTTAGCCATCATTTTGGTCCATCTCTTGATAGGTTGCTTGCCAACTCTCCTCCTTTCTGCCTGCACTCCATCCCACCAAAGTGCAGCATGTCCTTTCAGCTTTGTCACTGCAAACTTGACCTTCTTATCTTCACTTATTTCTTCATAATCAAAGAACTTGTTCAATTCATTAATCCAGTCTAATATTTCTTCTAGATTTAGTCCCCCTGCATAACTCGACACTTCAATTCTGGGCTTAACTGCAGACCCCGGAACAGTTCTAAGGAGCCTCATGTTAGGAGGAATTTCAACATTTTCTTCTGCTTCTTCTATTTCAGATTCACTGATGTCTTCATGATCTCTGTTCTGTCTTCGCTCTATGACATTGATTCTAGCCTCGACCCTCTGCAACATCCCCAACACCTCAGTGTTGGCAACATGTCTCCTTCTGCCAACACCTCTACCAACTAAGATTTCCATGCTAGCAAAAACAACTTAAAACTTCCCTCTGATACCACTAATGATGCAACAATGCTGAAAGTCCGCCCCTAAGCAGAGTTGGTCAACTGTGACGTGGCTCTATCAGCACTTCCCTTTTTGAACTCCACTTTTTATTCCCCCACGCGGTCTTCCTTTCCTTGAGTTTATTTTCCAATTTCAGAGAAATTGATAAATAAACATATATTCACGACTTTTTCACTTATATAATTGACTTATATAATTGTCTCCAAGCCTTGGGCTAAGGTTATAACCCTTGAGATTTTATATTAATACACATGCCTTTTTGAATAAATAACTTTTAAATAAACCTTGGCTCTGGGCCCCACATCTACGTTCAATCGCCCAATCAATGCACTTACCGTACCTTGTTTAAACCTCGCGCATCTCTGTTAGACGACCACCGTCCAATGACTCTGCACTAGATCGACGACACTCGACGATATCGCTCCACCTCCTGGTATGACTGTTAACTTGCGATGAGAATACGAAAAGGTGGTTTTGTACTCCTGTCCGGTGCCACATGTCGAAGGCTCTATGGAATTGCTTCAATTCAGAAAATACTACCTTCTCCGCAAAAGCGGTGCGATATGGGCAATCCACCTTTGGGAATCACTCGTGGTTTTGCTACAGTGATCAACCAAAGGTTGAGTCGGGGTTGGGATGCTCTTCATACGCCTTAACTCCAGTCTATGGCTTGGGTTTGTTCAATTGAATTCGTTACGATTATACAGTGGGAATTCCATAATAAAGATATAGATAGAGGAATTACAGTGTAATTTAACTCGCAGGGTTTATCCAACCAATTCACGGGAACAATAGATAGAAAATGCAGAATTATACAATCACCATTCTCAACGATTTCACACCGAACCAATGTACAATCGTTTCTCAATCAAAAAATTTCTTCATTAATAAGAATTTGAGACAATTCGATGGCCAATGAGCATTGAAATCATTTAACTAGAAACAATTGTTAACACACAGAGTTTTATTGCATAAATCTTTCTTCCTCTTCTCTCCCTCTCTCCTCTTATACATCCAAGGGATTACATTTATATACATCAACATATGTCCTTTCGTTTCCTCTGTGAGGACCATTATGGTAACTCAAGAGACTAATTAAAATTATTCAAAAACTAAAACATGACAGATGGACTAACCATTTGACTTCTACACTCTAACTGATCTAATAATACAATCAGCTAAGGTATTGACACCTAGCTATAACAATTCAAATGTTTTCAAAACCTCCTAGCCACAACATGTGGACAAAACTCCTACATTGTTGGCTAGTGTCTAATGCCCCTGCATCACAGCTACTACTCAATCCTAGGACTGCAACTCCGACTTTTTTCCATTTTGTGTATTTTAGGAAATCCTTCCAGGATTGTCTTGAAATTTTGATTGGGAGCTTAGATCTTCACTCCCAATGTTGTATGAGCCATCTATTTGAATATTTGTGTTATTTCATATCTCCATGTAGCAGTGTACCATCTATTACTATGTTGTACATGTTGATGAACATTCTACAATATAGCAGCATCTCTCTTTTGTCATATGTATTCATGGGAGGCTCATTTGCCTTGATTATTTGAGTTATGCACACTTCTATTGTACTCATTTGCTACTGATATGTATAATAAATGGCTCCATGGTTTTCATACATTTTGGTATGATGTTATTCAATGCTATTTCTAGTTTTTTGTTCATGTATTGTTGCATCCCCATTTTCGGATATTACATATTGCTTCTTTCTATCCAGTCTAAAAGCGTTCTTTGGAGATGTGGGATTGATCAAATTTACTGGGTCCATCCTCTATGCATCCTCCCATGTTTTCTTCCCTCCTCGGGTTACTATAGCTACACTTTTCATGGGTTGAGCTTCCACTATTATTGATTCTATATTTACTAGATTAGATCCTCTTTGTCTGGCTCTTTCTTCCCACATCTTAATCAACTCTAGGCAGTCTTCAATTGTGTGTGACTCTGCATTGAGAGCACCATGGTCTTCTAGGTAGTGGACATTCCCTTGCTACGTTCCCTTCTTGATCACAATTATAGCACCTTACTGGTCCTCTTCCTTATGTTCTTCCACCTCTCATTCCTCCTCCTCGACCCTTGGAGTTTCATTCACTCTATAAGATGGTATGTCCAGTCATTCTACCAGTGCATATAGGGCTCTACATTACTCTGTATTATGTGTTGTAGAAGCACAAAATTCATAGTATATATTTTTTGGAACATTAAAATATTTTTTCAAAATCAGACATTTTCGTGGAGGATGACCAATACCTTTTCATATTTCACAGTAGTCGGTTGTTGTCTGATTTTTCTGAGTGAGGAACCCTGGAAAGTGGGGTTGTGGTTGGTATAGTCCTTGGGTATTTATCTACGCAACTCCCCCAACTGGTGGAGCCCCCTATGTCCCTATTGTTGAAGTTCCTGCATTCCGTCCTCACAACCTTGGACATTCTCTGGCCATGTGTCCTTCCATCAGGCAATGGGTACACCACACGTTGGGCCTTGCAGGTCATTTCAGTTGAGTTTCCTTCAATTTCTCCATTAAAATAGCTATCTGATGTTGTAGTCCTAGTATGGATGGGTCTTTTATTTCTTATCCTCCTTTTAACTCTTGCGGGTACCCTGCCATAGCCTCTATTTTCATGGCTTGCTCAAGGGCATCTTGTAGGGTATAAATATTCGGTTGCGTTAGTGGGGTTCTTGTCAACGGAAGGAGTGCTTTAATAAACCAATATCATTGGTGATTTGGATCGATTAGGTAATTAAGCTTCCCAATTGCATCCTTGAATATTCTCATCAGGTCCCAAGCCATTTCTCCCTCTTGTTGTTTGATTTCCGATAACTCCGACAATCCCCGCTGATCTGTCTAAGGCAATTTAAATTCTTGGAAAATTATTTCTTCATGTCATCTATTGTTGGGTTTGGATGAGATTCTAACCATTTAATGAACCAGCGAAGAGCTCTCTCTCCTAGAGTGGTCTGGAACTCTATTAACTTGACTACCTCTAGTGTCTGCCAAGCTCTCCAAATTCGAAGAGATACCAGTGTTGCTACACATCATCGTTACATTTCCCAGAGAATTATGGGTATTGGGTGAACAATCCTTCTATATTTACTTTTATGGGTAGTACTAAAATAAAACCTCTACTTCCCGGCTGAGAGATTATACTACCAGCACTATGGCTAGTAGGTATCTATACTGTAGACTTAACACTACTCAACTTGCTAAACTCCCATAACTTAACAAAAAATTTATCAGGTGGATGATAGAGTACCAGGGGAAGGTTGGGACTAGAGATACTTGAAATTTGGGAAATAATATTACCTTTTATTATGGGTGTCGACCTCCCTTGCAATAGTTGTTCCATCACAACACGCAACTCCACAACAGATGTCTCCTCAGGGTGCACGTCCTCCTCATTGGAATTTTCTCCATTTTATCTTTGGGTTGGGCTCCTATACACTTGCCTAACTTCCTTGATGGTCCCTCCTATTCTGTGGGATCCCTTCTGACTGTAATATCCCAAAATGGGAACAGTTACACTATTGGGAATATTTTGAGTTATTACCAATGTGGATCTTCAGCAAATAAAGAGAATGACAATGTAGAGTAGCTCATTATATGTAAAATAACATCACACCAGTAGATGAAAGAACCTCATCAAGTAGATGGCCTATATCCTCCTTCCCAAGTGGGGAAATGCAGCAATATAGGGCATAAAACAGCTGTCTTAAAAAAATAATGATATACAAGTAAGAAATGAGACTTGGATCCCTTAGAATACATGATATAAAACTCACATGCATAATTAGAGGTGAAACAAATCACTCTAGCCAACATAAAAGATCTCCCCAAGTCAATACAACTCAAATAAGCCCAAACCCCATAGCCTAACTCATGCAAAAAGTAATGAAGCAGATACTGTGTTATTTTAATGAGGGTTTATGTAGAAAATAATGAGACAAAATAGATCTAGAGTATACAATGCATCAATGGCCAAGAAAATTGAGATTCTTCCCTTTTTATACCAAATAAGAGTAACCCGGCAAGGGTTTATTGAGAGCACAATGTACAAAAATGAAGATCTGCAGATATGGATCTGAAAAATGTAGTTTCACTATAGCACTAAATAAATATGACTGGAATATACAAGTGACAGAATAATAATGAAACATAGAGCTTTCCGGGGGAATGGTTGGCCCTTTCTCCAAGGAATGAGCTCACAAGTAAGGGATCAAACCTTGCAACTGTTGCTCTTGAAAAAATGATGCAATTTCCCCAGTAAACTATGTTGTAGTGGATGGGAATTGATTTGGCCACTTTCCAAGATGTAAAATAAGCTCCGGGACCTCCTGTACAGATCTTTCAAAGAAAGGGGAGCTCCCTCCTCTGAAATATAAGCTCAAGAGATGGTGTTGTGAATCTCCCACTGCACACCCAACAACAGAGTGTTTCCTGCTGCAAGAATAATTTTGTAGTTGTAGGAGGTGCTAGGACTCAAGCCTGGATATGGGAGAATGAAGAAAAGAACTCCTCCAAGTGATCTCTCAATGAAAAAGAAGGAATCCCTAAGCAGGAATTCCTTGTGCTCAACAGCACTGCACACTCAGCTCAACAGCTAAAGAATGCTAAAATTTCTAAGCAGACATGAAAATTTAATCCATAAGCTAACCCCAAAAGTCTTCCATCTTCCTCCTTATAATTTTTGTGAGCCTCCTAACCTTGGGTCCCACCTATTAGCGTTTCCAACACCAGGTGAATACATTCCCTCCAAAACTACGCTGTCTTCTCAAGCAAGCCACACCTCTTTAGGCAGTGTTGTTGACTTGGTCAACTTTGACTGAATCTTCATGATCCTCTTCCTGTTCACACATGGGAAGTGAAAAATCCAGCCACGAAGTTATCCCATTTTCATAACAAGAGGGTTTTATGTCAATACAAGTTAAAAATGGGTCCTTTTCCCATTTATTCATCTACTAGGTGCAAAAATCAAAATCTAATATTCCAATTTGCTTGTGTGCAAATTTTGGAATATTACAGTCCTCCCTTCCCAAATGTTGCTTGTCCTCAAGAAACTGCAAGGATAGGACTAAAGAGCATCCTCTTCTCCCTTGTAGCAACCTCATAAGATGAAATCCCCCAAGGATCAAGGTGATGCATCATCAATATATCTTCAAATTTCCCCTCCCAAGTGTGCAAGCCATCTATTGGGGAAAATCCCAAATAGCTAACTTTATGTGACAGTGAAACATCCATGGAGGAAAAAATGGGTTGTATGAAGGTCCTCTTGAAGCATGTGGGCTGATATATATTGGGATTCATCATCCCCAGTTGAATCTCACCTCCCCAAGCTATCAACCAAAAAAAATGAGTCGCCCTCCAGGATGGCAACTCATGAAGGACCTCTTCCACCTTGAGCTCATGCAGAATAGGTGGGATGAAAATCTGAACATGGTAGACAAGGTAGCCTACCCCACGCTATATTCCTCTCCACTTAAGATGATTTTAGAGAATTTTTTGATCTTGGGCAGTAATACTATTGCCCTCAATTGGAAAGAAGGGAACTAGACCTCCCAAGGTCCCTCTCCCAGCGCTGTGAATCAAGCTTGCCCAAACCACCTCATAAATGATGGATAAGAAATAACCACCAAATGGCATCCCATCCATCTCATGGTCATCCTCATTAAGAAAAAAATATTTTGCTGCAGAGGCCATGTCTCTTCCCATGCTCCCCTTAGAACATGTAATGCATAAAGTGTGGGGATGCACCTTTCCCAAGAACACATCCACCCTATGTGTTTCTCCTCCAATCATGCTCCTCATAAAATCAAGAAGAAGATCAGAAAATAGGATCTTGATCAACATCATAATGAAAGAAAGACTAAAGGTTTTATGTGGTGCTGGAAGGTACCAACAGTCTCCTAACTGGTCATAGTGCAGTCTTCCCCACTGCAGCTTCAAACAATAGCATGACAAGTTGTTTCTTGATAGATGGCTAGTTGTGTAAGTCACCACATCTACTAGAAAGTAGTAAATGGCTGAGTGTATCAACTAAGCATATAAGGAGTGACCAAACACTTTCCCTAGATCATATAGTAGATGGTTTTCTCCATCAGAATAGCTGGCCAAAAATGGTCCATGGAGCTTAAAGAAAAACTTGCCCCTTTGTAGAGCAATGCACTGCAATGAAATGGTAAGAGTATGAAAATATTGTGTTGAACAATCAATAAATGCAAAAATAGAATTCTTAGCATGTAATGAAAGCCATATGGTGACAAAATTCACAGATGGATCCTCCATAGTGGTATGACATACCCATATGAAGAGGAATGAACCACATGCTGCATGAAAATCCTCCCCCTCATGCCTGGAAACCCAAGTCAAGTATAACATACCATAAAGACAAATGAGTCCATCCACTCCTCTACCAATATCACCTCATTTATGCCCACGAAGTGCACCCATTGTGAAGTGATCCTGGGAACACTCCATCAACAAGCTCCTGCTCCCAGGTGACAACGTTGTTGGCCTATGCAAATAGGCTCCTTCCAACTCATAAATCCATTATTTGACATGCCCTATGTCAAATACTTCTCCCATAATGCTACTGCATACAAGAAACTCTTCCTCCCAAGGTGGAAGTACTCCCAGATCATCTAAGGCTAAGGAGTAGCCTCCTTGCACTAGGCTAGTGCCATTCCCTACTCCTACAACATCATGCCAAGTGTGAGAGAAAATCTAACCTTTCATGCCTCCTCATACCTCTATCATACAACCCATGTGGTGAAAAAATAATGATCACATCATCATAATGTATCCACACCCCTTGCTACCCCATGATGCAAGTACCCTGCCAAGTACTCTCCTCCCACATACCCCTGGAAAAAGGATATGTCGCATGATGTCCAAACTCTCTTAAGAGTAGCCAACGCAGTTTTGCCTCTTGTTGCTCAGTATCATAGATTTTCAAGTAGCTCTCAAGCTTCTTGCTCTCTATCCACATCCACTTATCCACGGATGGATGCCTCCTACCATTCTCCATCTTGGCACTCCCCCAAAGAGGATTACCATCCTCCCATATCAGATTCTTCTCCTTGCATTCCATGGGATGTTGAAATGAAACTCCTTGGAGATCTCTTAGAAAAGATCTCTCACCGATGATCATCTTGAACCCATAAGGATCCAAGTGGGCTGAAGGAAAAGCCTCCTCACTGCTATTGTTTTTCAACTCTGATAGCCTCTCCCATGACATAGTTGCTGCCTCATACTTCATATCAAAGTACATGAATTCCTCCAAAATATCACACTCCAACCTCAAGGGTTGTGTGCAACTCAATAGGGGTCCATGAGAATGATGGTTCACCTGCTCTTTGAACCATTCAATCTTGCACACCGCAGTGCAATCCTGCTACTCTACCTCAGCAATAATGTTTGATCCTAGGCCATATGAAGACGTATTTCCACAAATTTTAGAAATATTTGCTGCAATAAGTAAAAGTGGAAATCTCCCCATAACTTGCTGAGATGCGAGAACCTCATGTAGTGCTGCAATGGCTGCCCTAACTGCTGATGTAGAAGGTCGTGACAGTGCTGGTGCATGTCTCCTCCCATGGTGGTGTGGGCCTTCTTTCCTCTTATATCCCTCCATCAAGGGTTCTAATCATCCCTTGAGTGAACTCAGAAAAAGAATTCACCCTTTTATGGCTTAAGTGACTGAACCACCAAGCATTGGCTTCACCCTCCAGGTGTAGCGCTGCAACTTCTACTACCTCCTTCTCTACCACTAGATGTAGTAGGAAGAATGCCTCAAGCTTCCTTGCCCAAGATCTTGCTGTAGTTGACCCATCAAATGTAGACAATAGGAATCTATTGCCTTTGATTTCTCTTTGGCTGCAAGGTCTTCTTTCTTCTCTCAGTTGAATAAACTGAGGAAAATCTAGGGTCTCTCTGAAAGCCCTAGGTTGGCACTTGTATTCTGTCAAATACCCACTCAGGATCTCATGCTCTAAGTGGTCTCCTTTCTCTCCCCTTCCAATATGAGAACAAGAAGTGCATACATATTCCTTTCCTTCCTGAAACCTTCTAGAGGTCTCACTGCATCTCTCTCCTCCTTGAAACCCTCTTGGAGTTTCAATGCATTTCTCTTCTTTCTCATTAGATCTAAAAATGGATGAGAGTAATCTCATCCTCTCCATAATTTTGTTCTCCTCTTCTTCTTATATTTTTATTGGATTTGAAATCCATAGGCTGAGCCAATATGGCAGCTCTGATACCATTGTAATATCCCAAAATGGGAACAACTACACTATTGGGAATATTTTGAGTTATTACTAATGTGGAGCTTTAGAAAATCAAGAGCATGAAAATGTAGAGAAACTCATTATATGTAAAATAACATAACACCAGCAGATGAAAGAACCTCAGCAAGTATATGGCTTATATCCTCCTTCCCAAGTGGGGAAATGCAACAATATAGGGCATAAAATAGTTGTCTTCAGAAAATAACGCTATACAAGTGAGAAATGGGACTTGGATCCCTTAGAATACATGATATAAAACACAAATTCAGAATTAGAAGTGAAACAAATCACTCTAGCCAACATAAACAGATCTCCCCAAGTCAATACAGCTTAAATAAGCCCAAACCCCATAGCCTAGCTCATGCAGAAAGTATTGAAGTGGAGATTGTGTTATTTTAATGAGGTTTTATGCAGAAAATAATGAGAAAAAATAGATCTAGAGTATACAGTGCATCAATGGCCAAGAAAATGGATATTATTCCCTTTTTATACCAAATAAGAGTAACCCGGCAAGGTTTTCTTGAGAGCACAATGTACAAAAATGCAGATCTACAGATATGGATCTGAAAAATGTATTTTTACTGAAGCACTGAATAAATATCACTGAAATATATAAGCGACAGAAGAATAATGAAACACAGAGATTTCCGGGGGAAGGGTTGGCCCTTTCTCCAAGTAATGAGCTCACAAGCAAGGGATCAAACCTCGCAACTGTTGATCTGGAAAAAATGACGCAGTTTCCCTAGTAAACTGCACTGTAGTGGATGGGAATTAAGATGGCCACTTTACAAGATGTCAAATAAGCTCTGGGACCTCCTGTACAGATCTTGCAAAGAAAGGGGAGCTCCCTCCTCTAAAAGATAATCTCAAGATATGGTGTTTGCTATAGGGTAAAATGCTTGGGTTGTTGGTTATTGTATATCCCTCTCAGGGTTTTCCGGTGCCCGAGGAAGACAGTAAGATTAACTGTATAGTTCAAAAAGATGGCATACACATGTTCATATTAACTTAAGACCACTTGATTGAAAAAGATAGAGAATTACCTCTTTAATGATCTTGGAGTCCTTTGGAGAGCACTAAGTAGCGAAGCAACATTCCTCCTTCACCAGCTCCAAATCTAGATCCTGCAATCAATTAAAGCACCCATGTAATTTCTAACATAACATGCATTCCCTATCAATTAAGCCAACATATAATAAACATTTAAATTGTGCACATCTAAGCCATTCATCTCATGCTATATAAGTGATTAAAATAATAATGACAATATCAATGAATAGAATGGACAAAATAGATACAGCTCTATTGATTTGTAAAAATGAGGATTACAAAAATCGGTTGCACCAAGCCCTCCTCAGCCTTCCAATCTCTCTATCTCTCAAATTTGTGATGTCTTGATCAACAAGCTCTCAATGAACCTCTTCGACCTTTGACCTTCACACTACAACAATGATCTCTACTTCACAAGTATTCAAAAACTTGACAATCCTTCGACCTTGAACCAAGATCCTTCAACTCCATTTTATAGGAGATGGAGAGAGAAATCATTGCCCTTATCTTTCTACCAATTATTGAATATAAAAAACCAAGATGTTTCCTCAACCTCCATGCTTTTGCCTCTTTAGATTGTTTAGTTGATTATGGTGTTGAGCTTCAAAGATGTTCTTCTCTTCCACCACATTCCACTTCATTTCCTTTGTCCATTATTAATTTCAGGCTTAAATGATCAATAAGATTAATTAAAATTTCTTTGAGATTGTATATAATGTCTAACTTGCTATTTTTTCATGATTTTGTTGTTGTAGTACTTTTTGACTACACCTAGCTACAAAATGCAGACATTCTGTACTTAGTTGCCAATTCTGCAGCTGTCTTCATGTCTACCCAGGTTTTAGGTGTCATCTTAGGGAAAAACACATATGGTCGTATTCCACATCATTCCCTCATCATTTTTTGCTCTCCACAAAGTTTGAACATAATTCTATAGGTGGTTATGCACGTGGGAACTCAAACTAGGAGATAGACTCCTAATAGGACAAGGACAGTCCAGATGTCCTTAATCATATTACGAGACCACTATCAGAGTTCTAGTTTGATTCTAATTTGGAAAGATAATTATCCCTATGTTACCTCAAAGACAGTTATGTAATTTTGTTATAAATATGGCTCGGGAAACCGAGGGACAAGGTCAGATTTTGTTTTTGGTTGCTAGATTTTAGAAGTCTGAAACACTCTGTTTTGAAGTTATTTCTCCTTTAATGAAAGAAGCATCACTTTATGGAACGCACTGAGCCAATCTTGAAGTATATTTTTCATGCTACTCCAGTGGTAGAGGGCCCCTGCTACCTGAGCAGGCTTGTTCATATGTGTAGATAAGTAACTGCATTCCTAGTTTAACCAATTTTCTGAACTTCATGTTTTTTATATTCATTTGAATCGGATGCTACAGATTAGTCTTGTTCTCACGAATTCTTCCAAAAGACTACTAATATGGAATGAGGCATAACTGTAGTATTTTAGGAGTTAGTTACATCTCTTTAAGCTTTATGTTTTCATGCTCAATCACATCAGTTGTTACAGCTAGTCTTGTTTTTATCAATCTCTTCCAAAATATCACTAATTCCGGATGAGACATAGTTGTGGTGGTGTTTCAGAGCTTACTGCATTTTGTTGAACTTTATATTTTATGTTTTATGCATGGAATGATACAGCCAAAATTTTTTCTACAAGATATTCCAAAACATTACTCATATTGAACAAAGTAGGGTTGTACTATTTCATAGAATTAGTTGCATTTTAGCTCAGTCAATACTTCAGAGGTAGATGTCATTCTAGTTTAATTTCTAGTTTAATTTTGTCACTATATTTCAAGTTTGATAATGGCATTCTAGTATAACTCTGTTCACTGTACTTCAAGTTAGATTAGTGACATTCTAGTTTAGCTTCAGTTCACTGTATTTCAAGTTAGGTTCATGACATCTTAGTTTAGTTTTGGTCATTCTGTTTTAAGTTTGATCAGTTGCATTCTAGTTCAGTGTCACCCATTGCATTGTAAGCTATCAAAATTAGGTTTCATGGCCTTAATTATTTACAAATTAATCTTGTTTTTAATTTCTATTTATACATCTTTATATGAACAAGAATTAGTGATAGCATTTTAAGGCCTTGATTGTTCTGCAAACTTTTGCAATTTCATAAATAAGCCTTTTTCCCAAAATTATTCAAATCTTTAACTTTTGACCAAGGCTTAGTAGTGATAAGTTGAAGTTGCAGAATGGATTAATCTTAGTATTGCAAGTTAATTTAGAGTAGAAATCTTATTGTGCTACAAGTAATCTTTTCCAAATTGTGTTCCAATAAACTTCTAGCCATGGATGATATTCTTTGTAATATTGTAAGATAATTGTTTATTTAGGAAAACCTCATTTGCACTAAACTTGTCCTCTTTTCAAGCTATTCCAACATATCTCTAATGAATAAATTGGATAAGTTCATGCTCTGAGTTATTGAGTTCATGTTGTGATTTAGGAGTCATTATCAAGCTTTGCATTTTCTGTTCTTTAGCGCCATACACAAGTTTAGAAAAGGTTTTGCTCTGTTTTAGTGTAACCATTCACTTCTTTTTCCCAAAGTTTAGTTCTTTTCCTTTTAAACATAAAACCATAAAACCAAAAACACCATAAAAACACTAAACACAATGTAGTGAGAAACAAATACCTAGGCACATATAGTGCACCACACTTCAGCAGTTTACTAGCCCTGGTTGACAATTAATGAACTCAATTTAGGAACACTAAGTTGAGCACAACATTTTTGCATCGTTGCCGGGGAAGTGTAACTAGGTAGCCATGTTTCTTAACTCCCAAAAACAATGATATGCGTAGAGAAAGAGACTCAAGGGGTAGATTCATAAGAAGCAAAAATCTGATTCCTAGAACACCACTTGTTTCACCTAAACTAGGAGCCAATACACCTCCAACTCAAACCCGCATTCCATCCTTTACTGATCCTATACTTGTAGAATACTTAAGATCAGATATTCCATTGGAAAAACCTTCCACTTCATCCACTGAACCTGTCTTAGAAGAAGATTCAAGGACCCCTGCTAGAGACATAAAGTTTTCCACTTCCACAGAGGAATCAACTATGGCAGAAGAAGGGGGAGGAGGAGTTTTTAATGGAGAACACACACTATTTGGAGGAGGTAGAGGAAGAGGTAGAAGAGAAATGGGAAGCTCTTTTGGGTTTCCTATAATAGATGAAGAAACCAATGAAACTATGAAAAATATTTCACTCTCTGTTCTTCCAAACTTTTATGGAATTAAAACTGAAGATCCTGAAACCTTCCTATTTGAATTTGAAGTCCTATGTAGAACTTATGACTACTTACAAGATGCTAAAAAACTTAAACTATTTCCTTTAACATTGAAAGGAGCAGCATTGAAGTGGTTTATGAGTTTGATCAACAGTTCTATTAGGACATGGGAAGACATGAAACAAGCATTTCTAGAGAGGTATTTGGATTATTGTATGCCATTCAATCATAAGGAGGAAGTGTTTAAGATGCTACAAAAAGAAGATGAAAACTTGGAAGATTTTTTGGAGAGATTTCATTACAACATCTAAAGAGAAAAAATGGAAAACTTAGACCAAGACACCTTAAAAGCTCTCTTGTTGAAAATAATTAGGGATGAATGGTTAGATATCCTTAACATGATGGGAAAAGGGGATATATCTCAGCTCACATTACCTGAAATATCTAAGTTATGTATTAACCTTTCAAGAGGGAAGTCAAAAACTGTAAAAGGTCCAAGAGACCCTGCTCTTGCAAGGGCAAGTAAATCTACTTCCGGGAAAGTGAGTAGGGCAGAGATAGGGCATATGCTTGATGAATTCAAATCTGACATCTTAGGGAGTCTTAGTGAACAAATAGACACCCTTAAGTTACAAAACAAGAAAAAAGATAAATCTGATGCCTTAGCAATCTTTTGTCCCAGATGTAGAAAGAAGCATGCCTTGAGAGAGTGTCCTTCGGATGCAAAATTTGTAGAGAACTGTGCCATTTGTTGAGAAAAACATGAGACCAATAGTTTTCCTTCACTTCCTGGTCTTAAAGTTGTCTTTCAAGAAGAAACTCCTACAAATTCCCCAGAATCTCTCAATTTTGTCTCTAGAAGGCCTTGGCAAGGACCTCAAACACAAGGATTCCATGATCAAATGTATAATCAACCTCCACCAAATTGGAATTCTTGGCAGAAAACTTGGCCCCAATTTCAAAATAAATATCAAGCTTGGGCACAAGGAGTACAAAATCCCTATGGAAGATATTCCCAGTACTATCAGTATCCACCATCCTAACCACCATACCCACATTTTTCTCCTCAAAATCCTCACAAAATCCTCAACCAAATCCCCAAAATCTACAACATCAAAATCAACCACTTCCATTACCATTTCCTCAGAAAACAAATCAGTTGCCTGCCCAACCCATACCAAACCCCAACAATAAAAATCCTCAGAACACCTACATGATAGAAGGACAACAGTTTCCAACCTATTTGATTACTCCTCTAGACCTTAGTGATGTTCAACTTATGTCTAGAAGAATACTTGAAAAGAGGAAACCTTCGGTGATCATACAAGAACAAGACAACTTTGAAGAAGATTCTCTACGGGAAAATAAAAGTCTTGAAGAAGACACATCTTTTCAGGACCCAAACATTGAAAAAAAAAAAAGAACCAATAATTTCAACTCCTATATTTGAACAGCCATCAACATCCACTTCTACACCTCCCTTTCCAAAAAGATTACAAATTGATAGGGGTGTAGAATGTTGGCAATATGATGTAGAGTGTTGTCCTTGATGGCAACCCACTTGATAAAGATGATGGAAACCTACTTGATGAAGTTGTTCTGGACTTGATGGACTTGTTAATGATGTAAATCTGTTGTGTCTACAGAGCAGCTTAGATGTAATGATGAAAAGAATTCCAGTATATGTTAGATCAATGATGAAAAGTGTGTGTCACAGGGCATACGCGGGTTTGTCTAGGAGAAGTAGCGTATGCACGCGGGTAGGTACGTGACAAGTCACGTATGCTCAATTGCGCTCTAATTGTGTAAAACCAAGGGTTCCTACAATGGTATTGACCCATTGTATTGAGCGTTGGATTGTCTATGTGATCCCGTCCAGGAATACCATCGGAAGTAATGTAGTTTTGGCTCATGGTATTGATAAAGGCTAAAGCTATATAAGGAGAAGAATTTCATTGTGCAAGGGGGTGCAAGATGTCTGGGTTTTAATGAATACTTCACTCTGAAGTTAATCTGTATGGTTGTACTCTGTTCTTAATTGATAGATCTGATTTATGATGCACCTATGAACATGATGAAGATTCAAGATCTCTAGATCTAGAAATGGTGAATCTCAAGGATGATATGAAAAGAAGTGATGAAGACCTGGCACAAACCTGTTCAAGAAATTGAAGAAATCTGGGTAAGTTCATAGATCTGATCTGTTCTACAAAGTTTACCTTTTATAGATCTATACGCGGGTTCATTTAATGAAAAGCGTGTGTATACATGGATACGTTTAAACAAAGGCGCGTATGGGAAGTTAGAAGTGTTATGAAAAATTGCACAGAGGTATACACAAGTTCATTTCGTGAAAGGCGCGTGTATACGTGGATATTTTGTACAAAAGGTGCGTATGGAATCTGAATTTATAATTTCTCATGGTTGAATGTGATTCTTCATATCTATTCTAAAGTCTGGGTTGTCTCTGATATTCTGGTTATAGTGAGTTCACTGTTCTGTTGGAAGAAATGGGAAAAGTATGATTGTTGATAAGTGAAGGGTTGTGTTGAAGCTGTTTTATCTAGTTTGAAAATTAATGAAACGTGGTTTGCAGTGGATCTGAGGGTTGAAGCCTTCATTCTGAAAGTAGAAGCTTTCTGCCAGTAGAGGCTGGTGTTAATATCAAGGGGTAGTAGCTCCCTTCCAGGTGAGGCTGGTAAACGAGAGCAGGGGGTTGTTTCTCCCTTCCAGGAGAGGCTGGTAAATGAGAAAAGGTTGTAGCCTTCTGCAGGTGGGTGCCTGCGTGCTGGTATGAGTCTGCGATAGTACATGTTGTAATAAGTTTTCTTAATAATAAATATTGAAGACTGAGATGATGGCAGCGGTGGTTTTCTCCCGAATTGGGTTTCTACCTAAAATATTGGTGTTCATGTGTGTTGCTTATGTGTGATGATTATTCTGTTCTTTCTGCATATGTTTACTATTTTCTGAACATCTGATGAATGAGTAATGCAATGATCTAAGTCAAGAATTAAATGCATAATTAATTCACTGGATATACGTGAGTTCTGTAAAGGATATCCGCGTATATACGCGAGTTGGATTCATGAAAGTAGCGTATGAGTTTTTATGCAAAGGGAGATCAAAGTTTTACTGTCTGCACTAAATACTGATTCACCCCCCCCCCCCCTCTTAGTATTTTTCCCAACAATTGGTATCAGAGCAGGTCCTTCGGAAAAGGCTTAACCGCTAGAAGGAAGATCAAGCAAGATGAGCAATCAAGAGGGAACAACATCTATCAAGCCTCCGCTCTTCAACGGAAGTAATTCAATCTTCTGGAAAATAAGGATGAGATCCTATCTTCAGTCCATGGGAACAGATATATGGGCCGTTGTTGAAAAAGGATATCAATATCCAGCAGCTATACTGACAGATCCAACTGAAAATAAGGATTATGAATCAAATGCAAAGGCAGTCAATGCTCTAACCAAAAGTCTAACTGAATCTGAATTTGTCAAAATCATGTAGTTGAATACAACAAAGGAAATATGGGAGAAAATAATTCTAAGTTATGAAGGTGATGCAAAGGTAAAAAGTGCAAAACTTCAAACCCTCATAATGGAATATGAAAATTTAAGAATGCATAATGATGAGACTATTGCCAGTTTCTTTTTACGTGTTGATGATGTTGTAAATCGTATGAGAAATCTGGGAGAAACAATAACTAAATCTACTTTGGTTGAGAAAATTTTAAGATCACTAACGACAAAGTTTGAGTTCTTGAAGAGAAACAGGATCTTCAAAATCTTACTATGGTGCAACTTCATGGCATACTAACTGCATATGAAATGAGAAGAGGAGGACCATCTGAAGTCAAAGAGGCAGTCTTCAAAGCTTCTACAAAAGGGAAATAAGTAAAAAAAGCATAAGGTTCAGGATATATCTCAGAAGAAGATGAGGCAAATTTTGTGAGAAGACTCCAACCAGGAACCAGAAGATTCAAAGGTAAGCTTCCTTTCAAATGTTTTGATTGTGGAAGAGTTGGTCACTATGCTGCAAAGTGTCCTTATAAAGAAACATCTGCTAAAGAAGTAGCAAGAAGGAATAAGAACCAATCTATCACTAATAAAAGCTACTATACTAATGAAGACAGTGATGGGTTATCTGATAGTGAGGAAGAAAGTGAGCAAGATCTTAGACTTCTCATGGCATTTGAACAAGAATCTAGAGAATAAAATGATACTTTTGTAGATGCTCTAGAGGGAAATGATTTTATTGAAGAAAACAATCAACTCAAAATATGCTTAGAAGAAAATAAAATAATCATAGAAACGCTGAAAAATCAGATTGAAGAAGAAAAGAAACATAGGGAGAAAGAAGAATGTGAAGTGGTAAGTCTAAGGAAAGAATTGGAGAAAGTAAAGACTCTGAATCTCAGATTTGCTAAAGGATCGGAAACCTTAGATGAGATTATCAAGGTTCAACGTTCTCCTCTTATAAAAACAGGTCTTGGATATATTGGAGAATCCTCTCAGGCTTCGGCACCGAACTATCTGAAGGCAGCAACAACTGGTTTACATTATTCCACTACTCAACAAGGAAGTAAGGAATATTTACAGGTAAAGCAGAATCATATCAATTCAAGGAACACTAACAGGAATAACTTTCAAAGAAGCTCCAACCAACAGGTAAATCCGAATAGAAGATTTCATGATCGCAGAAATTTCTACTTCAATGGACAATGTTTCACATGTCACAGTTTTGGTCATAAAGTTGTTCAATGTGTCTATTATAAAACCATCATGACAAGAGAAGAAAGAAAGAAAAGGATGGATATTGAACCAAAGAAGAATACCTATAACAACTTTTCTCCTCTTCAAAATGAAGTTGAATGTGCTTATTGCAATAACTTTGGCCATGAAAAATCTGAATGCAGGAGCAAAGTTCAGCCAAAAGAACATGTGCCTTCAAGCTCCAAAATATGGAAAAAGAAGGAAACTCAGGTTGAAAATTGTGGCATAGCTTTATTTGTAGAAGGCGAAGACAATCAATGGTATATTGATAGCGGATGCTCAAAACATATGACAGGTGACAAAAACAAGCTTCATGCATATAATGCCCTAGAAAAGGAAAAGAATGTTACTTTTGGAAATGATACGCCTGCTGTCATTAAGGGAAAAGGGTCTGTCTTTCTAAAAGAAAAGGTGAAAGCTAATAATGTCATGTATGTGGATGGATTAAGACATAATCTGTTAAGTGTGAGTCAAATGTGTGATCAAGGAACTGAGGTTGTCTTTAGTTCAAAAGAATGTGTGGTACATGATCCTGATACAGGTAAAACAATTATAAAAGGAAAAATAACTGCAAGCAACCTGTATGTATTGAAGAACAGCAAAGATCAATGTTACTTGAGAAAATCTTCAGAAAATTGGCTATGGCATAGAAGGCTGGGGCATCTAAGCTTCTCTCAAATCAACAAATCAAGTAGACTTAAAGTTGTTCATGGTCTTCCCAATATTACTCTACCAGAGAGTATCATATGCAAATCTTGCCAATTCAGTAAACAGACTAGAGTACAATTTAATGCCAAGGAAGGTTCATCAAGAAGGCCTCTTGAACTCATTCATACTGACATATGTGGACCTATGAGGAAAAATTCACCACGTGGTGAAGAATACTATATCTTATTTATTGATGATTTCTCTAGAATGTGTTGGATTGGGTTGATCAAACACAAAGATGAATCATTTGAAAATTTTCAGATCTTTAAAGCACTGGTGGAAAATGAATTAGATCTAAAAATCAAGTGTATTAGATCTGATCGAGGAGGATAATATACATCAAATGAATTCCTTGAATTTTGTGAACAACATGGCATAAAAAGACAATTTTCTGTAGCAGGCACTCCACAAAAAAATGGCGTAGGAGAAAGAATGAATAGAACAATTCAACAAATGGCTAGAGCCATGCTTGATGATTCCAGAACACCTGGCACTTTTTGGGGAGAAGCAGCTCACACAACAGAAAATATTATTAACAAGGCACATGTTCGGGTAAATAGTGAAAAAACTCCATATGAACTCTGGTATGGTAATTCTCCCTCTGTGAAGCACTTTAGAGTTTTTGGAAGTAAATGCTTTATCAAAAATAATGATGAAAAGCTTGGCAAGTTTGAACCCAGATTGGATGAAGGAATACTTCTTGGTTACTCATCTACAAGCGGAGCATACAAATGTTACAATAAAAGGCTTCGGAAGATTGTTGAATGTATTGATGTTATTATTGATGAGTCTCCTGCAGCCCCTAAAGAAGAAAAACAAACAGCAGATGAAGATGATGGTGACTATTGTCCTTCTACATCAAATAGAAATGATATAGACAATGAATCCGATGAAGAACCTGAAGATGATTTATCTAGAAAAACTCCATCCAGATATGTTCAAAAGAATCATCCGGAAACTCAAATTTTGGGAGACAAGGAATCAGGTGTACAAACAAGGAGGACTCTTGTGGGATCTTCTAGCTATCTGGCATTTCTATCCATGATTAAACCACACAATGTCAATAAAGCTAGCAAAGATGAATGTTGGATTCAAGCCATGAATGAAGAGCTTGATCAAATTGAAAAGAATCACACTTGGGAATTGGTACCAAGACCACATGATAAAAACGTCATTGGAACTAAATGGATATTCAAGAACAAGTTAAATGAGAATGGGGATGTTATAAGAAACAAAGCTAGAATGGTTTGTAAAGGGTATACTCAACAAGAAGGAATCGACTTTGAAGAAACTTTTGCTCCTGTAGCTAGACTTGAAGCCATAAGAATGTTTCTTGCTTTTTCAAGTTCTCAACAAATAAAAGTTTATCAAATGGATGTTAAATCTGCATTTCTCAATGGTGATCTAGAAGAAGAATTTTATATAGAACAACCAGAAGGATTCATTTTGGGAAATGATAAAAATCTTGTTTGTAGACTTAAAAAGGCTATATATGGTCTCAAACAAGCTCCAAGGGCATGGTATTATCGTCTTGACAAATATCTTCATCAACAAGGATTTTCAAAGGGGTCTACTGACAACAACTTATACACAAAAATTGAAAATGATAAACTATTGATTGTGGTTGTATATGTTGATGATATTATTTTTGGGAGTAATGAAGAATCTATGAGTCAGAAATTTGCTTCTGTCATGCAGCGAGAATTTGAAATGTCCCTACTCGGGGAACTAACATTCTTTCTTGGCTTACAAGTGCATCAAACTGTAGATTGTATATTATTATCACAAGCAAAATATCTTAAGAAAATTCTGAAGAAGTATGGCATGGAAGAATGCAAACCTGTAAGTACACCAATGGTAACCGGATGCAATCTCAGTTCTCATGATGATTCTCCCACGGTAAATCAACCAGAATACAGATCAATGATTGGAAGTCTACTTTATTTCACTGGAACTAGACCGGACATTATGCATGCAGTTGGGATTGTTGGACGATTCCAAGCTAATACAAAAGAGTCTCATCTTCAGGCTGTCAAAAGAATATTCAAATATCTGGAAGGAACTCAAGAATTTGGACTATGGTATCCAAAGAATGTTGATCTTACTCTTCATGCTTACACGGATGAAGATTGGGCTAGAAATGTTGATGATCGAAAAAGCACTAGTGGTGGTGCATTCTATATGGGGCCCCGGTTAGTATCTTGGTTCAGCAATAAGCAAAATTCCATAGCATTATCTACAGCAGAAGCAGAATATGTGGCTGCCGCATCTTGTTGCACTCAACTCCTTTGGATTATTAAAACCTTGCAAGACTTTCAAATCAATTGTACACCTCCTATCTCCATTATGTGTGATAATACAAGTGCCATCAGTATCTCAAAGAATCCTGTTATGCATTCAAACACAAAGCACATTCCCATCAATTATCACTTCTTACATGAACGAGTGCTTGAACAAAAGGTGAATTTGGAGTATGTTCCCTCCAAAGAACTAGTTGCTAATATATTTACCAAACCTCTGCCCAGGGAAGTGTTTGAATATCTCAGACAGAAGCTAGGTGTTGTCTCTGCCTCTCAGAAGAGAAGATCTGATTAAACTCAGAAGATTAAATTGGATACGCGGGTTTCCTGAGAGATAGTTGCGTATATACGCGAGTTTATCCACAGAAAGCCGTGTATGGTTGGTTGCTGACAAATTTTGTGAAGGGTCAGCATTTTTCAGCACAACTGCAGTACTGTTTGATATCTCTGATGCTGTATGGTATCTCTGGTGATGTTTTATCTCTTCTATTTTTGTTTCATTCTCTGATATTGGGTGAAGATGCCTTGATGATATTCTGTTGAAAGTGTTCAGGATGCACAAGCTTTTGGGGAGATGAAGGAGTAAACTGATATACAAGTTCAGGGGGAGCATTAGCCCTGCTGAGTATTATGCATTGTTGGCATTGTGATTCTGAATTATGATCACTCTCTTGAAATCCTTTTTGGTTTTGGTCATAGAAAGTCATATTTGTAATTTGATGTAACGTTCATGTTGAGACCTATGTTGTAAATTGTTATATTCAGTCATATAAGGACTTGTTAAAATCTGTAAACCCACTTGGTTGGGTACTTGAGTCTCATATATAAATCCACTTGGTTGGATCTTTGATGTAAGTATGAGTCCTTGGTGATAGGAAGGTCATAGTGTCAAGTAATTCATTGTAAAATATGTTTGGAGATTCGGCATAAACTCAGGGGGAGCATGGTAACTTCAATGCACAACGCTCTTCTTTCGACATGTGGAGAAAAACCTGGTGTTGGTGTTGATCCGCCCTTTGCCCTTGATGTCAAAGGGGGAGAGTGACATGGTGTTTGAATAAGGGGACAGAATGTCATTATATTTCAATAATGGTTATGCTTAATGTATCTATCTGTTGTGGTGATCAAACACCATCATGGTTGCCATCAAGTCTAAAGGGGGAGATTGTTGGCAATATGATGCAGAGTGTTGTCCTTGATGGCAACCCACTTGATAAAGATGATGGAAACCTACTTGATGAAGTTGTTCTTGACTTGATGGACTTGTTAATGATGTAAATCTGTTGTGTCTACAGAGTAGCTCAGATGTAATGATGAAAGGAATTCCAGTATATGTTAGATCAATGATGAAAAGTGTGTGTCACAAGGCATATGCGGGTTTGTCTAGGAGAAGTAGTGTATGCACGTGGGTAGGTACGTGCCAAGTCGCGTATGCTCAATTGCGCTCTAATTGTGTAAACCCAGGGGTTTCTACCATGGTATTGACCCATTGTATTGAGTGTTGGATTGTCTATGTGATCCCGTCCAAGAATACCATCGGAAGTAATGTAGTTTTGGCTCATGGTATTGATAAATGCTAAAGCTATATAAGGAGAAGAATTTCATTGTGCAAGGGGGTGCAAGATGTCTGGGTTTTAATGAATACTTCACTCTAAAGTTAATCTGTATGGTTGTACTCTGTTCTTAATTGATAGATCTGATTTATGATGCACCTATGAACATGATGAATATTCAAGATCTCTAGATCTAGAAATGGTGAATCTCAAGGATGATCTGAAAAGAAGTGATGAATACCTAACGCAAACCTGTTGAAGAAATTGAAGAAATCTGGGTAAGTTCATAGATCTGATCTATTCTGCAAATTTTACCTTTTATAGATCTATACGCGGGTTCATTTAATGAAAAGTACGTGTATACGCGGATACGTTTAAACAAATGCGCGTATGGGAAGTTAGAAGTGTTATGAAAAATTGCACAGAGGTATACACGATTTCATTTCGTGAAAGGCGCGTGTATACACGGATCTGTTGTACAAAAGGCGCATATGGTATCTGAATTTATAATTACTAATGGTTGAATGTGATTCCGCATATCTATTCTGAAGTCTGGGTTGTCTCTGATATTCTGGTTACAGTGAGTTCACTGTTCTGTTGGAAGCAATGGGCAAAGTATGATTTTTGATAAGTGAAGGGTTGTGTTGAAGCTGTTTGATCCAGTTTGAAATTGATGAAACGTGGTTTGCAGTGGATCTGAGGGTTGAAGCCTTTAGTCTGAAAGTAGAAGCTTTTTTCCAGTAGAGGCTAGTGTTAATATCAAGGGGTAGTAGCTCCCTTCTAGGTGAGGCTGGTAAATGAGAGCAGGGGGTTGTTACTCCCTTCCAGGAGAGGCTGGTAAACGAGAAAAGGTTGTAGCCTTCGGCAGGTGGGTGCCTGTGTGCTGGTATGAGTCTGCACCAGTACATGTTGTAAGAAGTTTTCTTAATAATAAAGATTGAAGACTGAGACGATGGCAGCGGTGGTTTTCTCCCGAATTGGGTTTCCACCTAAAATCCTGGTGTTCATGTGTGTTGCTTATGTGTTATGATTATTTTGTTCTTTCTGCATCTGTTTACTTTTTTCTAAACATCTGATGAATGAGTAATGCAATGATCTAAGTCAAGAATTAAATGCATAATTAATTCATTAGATATACGTGAGTTCTGTAAAGGATATCCGTGTTTATACGCAAGTTGGATTCATGAAAGTAGCATATGAGTTTTTATGCAAAGGAAGATCAAAGTTTTATTGTCTGCACTAAATAATGATTCACCCCCCCCCCTCTCAGTATTTTTCCCAACATAGAAAAACAGATTATGGTGCCTAATTATGATTTCATAGATGAGCTAAGAAATTTTTGTATTAAGATCCCATTATTGCAAGCTATCAAGGAAATTTCAATTTTAGCAAAGACAATAAGGGAGTTGAGCATGAAGAAAACAAGAAAAATAATAAGAGAGACAAAGAAAATTCAATTGGCAGGAAAAATAGCAGATATTATGATGGGTAAGATTGATATTCCAAAGTATCTAGACCCAGGAATTCCAGTTGTTAAAATTCACATAAATGGAACTGAGATCCAAAACACACTCATTGATTTAGGAGCAGCAATCAATATCATGAGTAGACAAATCATGTATAAACTGAAACTTCCTAATCTTCTCTTTACACCCACATTATTAAAATTAGCAGACAGATCTGTGATTAAACCTGATGGGGTAATAGAAGACATTCCAGTGTCCCTAGATTCTTGGGAGTATGCTGTGGATTTTATGATCCTAACTCCTAAGAATAATCTAGGCAGGAATTCTATTATATTAGGAAGACCTTGGTTAGCTACAGCTGATGCTTTCATTAGTTGTAGATTCGGTGATATGTATATCTATGATGGTAGTTCAACTAAGAAATTTACCTTGTATCCTCCAGCAAAGACAATTACAGATTTAGATGATACTCAATGGATAGAGGATGAAGAAGACTTACAACCTCTCTTCACAATTTTAGAAATTAGTGAAGATAGCCAAATTTTGAATACTTTAGAGAATTTTGAATCCTCTTCGGAATACAAACATGAACAATTTCAAGAAGAATCCAACATTGAGTTTTTATCATCAAGACATATGTCTCTTTATTCTATGGATAAATTTGGCAGCTCTATAATTGAGATATTTCCAGGCAAAACTTTGAACATAAACAAGAACCTAGACAAATCTCAACAAGAAGAGCTAGTCAAGATCTTACAGAGACATTCTTCTGCATATGCATGGGAGTACACTGATATGAAAGGGATAAGCCCTAATACTTTCACTCATCACATCTACATAGAGGAAAATTGTAAACCAATCAGACAACCTCAAAGATGGATGAATCGAAATCTTAGGGAAATTGTTAAAGAAGAATTGCAAAAATTGTTGAATGTCAACTTTATCAATCCTATTTCAGATAGTCAGTGGGTTTCTCCTTTGGTAATTGTGCCAAAAAAAAATGGTAAATGGAGGGTATGTATTGACTACCGAGAATTAAACAAAGCTACTCTTAAATATCATTTTCCCCTACCTTTCATAGATCAGGTGTTAGATACCTTAGCTGGAAAAAAGTACTTCTCATTTCTAGATGGGTTTAGTGGTTATAATCAAATTCAAGTAGCACTTTGAGATCAAGACAAAACCACATTTACCTGTCATTGGGGTACCTATGCTTACCAAGTATTTCCATTTGGATTATGCAATGCACCTGCAACATTTCAAAGGGCAGTATTAGGAATCTTTTCAGATCTAATACATGATTGTGTAGAGGTATATATGGATGATTTCACAGTTTACGGAAATACATTTGAAGAAGCCTTAGCAAACTTGTAAAAATTCTTAAAAATATGTAAAGAAGAAAATCTTTCACTAAGTCATGAGAAGTGTTTTATGATGTTTACTGAAGGAATTTTTTTAGGACATCACATTTCAGGGGATGGGATTAGAGTTGATGAGTCAAAAGTTGAAGTCATCTCTAACTTATCTATTCCAAGTTGTCAAAAAGATGTAAGGATTTTTCTAGGATTTACAGGATATTATCGAAGGTTTGTAGAAAACTTCACTAAGATAGCGTCTCCACTCTTCAAGTTACTTACCAAGGGCTGTGAATTCAAATGGAATCCTGATTGCCAGTTAGCCTTTGAGACCCTGAAAACAAAAATTTCTGAAGCACCTATTTTAAGGGGACCTAATTGGAAGTTACCTTTTCATATTTCAACAGATGCCTTGGATACAACTCTAGGAGAAGTATTGGGACAAAAAGACCTGATTCCTTATGCCATCTACTATACCAGTAAAAATTTGACTCCTTCAGAGTTAAACTATACTGTAACTGAAAAAGAATTTTTAGTTGTTGTTCATGCCATAAACAAATTCAGACACTATATAATAGGCTATGAAACTTTTTTTCACACAGATCATTCTGCAATTAGACATCTAATGAATAAATCAATTACTAATGGCAGATTCATAAGATGGTTATTGCTTTTACAAGATTTCAACATCACTATTCTAGATAGGCCTGGAAAACAAAACACAGTAGCTGATTTCCTATCTAGACTCCAAAACATTAAAGATGACACTCCAGTTGAAGATCAATTTCCTGATGAATATCTTTTTGCAATTTCTACCCAAACTCCTTGGTTTGCTAACATTGCTAATTATTTAGTTTCAGGGAAATTTCCTTCAATAATGAATGCAAGAGACAAAAGAAAAGTCATTTATGATAGTGCAAAATATTCATGGGTTGCTAATGAGTTGTACAAGACAGGTCTAGATTTTATCATTAGGAGATGTGTTCAGGAAGATGAGATGCCTGAGATTCTCAAAGCATGTCATGATGAACCATGTGGCATACACTTTGCTGATAAGAGGACAGCTTATAAGGTCCTTCATTTAGGATATTATTGGCCATCCCTTTTTAAAGATGCTAAAGAGTATGTCAAAAGGTGTGACCGTTTCCAAAGGGTAGGGAAACCTTCTCCTTCAGGTGAGATGCCATTGCAGCCTCAGGTACACATTGAACCTTTTGAAAAATGGGCTTTGGATTTTGTAGGACCTAGATCTCCTCAGAGACAAAGCATATATTAGTTTTCACTAATTATGTTACCAAATGGGTAGAGGCCAAGCCATTAGTTTCTGCTACTGAAGCATCTGTAGTTAATTTTCTTTTTGAGGATATTTTTACTTGTTTTGGTGTCCCAAGGGAAATTGTTACAGATCAAGGAGCTCAATTCACATCAAGGCTAGTGGAACAAATGGTGGAGAGGTACAAAATCAGACACAGAAAATATACTCCCTATCATCCACAAGAAAATGGTCAAGTGGAATCTACTAATAAGGTTATTGAAGGGATCTAACAAAGATTTGATCATTTATAGAGAAGAGGCTGAGTGAATAGGCTTCTGACCTTAATGGGCCTGAGAACTTCTTATGAAGCTTCCAACAGAGCTACATGCCTCCACATATAGAACTTGTTATGGACTTTCATTTTTGTTCCCACTTAAATTCAGTTGAACTTTAAATAGGTTTCCAGCTGGACCGATCTAACAGAGGCACAATGCAATTGGAGGCAGATTAATGGGTGGATGAGATCAGACAAAGACAAAAAAGATGCAGTTCCAGAAAACAAGTATAGTCAACATCAAAGGACTGATGGCATGATAAATTACATCAAAAGAAAAAAAGTTCAAAGAAGGTGACTGGGCTCTCTTGTTTGATTCAAAGTTCAAAGATTTTCAAGGTAGATTCCAAACACATTGGCTTGGACCATATGAAATTGTGAAATTTTTTGACAATGGAGCAATAAAAATCAGGACAATAGATGAAGAAGAGGTCACTTTTCTTGTGAATGGTCATAGATTGAGGCTGTATCACAAACCACTCTCAAGAGAAGAATTTGTCAAGAGATTCCAGGAAAACATTGATGTGAAGTTAATGAAGAAGAATTTTTCTTCTTCATCAACTTAATTAAATTTTCTGAAGTCAGATGATTGAAAAACAAAAAAACAAAAAAAAAATTAAAAAAAAATAAAATAAAGTATAAACATGAAAACCAATCACTAATTGGCATGTTTATATAGAAAAGGTTGAGTGAAAACTAGAATTTTTCTGACACTCTAGATTTTCAAATCTGTTATTTCTGGAAGCAGTTATTACAAAATCATAAGTGCAGATCCATTCCACTTATGATCCATCTCACTCCATTCATCAATATTCCATTTCCTTCATTCATCCACACTTCATTCATTTCACTCCATGGTCCACCTCATTTCCATCCTATATTTTTAAGTTTGATTTTTTTCTGCAATTGAATAATACACATCATGAATTGCAGGCTACTTTTCATACTCCACTCCACTTCATAAGTTGTGATCCATTTCACTCCATTATTCACTTCATTCATATTCCATTACACCATATTTCATTATCAATTTTCACTCATTCCATACAACATTCCATTCATGCTCCAAACCATTCCATTTCATGTTTCAAGTCTTCTACAGGTACATTCTGCAATCAGTTAGACATTCTGTAGCCATACAGACATTCTGCAGTCGGAGATCCTGAAGGCACTATCCAGTAATTACTTGATCTGCAAAAAAATGATCCTGCATATCCATGAAAACAAGCAAAATCAAGGGAGTTATGAAGACTCAAAAATTAATGATTTTCAGGGGAGAAAAAAACATGTGAAGATCACAAAAATCAGAGGAAAGGCAAAGGTAAAAGTTATGAAATTATTATAATGACAGATCATGAAAATTTTTAGTATAGTTAAGTTATGTATAATTCAAAAAGTTGTTTTAATTAATTGTGTTGATCATGCCTAACAAACCTATCATAAAAACTTTGGATAAAATTCCTTCTATTCAGCCATTTCAAATCCCATATTTGATCATCATTTAAAAACTTAACGGTTAAAGTACTAAGGTGATTGGATTAGAGTCACTAGGCCAAAGCATTTAATGATGATTTTGAATTTCCTATGAAATATCTCCGCGGTCTTTTCTTCCAAGATATTTCCCAACTCATTAATTCATTTACATCACCCTCACCTCATTATACTCATTCCGTAACCACTCCATATCATTCTTTCCCGTAGCCAACTCTTACCCATTTCAGTCTGTAAAACAGAGGAAGCATCTATGGGGAAAAAACATCTCTTTAACAGTCATTTTCACCGTGAGCAGAGGAGCAGTAATTTGAAGGTTGGAAAGAAAAACTATGAGTCTCATAGTGAGGATTGAACCGGTTGTAACTAAGTACTTGGAGGGTTATCCACAAATCAGAGAAATGTTACAAGCCGGGTGGTTGCAATTTTTGGAGAAATTTAGTGGTTTTCACAAAGAGGTGACTAAAAAATTTGCACGGTCCTTCAATGGAGCTGAGGTCAAGATAGGAGACATTAAATTCTCCATTACAGAAGCCTTCATTACAGAAGCAATAAATTTCCCAGGCAGAGAGAAAGGTGGTTCAAAAATAGAGAATTTCACAACGAGACATGGAAGCAAATACTCAAGTCACCAGGTATGGATGTTTCCATTTTTAAAAAGGGTATCCCTAGCTCAGCACTAAAGAACAAATGGAGAAACATGTTGCTTATTTTGCAAACATTTATCACTTGTGAAGGTAGATTTGGTACCTTCTATGTTTACCATATTCGGTTAATGATGCATTTCTTAGAAGAAGAAATCAACTTGCCCTTTTTCTTGCTTCATAGTTTAAAGAAAATAGCCTCAAGTGTTCAAAATAGAGTTCAATTTCTGGAAACAACCTTATATCACCATGGTTTAGTCAAAATCTTGTTTGAACATCATTTGAGAAAAATGGGAGATAATTGGAATGAGTTCTTAGTGAGAAATCACTTTGAAGAACCCAAGGAACCTCCACCTAAAGACAAATCTACAAAAAGAAGCAGAAGATGGAAAACCTCCAAAACTGAAACTGAAACTGGTAAAACAATGCAAGAGGATAGTGAAGAAATTATTTCTGAGAAATTGGCCCAAATTAAGAAGCAACTTAAGAAAGAGAGGATAATAAGGAAATCTGCCAGAGAGAAAGGAGAAGGGCCATCTCAACCAAGACGGAGCCACAGACTTAGAGGGATACTAAAGAAAACAGAGGTTAGAAAAAATTGAATTATAAACATTGAGGATGAAGAAACACCTGAGCATCAGTATGAGGAGAATTTTGATGAAGAAACTCCTGAAATAGACCCAGCACAGCAAGAAATTTACAATTATGTTGAGACACTAGAGAAGAGAGCTTCAGAAAGTGGAGATAGAACTCCTAGTCCACCAAAATATGCAATTGATATCCTAAGAAGAGATAAATATGAGTTAGAAGTACTCAATAGGCATATCAAGAATGAGAATGAAATTCTAAGGGAGCAGGTTAAGCTGAAAACTGATATGAATTCAACTTTGTCTCTACAAATGCAAAAGTTGTACAAGGCCAGTGAAAAATTGAAAAAGAAATATAAAAGGTTAACCAGGGAACTCACAAATTTGAGATTCAAGTTAGTCATAAGGAAGCCCAGAAGGCCATTGACTACCATGAAAAGTAGAAGAAGAGGGTTGGATGTCCTTGCAGAGGTCTCAGAGTTCATGGAATAGTTGCATGAGGACATGCAAGAACCTAGCAGTGGGGGTACGTTGAGCTTCAAAGATGTTCTTCTCTTCCAACACATTCCACTTCATTTACTTTGTCCATTATTAATTTCAGGCTTAAATGATCAATAAGATTAGTTAAAATTTCTTTGATATTGTATATAATGTCTAACTTGCTATGTTTTCATGATTTCGTTGTTGTAGTACTTTTTTACTACACCTAGCTACAGAATGCAGACATTCTGTAGCTAGTTGCCAATTCTGCAGCTGTCTTCATGTCTACGCAGGTTCCAGGTGTCATCTCAGGGAAAAACACATATGGTCATATTCCACATCATTCCCTCATCATTTTTTGCTCTTCACGAAGTTTGAACAGAATTCTATAGGTGGTTATGCACGTGGAAACTCAAACTAGGAGATAGACTCCTAATAGGACAAGGACAGTCCAGATGTCCTTAGTCATATTACGAGACCACTATCAGAGTTCTACTTTGATTCTAATTTGGAAAGATAATTATACCTATGTTATCTCAAAGACAGTTATATAATTTTGTTATAAATATAGCTCGGGAAACTGAGGGACAAGGTTAGATTTTGTTTTTGGTTGCTAGATCTTAGAAGTCTGAAACACTATGTTTTGAATTTATTTCTCCTTTAATGAAAGAAGCGTCTCTTTATAGAACGCGCTGAGCCAATCTTGAAGTATATTTTGCATGCTACTCCGGTGGTAGAGGGCCCCTGCTACTTGAGCAGCCGTGTTCATATGTTTAGATAAGTAACTGCATTCTTAGTTTAACCAATTTTCTGAACTTCGTGTTTTTTATATTCATTTGAATCGGATGCTTCAGATTAGTCTTGTTCTCACGAATTCTTCCAAAAGACTACTAATATGGAATGAGGCATAGCTGTAGTATTTTAGGAGTTAGTTACATTTCTTTAAGCTTTATGTTTTCATGCTCAATCACATCAATTCTTACAGCTAGTCTTGTTTTTATCAATCTCTTCCAAAATATCACTAATTCCGGATGAGACATAGTTGTGGTGGTGTTTCAGAGCTTACTGCATTTTTTTGAACTTTATATTTTATGTTTTATGCATGGAATGATATAGCCAGACTTGTTTCTACAAGCTATTCCAAAACATTACTCATATTGAACAAAGTAGGGTTGTAGTATTTCATAGAATTAGTTGCATTTTAGCTCAATCAATACTCCGGAGGTAGATGTCATTCTAGTTTAATTTCTAGTTTAATTCTTTCACTATATTTCAAGTTTGATAATGGAATTCTAGTATAACTCTGTTCACTGTACTTCAAGTTAGATTAGTGACATTCTAGTTTAGCTTCAGTTCACTGTATTTCAAGTTAGGTTCATGACATCTTAGTTTAGTTTTGGTCATTGTGTTTTAAGTTTGATCAGTTGCATTCTAGTTCAGTGTCACCCATTGCATTGTTAGCTATCAAAATTAGGTTTCACGGCCTTCATTATTTACAAAGTAATCTTGTTTTGAATTTCTATTTATACATCTTTATATGAACAAGAATTAGTGATATTAGTTTAAGGCCTTGATTGTTCTGCAAACTTTTGCAATTTCATAAATAAGCCTTTTTTCCCAAAATTATTCAAATCTTTAACTTTTGAAAGAGGCTTAGTAGTGATAAGTTGAAGTTGCAGAATGGATTAATCTTAGTATTGCAAGTTAATTTAGAGTAGAAATCTTATTGTGCTACAAGTAATCTTTTCCAAATTGTGTTCCAATAACTTCTAGCCATGGATGAGATTCTTTGTAATATTGTAAGATAATTGTTTATTTAGGAAAACCTCATTTGCACTAAACTTGTCCTCTTTTCAAGCTATTCCAACATATCTCTAATGAATAAATTGGATAAGTTCATGCTCTGAGTTATTGAGTTCATGTTGTGATTTAGGAGTCATTATCAAGCTTTGCATTTTCTGTTCTTTAGCGCCATACACAAGTTTAGAAAAGGTTTTGCTCTATTTTAGTGTAACCATTCACTTCTTTTTCCCAAAATTTAGTTCTTTTCATTTTAAACATAAAACCATAAAACCAAAAGCATCATAAAAACACTAAACACAATGTAGTGAGAAACAAATACCTAGGCACATATAGTGCACCACACTTCAGTAGTTTACTAGCCTTGGTTGACAATTAATGAACTCAATTTAGGAACACTAAGTTGAGCACAACATATGGCAATTCCCAATAAGATTTGGTGCTTTGAAGTTTTATTTTTTGTACTGACTCTCTTGTGAGAAAAAGCTGGAGATTCAGATCATTCTTCGTGGGTTTTTCCCATTTCAAACTTAAAACATGGGAAACGCTGCCCTCTAGTGTAAACAGAGCATTTCCCTAGCCACTAACACGGCCCATTCACTAATCAGCTGCGTTATAATGCTCATGTGTTGTTATAGAGAGGCGTTACCTTGGCGGAAATAGGTTTAATTTAGGTCTTTGTATTCCTTCCATATTTGTCTTCTCCTCTGAGATGATGAGGAGGTATTTTGACCTATAATAGATGCCCCCTAAAGTGTGAGGTCAGAGACGAAGATGATGGCCGAAATAATTTACAAAGTGTGTAGTAGAGATAAAAAGATTGAAAGAATGAGGAAAACCTGAAACAACAACGTATGTTAGAAAATATAGTATCTGCCTTGAGTCGAGCATTCCCATGCTTAGTAGCTTAAACAACATGATTTCCCTAGAATAGAGATATGAAGAATCTGTCCACTAATAAGCATAATGTGGAAGTGTCTGTCATAATAGGATCAGGCTGAAGAAGTTGTCTCCATAAACAATATCGCAACTTGGGGAAGGGAAGACAAATTTAATGATGTAACCTTTGCCCCAAGGTCTTGACCGCCAATTCACTTAAACTGCATATTTATCAACATGTGAATGAAAGAGTTTTCATCAAACATGTGAGAAATCGTCTGATTACCATTCAATAATGAAAACTGATAACAGACGTGAAGGTGGCCACCAATAATGATGATGGTCCCTAAGATGCCCAGTACAATCTAGCGAGTGTGAATAAAATGAGTTGAAGTTGAACACTCGTAGAATCATTCGACCAGGAGCCAATGATGAAGAATCCTGAGCAAACACAAGACTACCTGCCACTGATGTCTGCAAGTATCTGGGTACTGATGGGTTTCTGGATCAACTTCCTAGATAAGATTATGAAGTCGATAGGAAGAGATCTGTTGAAAGGTAGGCACTGAGGCATCCTACATCAATCAACATGAAATGGAAACCAACTGATTTTGTTTATGATTGAGATAATGAAGGGTAAATGGGGATGTCGGAAGATAAATAATTTCTGGCATAATGAGCAGCTTGGTTGTTAACAGGAGCAATAGATAGCGAGATCTGCTTGAACAATAGAAGGCACTATAACAGGGTACTAGGCAGCTGAGGCTTGATGAACACCAAAGAGTGTGTTAGGATTTTACCGGTGCAGGGACACTAGGAAATGAAGGCTAATACTCATAGATGGTAGGGTTCGGCTAACTACGAAAGAGTTTTCTGGGAAGTACCATGTTCAAGAATTTTGCTGCCAAATCAACCTTTCTGAAATGTAACAGAGGTAGTATCCATTTTTTCCAAATTTTTCCCCGTATGATTAAGTTTAACGAGTCCAGACGAGTAAACTCGGTGAATTTTTCATGTTTAGAGAGTTTGAAAAATATCATAAAAGACAACTTCGTGCCCCGTCTGATTAGGTTTAACGAGTCCAGATGAACAAACTCGGTGAATTTTTCATGTTTAGAGAGTCTGAAAAATATCATAAAAGACAACTCCATTGGGGTACCTTTGTCATGTCTTGATAACCGGGCACGAAAAAGGGATAATAGCAAGCCAGAAACAGTTCATTTTCTGTGAGTTAGTCCATCGAAGCCGAAAAAGTGAGAAATATATGTTCAATGGACGTCTACCTCATTTTTTTATGAGTACGAGGAGACGAAGTAAACTCAATATTATTTGTGAAATTTTAACGAGTCCAACAAAGAAAAACTCAATGCCCTCCGTGAAATTTTAACGAGTCTCGCAGAGAAAACTAGGTATCCTCTGTAGAAATTTGAATAACTGATATATTATCCACCGAGATTCTCCTGATCACACACTATTTTAGCTTCATGCATAATACAGAATCTCTTCTACCATTGATCATCACATGCGGAAATAAAATCAATTGCATGCACACATTAAAGCCATAAAAAATTCACACATATGAACACAGTATTTCATGGGAAAGCTTAAAGCTGAAAACCCCCAACTATCTATATATTATACATGTCATGGAGATCATGTAACAATCATAGTACAAAGCTCTTTGCAAGCTCACATGCACTACCTCCCTTGCTACACACTATCAAGCTAGATCTAGCAAAACTCATGCTCCAACCTTTAGCCACTTGATAGCCAACCTGAATTGTGTTTTCAAGCTATGGGATGGCCTCTTTATATAGATAAACCACCCAACCTGAACTGCGCAATCCTCATGGGTTACTCCACCCATTTGTGTGTTGCAAATAGAAATAGTATAATCATAATCGATAGTTAACCTGCTCTTTCACCTATTTCTGCACTGGTCTCCACTGAAACTGTCCATGCACTGAAGTCAACTGATGTATTCTTTAGTTGATTTATGAGTTTATAATTAGTGAATTAATTAATAATTAATTCACACCACTCTCACTAATTGTATATATTAGTTAAATTGGATACAAAAAGCTCAACTATGTTTAGATTAGTTAAACTGAATACAACTCCACTAACTTCCTCAATCAACTCCACCAAACTCTGTCACATGAGTTCTAACTGAAGTCTTCATGAAATAACTTCACTTAAACCCTAGGAAAAGCGTATTTCCTTCTGGCAGCTGCATGCCCCACCTCTGAGGGTCAAACTGAAGTGCTCCAAGAGAATAAGATAATGTTTATAGTCCAAATATTATTAAGAGCTAATAATATTTGACTATTCTAATACAAACGAACGGTCTAAAAATAGACTTCGACCTGTAAGTCTAAAAATAGTTGTCCATCTATTTTTACCAACTTGACCAATCATCCAAGAATAACATCCCGCAACTCCTAGACCATACTCCATATGTCTAAAAATAGACTTTTCGACAAAAAATCACATGTGTGGTCCCCACCTAGTTTAGGTGATCACTTTCCAACTAGGATCAGGAAAGATGTTTCAGGAGGCCTCCTTCACTGTTTCTTGTTTCCATTTTCAACACTCCCTCTCAACAAGAAAGGACTGTCATTGCATGCGACATGCAACTCCATGCATTCGCCCTGCAACCTCCACAAGCGCCATGCAACTCCATGCATCTGCTCTGCAACTCCTTTGAAACTGAATAGGCTCCAAAAAACTCAATCAGTCTTGATGCATCTAGCATATATCATCAAATTCTTCGACTTCTACTTGGCCAACTGCACATGTCATCAGGAACTACTGCACTTTTGAACTCTTGCACCCATGCACTCTTGCACTTGCTGTCAACTCTAATCTGCACTCTAGTATCCGACACTGTCACTTTGATTTTCCTGCATCACTCCAACTGATCTTGCTACTGCTGCGCTGTGGGCACCTCATAGCTAGGTTCAATCCATGAGATCCACACCATCTCATGAATCTGTCCAGAAATCTCCTCATGGGATTAATCATGCATGTCGCCCCACCTTACACCTGGTGGTATAGCTGCATGCACTCCCTCTGCCCATCTGGCGCGAAATTTCCCTGCATGAGTGGTTTCTTCCACTTCATGATCCTCTTGTGGCTGCTCCACATCCCGATGTTCACTTTCACCTGCATGCAAAACTTGCTCCCTCTCAAGCTTCAATTGCATGTCTTTCTCGCCTGCATGCAACACTTGCTCCCTCTCAAGCTTCAGTTGCATGTTTTTCTCCCGCTTCCCAACAATAGGAAGCTCCGTAGAAATCCCATCTACTTCAAGTCTGTAGAGATTCTTTGCTCGAATCCCAACCTTCTTGACTTGTCCCGTTGCCTTGTGCCGAAGGAAAAATTTTCCTTCTCTAAATACAACTTCATACCCTTTATCCTCTAACATTGTGACTGAGATCAGATTCTTTGTTAGACCTGGTACATGCAATACATCTTGTAAAAGAATGAGTTTACCTAACTCCCTCTGAAAGGTTATGGTACCAATGCTGGTCGCATTGTATCTTCCACCGTCACCCAACTCAACATGCATCTTGTACCTCAGTGCATGTAGATTCTTGGCTCGCGCACATTGCAATTGTCCCGCCGTCGCAAAATTTTCTAACAAAAGAGCTGATTTTAAATCGATGATATCTCCCTCATCCGAGCTCCGATTCGACCGATTGTTTTTTTCAATTTGGGTATTTTTTCGCAAGGAATCCAAATATGCTATTTTTTCTAAAAATATCTCACCAAAAATTTTCAGATATTCCCTACAAACTCGCGCACCAAAAAAATTCTCACTCTCATTCCATGTAGAAAATTATATACAATATGCATGTATATTTCCGGCTTTCTCCATCTTTATGTTTCTTGAGTTTATCCTAAAACTCAACCGCTTCAATGCTTTGCAATTGCTCCAATGATCAATATCGCTCCGATACCATGTAGAAATTTGAATAACTGATATATTATTCACCGAGATTCTCCTGATCACACACTATTTGACTTCATGCACAATACAGAATCTCTTCTACCATTGATCATCACATGCGGAAATAAAATCAATTGCATGCGCACATTAAAGCCATAAAAATTCACACATATGAACACAGTATTTCATGGGAAAGCTTAAAGCTGAAAACCCCCAACTATCTGTATATTATACATGCCATGGAGATCATGTAACAATCATAGTACAAAGCTCTTTGCAAGCTCTCATGCACTACCTTCCTTGCTACACACTATCAAGCTAGATCTAGCAAAACTCATGCTCCAACCTTTAGCCACTTGATAGCCAACCTGAATTGCGTTTTCAAGCTATGGGATGGCCTCTTTATATAGATAAACCACCTAGCCTGAACTGCGCAATCCTCATGGGTTACTCCACCCATCTTTGTGTTGCAAATAGCAATAGTATAGTCACAACCGATAGTTAACCTGCTCTTTCACCTATTTCTGCACTGGTCTCCACTGAAACTGTCCATGCACTGAAGTTAACCGATGTATTCTTTAGTTGATTTATGAGTTTATAATTAGTGAATTAATTAATAATTAATTCACACCACTCTCACTAATTGTATCTATTAGTTAACTTGGATACAAAAGCTCAACTATGTTTAGATTAGTTAAACTGAATACAACTCCACTAACTTCCTCAATCAACTCCACCAAACTCTGTCACATGAGTTCTAACTGAAGTCATCATGCAGTAGCTTCACTTAAACCCTAGGAAAAGCATATTTCCTTACGCGGGCACGCATGCCCCACCTCCCGAGGTCAACTGAAGTGCTCCAAGAGAATAAGATAATGTTTATAGTCCAAATATTATTAAGAGCTAATAATATTTGACTGTTCTATTTTTAGACAGACAGTCTAAAAATAGACTTCGACCTGTATGTATAAAAATAGATGTCCATCTATTTTTACCAACTTGACCAATCATCCAATAATAACATACTGCAACCCCTGGACCATGCTCCATATGTCTAAAAATAGACATAGTCTAAAAATAGATTTTTCGACAAAAATCACATGTGTGGTCCCCACCTAGTTTAGGTGATCACTTTCCAACTAGGATCAAGAAAGATGTTTCAGGAGGCCTCCTTCACTGTTTCTTGTTGCCATTTTCAACACCCTCCATGAAATTTTAACGAGTCACACAGAGAAAACTCGGTTACTTTTTCGGTTTAAGGAGCTTTGAAAAAGAGGAAAAGAATGGCTCCTTGCTCTCTGTCGTGGTAGTTTAACGAGCCCGACAAAGTCAACTTGGGGTTTTTTCAGTTTTATGAGCGAGAAAAAGGTTCCTAAAAAGAAAGCTCAGTGTGTCTTCATAATTTTAACGAGCCTGAAGACAAGAACTCTAGGTTTTTCAGATTAACGAGCAAGAAAAAGACCATAAAAAGAATGCTCGATATCAACTTTGTATAAGTTTAACGAGTCCGAAGAAGGGAACTCGAGGTTTTTCGGATTAACGAGCAAGAAAAATATCATAAAAAGAACGCTCGACGATAGATGGGTCTATGCCGGACATTTCGTCATAAGACCTAGCAAACACATCGCGAAATTCCTTGAAAAGGGATATGAAGCACGCAATTTCCTCAGGATTGCAGTCGGCTCCAATCTGAATATTTTCCATGATACCCGTTTTGATCGAGATATCAATGAGAATTTTCTTAGAAATATTACGCATGTTCCATTCTAAATCGATAGTTTGAACAGTCGTATAAGTGGAGGGAAATATCTTAGGTTTGTCAAAAGATGGGATTTCTATTTTGATCGCCTCCGAGTCAATCATCGAAGCACGATGGTGATACTCTCCCCAAGGTCATTCTTCTAGAGACATGATCTCTCGAATAGCTTCATCTGTAGGCAAGACTTCATTGAGGAGATCCTTAGAGAGAACTGTGATGGGAGGGAGGTTTGTCCCTTCAGTCGAAACCATAGCAGTGGAGGGTTCAGATGCTATTTGGATGGCTTGGTAAGCCAACTCGGCTGGTGAGAGAAGCATCTGATCTCCGTAGGAATCAATGTATGAAGGTGAAAAAATGATCCATGGGTCGATAGAGCCATCCAAAGTGGTGGATATCATTGCAACCATGTTTGGGATCTGTGGCGGCGGGAGAGGAAAACAACCCAGTAAGGAAGAAGCCTTCAGAAGACCGGTACTGATAATGACGTAAGAGTCAGGAAAGCCTCCTATTAGGGGTACAGTGCTACTTGGTAATGTGGCATAATCCGGGGTGCAAAAGGATAGCTGATCCACTGTGACTATTTTCCCATCCAATGGGAATAGGATGAGTTGGAAGACCGAAGACACAATGGCAGTCATGGCATAAGACCAACTGCGACCAAGCAATAGATTATAGTCTAGATGGCGCTCTACGACTTCAATGTCCATGTTTACTGTTTTCCCACTCAGAGTGATGGGAAAGCTAGCAAGGTATCCTTTTGGGAGGAACTTGTGGCGATCGAAAGCTTTGAGGGAATTCGACGGTGGTGTTAAAGTAGGAGAACCTAAAGCGAGCCAGCAAGCTTGTGACATAACGCAGGTCGAAGAACCTTCGTCTATGAAAGTGCGATGGATTGGTCTCCCTTTCGACACAGCAAGCTTGTGACATAACGCAGGTCGAAGCACCTTCGTCTATGAAAGTGCGATGGATTGGTCTCCCTTTCGACACAACCTGCACCTAGAATGTGAGTTGGTGTGAGAGGCGAGGTTTAGATTTTTCCATATCAAAGATAGCTAGCATGGAATCCTGGGGGTCTATTCCACCAATGGCCGAAAGCAAGGCTTTCCTTTGTGTTGGACAGGTTTGTAATACTTCGAGAGCAGACATAATTGATGGTGCCTATGCCAAATCTTCTACAATGTTTTAGTTTTGGGCTGCACGTGCAGAGGTGTTATGAGTTGTGCGTTGAAGTGTCCCTTTGGGGGGACGAATCACATGGTCAGTAGTAGGCCGTTCGATATGCAAATCATAGGGCGGCGGTGGATTTGAACTAGTACCAGGTTCTTGAGTATCTATGGTAGGATTTCCATAAATCTTGGCTTGAGTTTGAAATTCAACACTCTCAATGCCATAAATGGTGGATGGTCCTTCACCAGAAGGATGTGAACCACCATTGCCCCGTTGATGGGGTTGTGGCAGATTTTCAACCATGTGTTGATGTTGCCGCTGCTGATTAGGGAAAGGATTATGAAGAACGACAAGTGTTTGCCCATAATCCTTGTTGCTAATAAAATTGGTGAATTCCTGCAGTCGAGGACATTTGTATGTCAAGTGGTCCTCCGCACAAATCTTGCAAGGAAATTTCATGGGTTTATTCTTTCCTTTGTCATTTTTGGCAGCGTTTTTCTGATTAGGGTTATTCTGATTATCCGACTGCTCTTCCGAAGAAGATGTCTTTTTCTTGTTCTTCTTATTTTTCCCGCTAGGTTTTTATGAGGTTTGCATAGAATTCACCTTAGCGGCAGGAAGAGAAGTAGTTTGGTGAGGGGCGGTGGCAGCCGAAGGTGGCTGGGAGGCTTGCCCCCGAGACTGCTTTGTGGCCAAACCAGAGATTGTGCCAACGAGACCGTCGACATGTGCTCCGGTTTTCTCAGTGGCCGGAGGATTTGGGTTCCCAGGGGCATGGGGGAGTAGATTGTATAACATGCCGGATTATGAATAGATTAAATCCAAATGCTGGGCATGATGAATACATTGATCTTCTATAACCGCACTAGAAAGGCCAATGTCTTTAGAGATGTGGGGTAAAAGAGACTTGCAAAACCAATTGGCTAAGAGATGATCCGGGATTGGTGCTTTGACAAGCCTCCTCGTACGTCTCCATTCATGAATATGATCGGAGATGTGGGTGGTAGTGTCTTGGCACAGCGAGGTTAAAAATTTCGTTCCGGTTTCAAATCTAATTGCTAATTGGAATTTCTTTAGGAACTCCATCGCTAAAGCGCCAAAATTATTGATGGTGGTGCGTGGAAATTCAATGTACCACTTGGCAGCATTTCCTGTAAGGGTGCGGGGAAACAGTCGAAGCCGAACACTATCATCCACCATGGAATTGGATATAGACCATAGATGAAAGGTAGTGATGTGTGTGGCTGGGTCGTCCCCTTGTTTCCCGTCGAACTTCGAGATGTCAGAAGGAATCTTATGCGGTACTGGAGGCCAAAGCGAGTTGTTATTGATGGGGTCGTTAATCAGTTTATGGATATCGGGGATGTCCAAAGCTGCCAAAAATGGTAATTGTGGATTTGCCCCCAAATCTAACCAAGGCAGTATGGGCTGACTACTTAGACCATAGGGTCCACCCATCAATGTGTTACCAGGAGGATAAGTGGGACTTTGATAAAAAATTCTGATAGGTGGAGGAGTAGGGACATACTGTTACTGTCCATAGGGCATATTGTATTGCGGGGCGAACATTTGGTTGCCCCTAGTATAAAAGTGCCCTCCCATTCTAGATGGAGGTTGGGGTTGGTTAGTCCAAATGGATGCAATAGAGTTTCTCAGAGGCATGCTACTACTTGCATAGTTTGGCAATGACATAGACCCTACACCTATATTTGAACCACTTAAGGGAAAATTATTGAAAATAGGTTGTCCCATTTGTCCTAAGGATTGTAGGGGAAGTGAAATGTTCCCTGCTACCTAAGTGCTAGTGACACTGCCCCCTGGTATAGTGGCCAAGGGGTTTGAACTCAGCAGAGGGTTCCACCGAAGTATTCATACTCGTGGGAGGAGCTACCATGCGTCCCAACGTGGTCACGGTAGGGGTAGATGCCGAAGGATTCGGTGAGCTGCTGATAGTTGTGATGATATTAGGGTTGGGATTAGGTATATGTTGACTACTGGGATTACCCAGTGATGGCATAGAACTGACCACTGGTGGGGAGGATGGTGGCGAACCTAGGATGGTTGCCATTGGCATCGACCCTGTGGATGCTGGTGGTGAAATGGATGGTTGTGTAGTCGAAGACATATCTTGGCGTGGTGGAATCTGAGTTATCACAGGCCCCAACGGATCAGTGAGCAAAGGATTGTAATGAGGTACAACCCCTTCAGTGAAAGGGTCCTTCGGAAATTTGGGATGATATGAGGCTATGTGAAAATCAAGATTAGTCAGTGGAGACTGCTCTTCCGTAGAAGGCACGGGTTCACCAAGGTTCATTTTTTCCTTAATAGTGAGAGGAGGTAGACCTTGCTGTCATCGAGACAGATGGCGTGGGTCGGGGGACGCCACGGTGACCTGTTTAATTTTAACAAATTTTAATAAATTTTGATGTATTATAAAGTCTCAATGACAGTAACCACACACCTAAAAAAGAAAAAATGACTCTCTAAAATCAATCAGGAAGCAGCCAGAATAGGGTGCCCTGTCTGAGTACTACCATTTTCTGGTGACGAAATCCAGTATCAAAATAGTATGCAAAGAGGGTTGGTCAAAAGTATAGTTACGGTCACTCTAGAGCTTCACCTGAACCTCAGACGATAGGTGTAATCACTCTCATGAAGACGAGTACCCTCCTAAAGACCAATGACAGAGTGGGTCTATCTGTTTCAGGTACCAGGACAGCTCGTGCCAGTCACCTTGTGTAAGTCCCTAAAAAGTATGGCCACTAAAGATACCTCAAATCACAGACATCATCAGGGGTGTCCACGGTCAAGGATAGTGTGCTATATGGGCAGAATACCTAGATCCTTGATCTAGTTTCGACATCCCCGAAGGGAACCCCAATATATAACACACCCACTGGATGTAGTCGAAGGCGGGCTACCTTCTTGTGCACCCAAGTGTTGTCTCACGCTGAGCTCCGATAAAGTAACGGTCCTGATAATATGAGTGCAGTAGGATTTCGCTCGTTAATGACTCTAGTTTCAAGTTTTGAGATCTTGGGTGATTTTCTCACTTTTCCTAACCCAAGATCCTAGCCTGAACTACTGTTTGTATGATCTCAAAAAAGAGTAATTTGATTGATTTTATTATCGCTTGATTCTTAGTGTACTTGATTATTAGTCTTGCAGAGGGGGAGTGGGCGTATGAAATGTAATGAGACTCTAACTCAAGAAACCATGCAAAACATGTTCTAAATATTCAATTAGATGAAGAGTATTTCTACAAGGAGAGGTTTCTTTTCAACATCCATGCACTAACATTAAAATAACACAATTTAGCTTTAAAGATTCAAACTTCTATCTACCTCTTCTTAATAGTCTATGAACTGAAAATTTTAGAATTAACTCAGCTAGATGCAGAAAAACCTAAAAAAACAAAAAAAAAATCTTCTCTAAAAAGTAAATTCTTTTGACACTAACTTTTCAAACAAGAGAAAACAAACAAAAATTCTAGCTTAGTAAACAAGCACAGGGATTCAGTTAAGGAGATATACTGATGGCCAAAAAACTCTGTAGCTAAAACACAATCACAGCAGTGAACATCAAGTTTTGGCTGAGTAACGCACTGTCTCTGAGTAAAGACAACGTTAATACAGAGACTAACGCACTGTATTTAAGTAGATCTAGCATTATAATGCACTGGAAAACCTACAGGGGTAGCGTTAGCCAAGGAAAAATTCTTCAGATGGTCAAACAGAAACAGGATTGAACTTTGCGAGCTTTTGAAATGTCTACTAGGCAAAAGTACTGGTCAGAAGGATTTGTGAACAGATGAAAGAAGAAAGGAGGAAAGAAATAGTCTGGAAACTATGGGGAAACTCCCTAGTGGAGTCGCCAATTCTGCTATAGGGTAAAATGCTTGGGTTGTTGGTTATCGTATATCCCTCTCAGGGCTTTCCGGTGCCCGAGGCAAACAGTAAGATTAGATGTACAGTTCACAAAGATGGCATACACATTTTCATATTAACTTAAGACCACTTGATGGAAAAAGATAGAGAATTACCTCTTTAATGATCTTGGAGCCCTTTGGAGAGCACTAAGTAGCGAAGCAGCGTTCCTCCTTCACGAGCTCCAAATCTAGATCCTGCAATCAATTAAAGCACCCGTGTAATTTCTAACATAACATACATTCCCTATCAATTAAGCCAACATATAATAAACATTTAAATTTTTCACACCTAAGCCATTCATATCATGCTATATAAGTGATTAAAATAATAATGACAATATCAACGCATAGAATGGACAAAATAGATACAGTTCTATTGATTTGTAAAAAGGAGGATTACAAACGTCGGTTGCACCAAGCCCTCCTCGGCCTTCCAATCTCTCTATCTCTCAAAGTGGTGATGTCTTGATCAACAAGCTCTCAATGAACCTCTTCGACCTTTGACCTTCACACTACAACAATGATTCAAATCATTCTCCACGGGTTTTTCCCATTTCAAACTTAAAACACGGGTAACGCTGCCCTCTAGTGTAAACAAAGAATTGGCCTAGCCACTAAAGTGACCATTCACTGATCAGCTGCATTATAACACTTTTGTGTTGTTATAGAGAGGCGTTACCTTGGCAGAAATAGGTTTAATTTAGGTCTTTTTATTCCTTCCATATTTGTCTTCTCCTATGAGTTGATGAGGAGGTATTTTGACCTGTAACAGTGTTGTGAATCTCCCACTGCACACCCAACAACACAGTGTTTCCTAATGCAAGAATAACATTGTAGCTATAGGAGGTGCTAGGCCTCAAGCTCGGATATGGGAGAATGAAGAAAAAAACTCCTCCAAGTGATCTCTCAATGAAGAAGGAATCTCTAGGTATGAATGCCTTGTGCTGAACAACACTGCATACTCAGCTCAACAGCTGAAGAATGCTCAAGTGTCTAAGAAGACATGAAAATGTAATCCATAAGCTAACCCCAAAATTCTGCCATCTTCCTCCTTATGATGTTTGTGAGCCTCCTCACCTTGGGTCCCACCTATTAAGGTTTCCAACACCAAGTGAATACATTCCCATGTAAACTGTGTTGTTTTCTCAAGCAAGCCACACCTCTTTAGGCAGCGTTGTTGCCTTGGTCAAATTTGACTCAATCTTCATGATCATCTTCCTGTTCACACATGGGAAGTGCAAAATATAGCCACCAAGTTATCCCCTTTTCATACCAAGAGGGATTTTATGTCAATACAAGTTAAAAATGGGTCCTTTCCCATTTTTTCATCTACTAGGTCCAAAAATCAAAATCTAATATTCCAATTTGCTTGTGTGAAAATTTTGGAATATTACACTAACCTTCCCTTTCTTCTATCATCTGTGGTGCCTTTTCCTTGTTATGTCGATTACTTTCCTACTTCTCAAGCTCTTTCATCACCCTTCCCCACCACTTCTCTACAATTTTCGCCCTCTGATGTGCTTTCAATCTCTCAATCTACTAGAGGTTCCAGCATCCATATCCCTATTCCCCCTTCTTACTTACTTGTAGCATATTTCCCTCAGTTCCTTCCCCTAGTACTGGAGGTTTAAGTCTCCATCTCAGAACTTTGAAATTCCATCAAACCCTCGTCCACCATTAAAGGTTTGATCCACAATGGGATTTACTTCAATAGTTCTCCCCGAAATCTAGATCTGAATATATATTTAACTTTTGTAAAATATTGGTAACACTCATCTGCAAATTCTACAATGTATCCTTCCAAGGTAAATTGTACCCAAAAATCCACTGCTCAGGTCAGCTCAGTGTCCAACCAATGGAGTGCTACTAGATCAATGTGTGTCCACTTGCAGCATACTCTACATGATCCTCCTAGGAGTGAATTGATTTGTAGTCTCCACAACCAATTATTAATCTCTTCAGGAAACTTTCCCCATAAAATTTCGTACAGGTCACTCACAAATTCGGAAAACAGGACCCGATCTTTGTCAGTCTTTTCCTTCTGTTGTCGAAGCTCCTCTTGTTGCGATATGAACCAGTCTAAATGATTATACCACCACCTTCATAGTTCCCTCTCGAATATCCATGATACCATGATCTAACTCCTAAATAAATTTTAAAGTCCTGGCAAGGGAACCATTTATTGGTGAAAAAGGAATACTTTGGGGAAGACCCAGGGTCAGGGTTGAGGCCAACAAGGTTTGCACAGTAGTCTAGCACAACACCGGCATTTTCACCCTACTCCAGAGAGTAAGGCATCTCACCTGAGGCATTCTATGACCTTAGTAATATTAAAAGCTAGATCAGGTAGAAAAAAAATGAAACCATATGGAACTACTATGGGAACTGGGAAGCAAAAAACATATCTCAACTCTCTGTATAAGCTATCACTCATTAAAGCATGTTTAGGAGGCCGAATTAAAATTTAAATTGATTATACATTCATCATAAGAAAATAAATATCAATCAACTCATAACATTACACACAACAACAACTATATTTCATGATCAATAACAGAACAACATACATCTATGCCGCAGAGTCTATTACAGTTTGATTCAGTACAATAGAGTTCTCACAGAGGTCTCCTAAGGCTCTGTTCCTCCCTACCAGCCTCTCAGCGTACTGACTAACCAATATAACCAACCCTGCTCCTCCACTGGCTGACTGCCTATTTGATCCTCCGTTAGTGTGATTTTCAGTCCCTCCTCTTTTCCTGCTTCGCTTCTTCCCACTTCTTCTTGTTTACTGCGAGTTCTACTAATTTTTCTCATCTCCCATATCTTCCATCTACATTGTTCTCTGCTAATGTTGTGCCACATATCTTCCATCTTTCCGAAACTGTGACAATTCCTTGTCTACCTTGATTGTGTTCCACCGCATGTCCTCCAACCTTCTGCAACTAAAAATTTTTTCTTTTGAAAAACAAAGGCCCCAACACCCTGTTCAAAGAATTCTACATCAGCAAGATGTTCAAGGAAATGAAGCAACTGAAAATTTGTCTCATCAGTTCTATGATCCATTTGTTGACTATATGACAACTTTCTTCTGTCAACAACGAGCATTTATGCAAGGGTATGTGCAAAGCTCTGTATCTAAAAAAATTTCATTGTACATCCCTATTTTTATTTTCAAATTTCCACAGTATGTGGGCATTAATTCTAACACACAGATGCTCGGTTGGTGCCATTGGAAGGCTGACTTCACCCAATTAAGTTCAACCATGTATATAGATAGGAGTTGTGCATAAATAATCTCAGAAGTTGAGAATTTTTAGTTGTATTATTTTCATTTCGGTATTTTTATTTTAATAATAAAGGAAGGAGTCCAAAGTGTAGCAGGTTTCTGGATGTTTTCATACTGGATCATCTCCGATTTGGGATTGAGGCCATGCCTAAAAATTTTGTTGATCTAAAAGTGCTCTTTGACTCCATGCCCAACAAAGGCTGCTGATCTATAAGTGCTCCTTGACTCTATGCCCAATAAAGGCTACTAATCTACAAGTTCTTGGCACTTTGCTACCAAAATGTTGTCCCAAATTGGAGCCAGATGTTGTAGCCTAATTCAACTCAGCTAAAAGTCAAGAGAGGTTCTGAGCAATTCAAGGTTATTGAGGAAAAATTGTTAAAATTTCAAGAAGACCTATAATATGCTCAAAAGGATAACCACAAGCTTAGCGAGGATTAGTCATCACATGTGCACCAGAACCAAAATCAAGGAAGTAGCAGAATTGGAGGTGTAATCTAAGCCAAAGGAGCAACAAAGAGAAAAGTGTATAGGAGGGTTCAAGTCAGGCTTATTCGTGTGCATAACAGTTCTAGATCTGGGCCGATGGGCATGTTCAGAACATTACACACTGGTCAAGGTTATCATTCTTCCAAGTTTGAGTACAGCGAAGGCTCATATTCATTGCGCCTAGATCCAACGGTAACCTAGGAGCACAAATTACACAATATTTATACCAAGGAGTGCCCCCGGAAGTAGTCTCGTTAAATCGGCTCACCTGCAAATCAATGGCTGACATCAACTATGGGAACACTCTCTTCCAATTCTAAAAACCACTTAAGTGACACCGCAAGTGGTTTCAAGTTTCAATGAAGACATTACATGGTGATAGCTTGAGCCCACACCCTTTAATTTTAAATCAGAGAAAGCAAAGAAATGGTGTATTTACCTTAAAATAACTTAAGGGTTTTGGAGGAGGAAGAAAGGGGAAATAGACGGTCCAGATCAAAGCGCAGACTTGAAGAGGAGAGATGGACAATGGAGATTAAATCGCAAATCCCATGTTTCGAAGGATATGCATGGGAGGTAAATTTTAAAATCGCTGAAGTGCGATATGCGATGGCGTGGCAAGGTGACGTGGCAGATGATGTGGCCCTGACCCCACAGATCGTAGTTAATTTATGATGATGTGGCAGTGATGTGGCAAGCTAACATGGAAGATGACGTGGCCCTAGCCCACATACTGCACATCACAAGTTTTAAAAGTTAGGTGCAAAAGGTTTGAGTTATACTCACCGAAGTGCAATATGCGATGCGGTGGGGCACAATTGCAAATCACAAATTGCAATTTTTAATGAATAAGTGCGGAGGTAAGTGTTAAATTTTTCAAAGTGTGATATGCGATGATGGTGGGACCCAGTCACATATCGCACATCGCAGTTTAAAGGTTAAGTGCTCAACAAAATTTCAAAAAAAGGACATGCAAAGTGCGATGTAGTTTCAAAAGTGAACTCCAAAGGTTTTCAAATGTAGAGGTAAGGCATTTCTTGTGTTAAATCACATCGGAGGAAGAAAGGAGGATTATAACATAAAGTTGGTGAAACGCCTTGATAATGGAAGAAAGTCTGAAAGCGAGCAGAGAGACTCGGGTAAGTGACCCGATGAAGAGCAAAGGAGAAGAGAAGACTAAACATAGCAAGCACGCGCAGAAGGGGTAGAGTCAGGTAGCAGGTGACATGATGACAATGTTTGAAACACAAAAGAATAGGCAGAGTTGGGTGGAGATGTGTTTATGTAGATTGTTAGGACATCACAACCAAAATGGAAGGAAACACATCAGCAAAAAATCAGACCCATCAAAAGGATTATATTCCAAGTGTATTTTGTTTTCTTTGTTAAGATTGAAGCTAGAATGGTGTCCTCTATTGCAATGTAATAAGTATTTTAATAGTTTAGGTAGTCGAAGTAATTTTAAGAAGTTCAACAGTTACGAACTTTTTTGATGTATTTAAGTAGATAGAAAGAAAGAAAGAGGGTTCTGAGTTCTGTACCTCTTTGGGATTACATTTTGTACTTCTTTTTCTGATGGGTAAATAAAAGAAGCAGTAATTTTCTTGCAACTGTTGATGGTGATTTGTGTTTCTTGTTCCATTTTGTGTCCCTTATTCCTTGAATGAATTGAATTAATGTAGCAGCTGGTCTCTTAATTGCATCTGTGAGTAAGAGTTAAATAACCTTAATTTGTGCTCCTTCAACCCATCTCCTCTCCCTTCAAAAATTCTCTCTGAAACTTAAAAGTAATAGATTCTGTGTTTACAGCATATTTTTTTGAGTTTCCCCTCTCTTCAAAAAATCCTGATGAAACTTTAAAGTAAGTTTACTGCATATTATTTCGAGTATCATCTCTCTCCATGAATTTCCTTTGAAACTTAAAAGTGGTAGATTCTGTGTTTTTAGCATATTACTTTGAGTTTCACCTACAGTTCTTCTTTTCATTTAGATATTAGCAGTGAATGGCATTATGAAATATTTTATTTTTCCATACCATTAAGGGTTTTATAAAACTAGTTTCTAGAGGGATAGAACAAATACCTCATGATAAAATCATTTCTGTGATACACTTTTAAAATTTCTTAAGCACTTATTCCTTTCACAACCGAAGGATTGTCTCTTAAGATATAACACAGTGAGTGAAAAAACCGAAAAATAAGTTGTGTTATCAAAAATTAATGTATTCAAGAGACCAAACCTAGTAATAATAAATTCATTTATGAAATATATTACCTGATTAGTAGTAACATTTTTCAATGGAGTTGTCTCCACCCATTTTGTAAAATAATATATAGTGGTGTGAATAAACTTATGTTTCTTGGAAGATTTTAAAACAATATCATTGATAACATCAAGACCCCATTGCTCAAAGGGTTGCTCTATGATCACAATTTGTAGAGGTATTTTTTTTTCTCTTTGTGCAGAAGTATGCCACACTTTTCATTTTCAGACATAGACATGTGAAGCCTTGAAAATTGTCGGCTAGTATTATCTTGCATGTAGTATTTTATAAGCAATGGTATCACCTCGAAAAAAAACACTTGTTGGTCCATCCTGCAAATCGTACAACACTTTATCAAAATCATGTTTTTATAAACACCTAAGAACCATGAAATCATATTTATTTCTAAATATTACTCCATTAATAAGTTGGTATTGATTTTCTTATTACCTAAAAGCATGCATTTTCTTTGGTTCTAAATGATATGTTGTTGTGCCATGAGTCAAAAAGTAAATTATATATGCACATTGTGAATTAGAAAAATCAAGGATTACACATACATGTTGGGAATATTGAAAGTCTTGATTATAAAAATTTGTTTATGATTGTGAATCAATAGTTTGAGAGACCAACTTACATAATCCTTGTCCGTGAATCATTTTTTCAAGCTTAATTTCCAATTCATATTCTTGTAAAGAAGTAACTCAACAAGCTCTTTTCTCTACATGGTATTTTTGAACTAGAGAAGTTATTACAACAAAATAAGGCACAATTACATTGGTGTGAGACTTGATTAAAATGGTTCTAAAGTGCTTAATGGAATTGAAAACAGCATAAGCATGTTTCTCAGCATTTGAATATTTTAGGTCAACTCCTTTAAATATAGAATTTTTAAAGGCTATTGGTACTTTCATGGCCTCCTCATTTTTTTGAGTGAAAACATATTCATATGATTTATCAGAATGTATGTAAAATAAATTCCTTATTATAATTAGCGAAAAAAAAGGAGGGATCCTGGACAATTTCCTATTTAATAGAGTCAAAAGCTTTCTTTTCCAATCCATTTCATTTAAACGTTGGATTCTTCTTGATCATATTTTTCAAGGGAAAAAATATTTGTTAAAAACACAGGAACAAAACACCTCACAAAATTAATTTGTCCTACGAATGATTGCATAGACTTTTTAGTAAGAGGAAGTGATATTTATGAGATATCTTTAACTCTATCATGGTCTATGGTAATTCCTTCTTTAGAAACAATGAATCCTAAAAAATTTCCTTCAGATAGTGCAATAAATGATTTTTTAGGATGCAACGACATTCCATATTTCCTACATCTTTCAATATTTTTTTTAATTATGTAAACTATCCAAGTGTTTTTTAGAAAATATAGTGATATCATCAAGATAAAAAACAATTGACTTATTAATTAAACGTATGAAAGCATTGTCCATTTCCCTTTGGAATGTTGCATAAGAATTTATAATACCAAATGGAATTTTTTAATAATCATAGGTGACCCATTTGGGATGCACTAATATTTAGTTATAACCATAGAATCTATTAAGAAATGACATCAACTCAGATCCATCAACAAATAGTAGAATTTATTCCATAGGAGGAAGAATTAATTATCCTTTTCTAAAGCTTTATTAATATTTCTAAAATCAATATAGATTCTAATATCTTCATTTTTATTCCTAGCTGGAATAAGGTTAGACATCTATTTAGAATGTCTTACCAGGAAAATAATATTAATTTTCAACAATTTATTTAGTTCAAATTTAAATTGAGGTTCAAGATTAGGATGCATTTTCCTCAATGTCTATTGAATTGGCTTTTAATTTGGTAGCATGGGGATTGTGTGTTGAATGATTGAAGTGTCATATTTATTGAGATCATCATAGGTCTTGTTATACATTATTTTTTCACACTCCCAGTCTTGTATCCTGAACTGTTGAACTTTGTGTCGTTGATGCCACAAGTGTCACAAAGTGATGAAATTTGTCTAAAATAATGTATTCACCATGAAACATGTTTGTGGAGATCAAAATAATATCCCTGAAGAAGTGGAAGAAAATGTGCCTTGAAATAATTCTGGAGAACTTGTCAAAATCCCTTATTTGCAAGCCCATCACGATTTTCATACGATTTTTCTGTGCTGATAACTTGGGGAATTTTACATGAATCATGCTACCAGCATCATTTTTAGAAGGAAAATCCATGATGGTCCTCTTCAGGCAATTTTTCCCAAAATGGAAGAGAATATTCTCTTATTAGAAGGCTCGAGAACGGAAAAGTGGTTTTAGGTACTTGATGATTGGAACAAGGCCTCCCATTCCTGGCCCTAGATTTTCCTTCCATGGATCCCTCCCTTGAGATGTGGAACTCCTCCCTCTTTTCATGGATCCTCAAATCCCTCTCCTTACCTATAAATCAATTGATCACTATCCACTAATGGTTAGTCACATTCATATCTAGCTAGTGAGGTTGGTCATTAGAGAGTTAGCTAGCTAGGTTTTTTTCCATCCTAGCGTTGAATTGTGCCCAAATGCTGCCCATTTTCAAAGGAAAAAAGGTGTTTGAATTCTAAGGTTTGGACTTGGAATCTCACTTGAAGGAGACTTCCAAACTCAAGGCTTCATTGGTTTTAATGCTCCTTTTTCATTCTATTAATAATACAATATATATTTTATTTCCATAAATGTGTCAATTATTTTCCTTTTATTGTAATGCTCCTTGATCTGTTACATAATTTTCATTATAAAATGTTATGATTTGCATGGTTTTGTTGTATCCACTTGAATATTTCTTGCAGACACTCATCTACACCAACGAAGAGGATATAGTGAGCTTGGAAGAAAAAGAGTCAAGGTTGACATCAAGGGTATTAGCATCAAAGTGAGGTGGGAGATATATCCTCCTTTGCATTTTATAATACAAAATAGGAAATATTACATGTAGTTGTCTTTTGTAGTTGCTAGACCCTTTCCTAGGACTAGACAGATCGTTTCTTTCCGCAGAAAGGATTATCTGCACAAAAAAATAGTGACTCTAATGGGAAGTACATAATCCTTCAAATCTCCTTTTGTTTTTGGTCTCTTTTGTTTAGTTTGGCCAACCTCCTAGTGATCTATAACTTTGATTGATTATGGATATGCATTTTGAGTGGTGTGTTGTTTAGAGTGTCAAGTCTGGATCTCTCTTCAATTTTGATTATCTTTTCTTAAGTTTTTCTTGCCCAACATGTTTTCTTTGAGGAATATAGTGTTGTCAGTGCAGATATTGTTGTGTATAGTCACACTTAAGACCATGTCTTCCACTGTCTTCCTGATTTGATCCAGTTTCTTGTCAAACACATTTTTCTCTGGAAAAAAGAGCATTGTCAGCATGGATTTTATTGACTAAAATCGTGCTAAAGACCCTATCAGCAGGGATTTGTCTTCTTATAGTAACAATGGTCTAGAAATTGAGATTTCTTAGGGTTTTTGTCAAAACGTATAGAATGTCTTGATCTCTAAAGTTTTTATCCTGCTCTATTTGCATATAATTTTTACTTATTGTTTTTAATATCTTTGTGGTTTTCAAAAGTTTTTTCCTTGTTTAAGTAGTGAAAACAAAATTAGGTTGAATCTTTAATTCTTTGGGTAATCAAATTTATTGTTTCTCTATTTTCATGTGTTACTGATTTGTTGTCTGATAAGAATTTTTTGTTCTTTTGGAAACCAGGAGAGAAATTGCATTTGCATTTGTTAAGCCTTAATCTCAAAGTTGATCATTACTTCTTAAAATTTCATTAGATTACATTACACTGAAAAGTTGTTTTTGAGATTTTCATTGATCATAGATTACATTGCTTGATGTTGAAACCTGATAAGTGCATATTCATTCATTTTTATTATTTTTTTTAAATATAATTTCATGTAGGTGAATTTTAGTGAATTAAAATTCAATTACTTTTCGGTTGTTGCATTGGAATTGTGAAGTTGAAATATCTAGTCAAGAAGCTCTTTTTTTCTACATATTGGATTGTTGCATCCATGTTTGCACTTCCTGACTAAACTAGATAGCTTTCATTGAAAATGAAAAGAGTCATTTTTTCATATTAGTTGCATCGTAGGTGTAGTCATGTGACATCCAGTTTGAGCCTTGAAATAGAAACATAATTCAAGATCAACTTTAAAATTCATCTCAATTAACCAAAGGATAATTTGGAATATTAATGCAAAAATCTAGACGTTTAGGCTAGAGACATGTTCCGACGTCATTATACATAGGAGTTGTCATTGTTTGACAATGTTTCATCCCTGGGTTGAAATCCATTCCACGTACGGAAGTGTATAGGACCGTTCTCTACATACCTTCGAGTATATCATACGATGCTCCACGCATGAAAAATATATTGGAATGCTCTCATTGAATGGTTACGCATTAGAGAAAACTACTATGGACTGCACTCCCATATACCGTCGAGTATATTTTGGGAGGCCCCTATAGGTTTCTATCCATCCATAGGTAACTGAGTCTACCGCCTTGTATACCGTGATACACCAAACACAACATTCAAGGAGATTCGCATCCGTATGTTAATTCCTTCATTTTCCAAGGTGTATATCGCAGTTCATGGTTTCTTAGTAAACCGTTATGCCTATATTCCCCTCTTTGATTTATTTTTGTTGTTAATTTCTAAAATTAATTGATTGACCATGACATAACATCCTCTTCATGGAACACCTCCTTAGTATATCTTAGGTTGATAATGATGGAAACTTTTCCTGAGTCTACCAATCAAGGAAACCCCTCTGACATGAATCCTAGTCCTTTTCCTCCTTTTCCAAATATTGGTGCTCCTTATATGGAAACGTTTCCACTTTGGTTATTTTTGACCCCTATGTTTTTGAATGTACAAACTTCTTCTCAACCAAGTTCTCTTCCACCTGAACAAAACCAACCTCATGTTGATCCTAAAGTTGACCCTTTTCCTTCTTCACCTATTTTTTATTCCTCCTGTTATTCATCTTCGCCTAGTGAAAGTCTTGATTCTAGTAACCAGGAATCTAAGAAGAAGAAGCCAAATAAGCAAGGTGTCAACCAAGAAATCATTGCTACAGATGCAACTAATTTGGACAAACCTTTCAATCAGCCCCTCAAATTGAAGTTCCCTTGCAGGTTATGTAAGGGTGACAAACTTCTTATATATTTTCCTGGTATTCCCAAGGTATTATAAGTGTGGTCCACATGCTCAAATCAGCCTTTGTCATCAGCCTCTAGAGATCATGCTGGTGATAAACCCTTGACTAGTGATAGTAAGGTCCATAGGGAAAATGGTAAAGTAAAATTTCCTTATAGGTTATGTGCAGGGAATCACCCTATTCACCTTTTTCCTTATATGGATGAAGCCTCAAAAGTGTTGGAAAACCTTACCTCTTCTCAGCCTTGTTTTCCAATTGGTTATAAAATTTTTACCCCTAATCCTCCACTAGTTGATGAAGTGATTGACTAGGATTCATCTCTAGTCAATACCAGTGAATACCATGAGCTTGTTCCCTACCAACCATTGGTTGAGAAGATGTTTGCATTGATTCCACATTTATTTGATCGTACCTTTCCCATAGATATTGAAATTCATACTGCTCATGTTCTTCTTGTTTCATCAGATTAGAATGAACAAGAGGGAAATCCTCTCATTCCCAAGGTCCAAGTGGGAGATCCTCATGTTCCCATAACACAAGCGAACAGTTCTCCCATTCCCATGGCACCCCCTCCAAGTACTACGGTCACTTATTTTGATTGGAGTCAACTAGTAGGATATTGTCTTCCTTCTTACGTTCCCTTTTAGATCACAGTACAAGCTTATAATACACTTTTACCTGGAACAATCATAGATGAAGGCTCATATGTTAGTATTTTGTCCTCAAATACCTAGAAAGATTTAGATTCTTCATAGCTTGTGCCCATTACCTAGAGTTTTTTAGCTTTTACCAGAGTAACCATTCAACCGTTAGAGATCCTTCCTAAGTTTCTTATTACTTTGGGAGGAAAAACCATCTATATCGATGTGATGGTTGTCCAAGGCCTTTTGGATTTTAATTTACTCCTTGGGCATGACTATATTTATGTCATGTTAGCTCTTGTCTCTTCTCCCTTTCATGTGATGCACTTCTCGCATGAAGTGTTAGCCACTTATAAATTTTTTTATAGCAAAAGGTGGCTAAAATTTTTTGAGCCTTCAAGGAACAAATTTTATTGCTAAAAAGTGTTGGCTCTTCAAGACTCTTCTAGGCCTCATGCCTCTCCTCTGTCCAAATCTTCACTACTGTTGCTTTTCTTATACTAAAAAATCTTGCTGATTCCCAAGGAAGAATACTACTACAAGCACCTTTTTCCCCCTTCCCTTATTCCAAAACTAACCTCATTTTAACCCTTTCATCTCCCATGAAAAATCCCTCATTTTCATGATTTTTCCCTTTCCCCTTCATCAAAACCCTTTGATAAGGTTTAAAGACTCCTTCTTTGCCTTATCGAAACCCCTCTAAACCATTAAAATGCATGTTTTATATCTATTTTAGTCTTTAGCCCCTCCTTTTTTAACCCCGGTCGTATTACCCTTCATATAACCCTCGGCCCCGCAGTCGGGCGCCAAGCCGCATTATAAATATATATAGAACCTTTGGTTATATGAATTTTTCGATTTTTATTATGTTATAAAATTCTCTGCCGGTTAAAAAACCCCCAGTCAATCCCCACCGTCGATCTGATTTGTAGATCAACAGCGTGGAGTCCGTTAGCCTGGTGGTCCACGCCAACCACTCACCATTCCAAAAACCGTGCGGTATTCATCGCACCGCCTTTGGGCGAGGGCGGTTTTTTCCCGATTGGCAGCGATTCCATTCAACAGTTGACACGTGGCCTGGGCACTGTTCACAAAACCATCGCCCATCACGCGTTAACATTCGGACATGGACCCGGCGCAAGATTGATGCGTGTCGTCCAATCTGAGGCTGCCCATCAGACGGCGATCGCTCACCGAAGATGCCCGATAGATAACCAGGCTATGGTGCGGTCATTGGAGCATCTCCGTCGTCGATCTGATCTGCAGATCGATGGCCCATATTTCATCTCCTAGATTCATCGCCCGGTCAACGTTTTCTGCTTTAACCTTCTGCCTCCTCTCCTAACCATCGATCTCTGTGCGATCAACGGCTCTGATTTAACAGATCCTACCGCCCTCCCTTTGATTCCTCTAATCAAAATCCTGACCATTGGATGATGCCATCCAACGGTCACGCTCCCTCCACATGCCTTCTGAAGTAGTAAACCTATATATGCATGGATTTTATAATTTTTGTTTGTATTTTGTAGGGTTTTCAATGGTTTTTCCGCCATGACCGAAGAAAATTCAGAAGCAGAGGGTGACGATCCTCCCACCTCTGATGCATCAAAGAAAATCATTTGCAGGTTTTAAATTCACGTATCATTAATGGTTCATGAGGCATTGATGCTATATCACCCCTACGCAGCCCTGCACACTAGAAAAACACAACAAGTCAATCACAAATCAAAGAGTATCAGTGTCGCAGACAAAAATATATCAGGACAGAGGATGGAAGACATATTTGCGGGGATCACGGATAAGAATGTTTATCAAAAGCCTAATCCCCGATTAAAACACAGATAAAGCAAGAAATCATAAAGGTTCATCGAACAGAAGGCCTCCACCGCCGCATTTGAGGCAAATTGATTCCTCCCAGCTACCACAAAGCCACTTGTGTCTCGAATTATTCAAACAAAGGCCGAAGTTATTGCTCAAATGAAGATATCTGCCTCTCAGCACAGCCAGAAAGTTACTTCTGCAAGGAAACTTAGTGATAAACATCTGCAGAGTTACTTCGACGCCACACAGAGCCTCAAAGGTCAACAACAGCTCCCACCGAGCTTAATATTTATGTAAAAACATTTAATACAGAGGAAACCTATGCAAGTTTCTTCATTGAGCCCCCCAAAGGCCAGAAACCATTAAATCTGTATTAATTGTAATTGAGATCTTTTATCAGATCTCACCTCCTCATTCTTCTATATATACTAATACAGAAGATGAGAGAGGGGTTGGTTGTAGAACTTTGAAATATATTTGAGCTTAAAATTATGATTGTAAATAGTGTTCATTGGCCCTTGGAGCTCTGTTTGTGCTAGATTAGTTAGGTTAGATAGTGAAGATGATTGCTGAACTAAAACATTGGACCTGAGTACTGTAACTGGTTTGACATCAATAACAAGTTGTTTCTTGGGATCCTGGTCTATATCATTGGTGAAGTACCCCTTTTCTTTGTTATTGTTTTCCTTCTATGTATGTCATATTGTTCACTATTCTCTGATAAATAACAGCATTTATAGAGTTAGGATTTACTATTTACCAGTACCCTTCTCTCACTGATAATCTTTATCTCAATGTTTTCCTCCAATTTGTTTATTTAAGAATGATTTAATACAGTTTAAGCAGTTAGGAATGCTGGAGTTCCTTCATCCTACTGTGTTCTTTAAACATTGTTCTTAAAAGTTATTTTCCTTATTTTCTTATTAAAGTTAGACTAGAAAAGTGATGGTTTTCCCTGTTTCTAGCTTCTATTCTCCAAAGGCAGATTCTGAAGGTTTCCCTTGGTATTGGCTGAAAGCAGACTAGGATTAAAAGTACCTTATCTGGTCTTAAGTTACACTTTGTTTCCCTTATATGTTTTCATACTTTCTGAAGGTAATTATGTGGATTACTGGATTGTTTTTCAATTAAGATGCTTTAATACAAACTTGCCCAAGAAGTCAATGGTTAGCCATGTTCTTGGTTGGTTTTAAACAGTTACTTAAGAGGCTTTTCTTGTTTGGACTAACTATAAATCCTTTGTGAAATTATTATCAGTTTCCACCCCTCCAACACTTTATTGTTTCCATTCCATCACTCTAATCTCATTAATCTTGTGATATAGATGACTTTCCCCTCGGATCACTCTTGATGTTGTTGCTCAATTAAAGCCCTGTTATGACTCCATAGCCCAATGTACTAAAAACTAGCGTTATATCTGTCTCTTTAGCCAAAGCTGTTTTATTCACTTGCAACTTCTCACCTTTGAAACTGTTTTGCATTTAGAACTTTCCCCTCAAGTAATATTCATGCTCAACCATCCAAAAAAAAAACAAAACCCTTGGCCTTCATAACTAGCTTAATATCATTACCCCAAATTTCAAAGACAAATCCATATTTGCACTGATTGGAGAGATCCCTCTCCAGATTTAGGAGGGCTAGATCCTAGAATCCAAAAGTTGGTTGAAATAATATTGCTTTTGCAGTTTTAGTCTCACCAATCTGCTAAAATTACAGATTCCTAACATTTCTGGCGACTCCGCTGGGGACTCAGTTGAATTTTCTGGTTAGGTTCCCTTAAACACTCCATGAAACTTTGTGAGTAGAAAGCAGCTTTTTCAAGCACTACAAAGAAATGGTAATCATGATGGAACTTGTTTGAATCAGTGACAAACTAGGTAAACCCTAGGATTCTCTTAAGCCTTTATCTAACCTTGAAAAATCAGCTGGCTTAGAGTAGACTGTCTTTGTCTCTTAACCGTAGCAAAGTTTTGAACAAAGTTAGGATATTCTTAGAAACCACACAATTGAAAAGGAACTTAGAAAATCTAAAAATATTTCATATTGGTATTCAATAAACATGGTGGTGGACCATAAAACCTTTTATCTCTCAAAAGAGCTAAAAACTTCCACTTGGTGACTACACAATCCTTAACAGACCTTAAGACTCCACTGGGAAGAACCCTTATCATTGTAATATCTTTCAAACTCAGTTAGAGGACTGTAGGATTAAAATTTGTGTAAACAGATTAGTTAACCTCTCAAAGATTGTTATACCTGGTTGAACTTTTCTTGTTTATTTGGGTCTGAAAAACACAGCATAGTGGCTCCTAGAAAGATTCATACTAGAGCCTATCCTGACCCTGATCCACCTGAGATAGTTGATAACCCAGAAATTATTCTTAGGAAGTCTCCTAGGATTAAATTGTCAACTTTTTTCAGATCACCCTTGAGAGCTAATTCAGTTCCTGAAAATCTTTCAGATCTGCAACAATCACAAGTTGACTTAGTGAATCCTTTTAGAACTAGGTATCTTGGTGATTTAGATCAGTTAGATTCTGAATCTTCACTTTCTTCTCCCGAAACAAGTGAACATTTTGGTAGCAGAGAAACAACACCTCCTGATTTACATTTCCTTTACAACCTAGGTGCCTCTCATCCAAGATCAGCTCAACAATATATTCTTGGTCCATCCACTTCTTCTCACCCTACATCCACTGTTCAAACCACTCCACTTCAGCCCACTTTCCCTTTTGTTAATCCACCTCTTGTAAATCCACCCCCACCACATATCATGGCAACATGGTATGCTCCCTTAGTCCTTCCTGCACCATTAGTTAATCTTCCACATGAATATCAGTCCAAAATTCCATTTTATGATGCTAGTAATGTTACAACTGCATCACAACATGTGGATAAGATGAATGACTACTTTGACAGAAATGAAATTGATGATGATTCTGTCAAGATTAGATTATTTGCTTAGAGCTTTGGGGGAGAAGTAAGAAAATGGTTCAAAGGTTTAGCCCCCCATAGTATTAATGATCTGCAAGCCTTCCATCAAACATTCTTAAACATATGGGAAGTAAATAAAAACCCTCTCCAAGTCCTTTCTGACTACAAGAACCTCCATAGAAACACTGGGGAAAGTGTGCAAGCTTATTGCACTAGATTCAATAGTGTGTATAATGCACTTTCCCCAGAACTAAAATCTCCATAGGGCTCAGCTCTAAACAAGTTTCCTGAAGGTTTTGACCCTGAGATGGCCTATCAGCTGAGAGAGAGAGATATTTTGCAACTCTTGAAGATATGCAAAAGGGTGCTCTCTCTGTGGAAGTCAACTTAATGGAGAAGAGAGAAAGAATGAAAAGAGAGTGTCCTTTAGAGAGGAATCTACACCCTCTACTTCCAACTCAAATATGGAGAAAATGATGGAGGAGATGATGAAAGAGATGAGCATAATTAAGAGAGAACAAGCCGGTCAAAACCAAACTGCTCCTAAAAAAGAAAACCAGAACCAAAACCATAATTTTAGAAGGAATCAACCTCCAAACAAACCCAGGGAAGATGATCAGCAGATCACCCCTCCCTTTCATCAAAACTATGTAAGTGAGGTTGAGGAAATAGATGAGATAATAGAGGAAGATGATATCAACATGCTGGGGGTGGATAATGATGACTTTGAGATCCATTATGATATAAAACAAGGTCTATACACACCTTATGATGACAGAAGAGATGATGATGAAAATTATTATCAAGACATGGAAAATGTCATCATAGAATCTCAAAAAGGATATGACCTTAGAAGCAAAACCAGTCAGCAAACTCCCAACAACAAAACCTCTGACAAATCTTCACAAAACAACACTGTAACCAAGCCTAAAATTGTCAAACAAAAGGATAAAAAAGTGGCTATAAATACTAGTAAAGAAAAAGACACTCAAAATAATGAAAAACAGAGTGAAGACATTAGTAGTACTAACACTTCAGCTGGTACTCCTGTGAAAACAATTTTTCCAAATGTAAATAGGAAAAATCAGCAAGCTAATATTGCTGATAGAATGTCAGCTAATAAGGCTGAAACCGACACTTTAAAGATTCAAACTCCTTTTAGCCTGGAGAAGGAAATTTCAAGATCAAAATCTTTGTTCCCTTGACTGAGTTAGCTGCCAAACATGTATATAGAACCCAAATTTTGAAGGCTTTAAAAATATAATAAAATGAGGACACAGTCAATCTTAATGATGACCAGCCCAAGATGATTTTTGGTCCTAAGATTGAAGGTAGATATCAAGAGGGACCTGTTCCTCCCTTTTATGTGAGTTTAAACGTTCACGACAAAAAATTTCACAACGTTATGCATGATTCCGGGGCTTCTCATAATTTAATGCCAAAAGCTGTAATGGAGAGCTTGGGTCTAGAAATCACCAGACCTTACAAAGACCTTTAATCCTTTGATTCCAGAAGAGTAAAATGTTTAGGATTAATCAAAGACCTCTGTGTTTAATTAGCCCAAATTCCAGCCAAATGTTTAGTCATGGATATCGTTGTGGCTGATGTGCCCCCAAAGTATGGAATGTTACTATCAAGATCTTGGGGGGCTAAGTTACAAGGGACTATGAAAATGGACATGACCTATGCGACTATCCCTGTTTTCAATCAGAATAGAAGACTTTACAGGGAATCCCATATGAAATTCACAGTTACAAGTCAAGACATACCACAAAACTCTCCCCTGTATTCTGTAAATACAGGCCTTGATTCTTTTATTATGTTTAATGATGAAACACTTACTGAAAAAGTCACTATAACAGAATTAATGGCCGATAGGGAGGAAGAGGAACACAACACAGAAGTGTCAAAACAGTTTGCTGCATTTAAAAACAGTAGCAAGACAAATAGAGGTCTTGAGCTTCAAGTTAGGTTCCCATTACTTTTGAACATTCACAATCAAGAAAACAACCCTCAAATAAACGAAAATCTTGGGGAATCAAAACAAATACAACTAAGTGTTGAGATTCCACAACAACCCTTGAGCACGTTAGTTGAAGAGGACAGTAACCAGGATGAAACCGAAAACAATCCTCTGTGGAGTATGTATTTTGATGGGTCATGCACTAAGAACAATGCTGGTGCAGGTGTCTGGATTAACAACACTGAAAACAACCACACAGAAAGAATTTCCTGCAAATTAAACTTTCATTGTTCCAATAACATAGCAGAATATGAATCCTTTCTCTTAGGCTTACACCTATTGAAAAAGTTAGGAGCCAGAAGAATCAATGTGTATGTGGATTCAGAGTTAGTCATTAGGCAAGTCAATGGGGAATATAATACAAATCATCCTATACTTAGAGCCTACCGAAACGACGTCATGGACCTTTTGAAAACATTCGAGGAATCCAAACTGTCTTTTGTCCCAAGAAAAAGAAATATTGCGGCCCATAATTTAGCCTTTGCAACTAGAACATTATTAACGCCATATAGCACCAAAGAATGCACAACCCAGATAAAATTTAAACCAGATGTGCCTGATAATGAGAAATATTGGCAGGTGTTTGACAATGACAAACAAATAGAAGACTTCATGCAATTCAGAAATGAATTCGAACTACACAGTTCGGACTCAGACTATGAAACAGACTGCAGTGAAGAAAATTTTATTAGTGAAGAAGAGTCGTCTCCTGAGCTTTTCAATATTAATCTTTTGGCTAGAAAACCAAAAAATAATAAAACATAATTAAATGCAGAGTTAGAAACAGAGGAGTTAGAAACCCTGCATTCTAAAGATGAAAGTTTGCCAATAGGTCTGGCACCTTTAGAAGAGTTGTTTGATTTTAACGATGTGGCAAATAAACCAAGACTAGAATCTGTAGAGACTGAAGTGGAAGAGTGCAATATAGGCAATAAACTTAAACCTATGATGATTAAATTGTCTAAGACTTTACCAGCTCACATTAAACTCAAATACATAGAGTTGTTTAAAGTATTTTCTGATGTTTTTTCATGGAGTTACGAAGATCTTAAATCCTATGACACTGAAATAATACAGCACAAAATTCCCCTCAAAGAAAACAAAAACCATTCAAACAGAAACTGCGCAGAATAAACCCTGTTCAATTTCCTTTGGTTCAGAAGGAGATCATGAAAATGTATGAAGCTGGTATTATTTTCCCTATTAGATATTATGAATGGGTGTCAAATTGGTGTCAGTTAGGAAGAAAACTGGATAAATCAGGCTTTGTATAGACTTTAGAGACTTAAAAAAAGCTTCATTGAAAGACAACTACCCTATACCTAAGATGGACCATATTTTACAAACGGTGGTAGGGTCTAGAAGAATTTCTTTGCTGGATGGCTATTCAGGGTACAATCAGATCTTAGTTCACCCTGCTGATCAATTAAAGATAGCCTTTACTACACCATGGGGCAATTTCATGTATGTGAAAATGCCTTTTGGTCTAATGAATGTTGGAGCAACTTTTCAAAGAGCCATGGACATAGCATTCTCAGAAGAACTGGGTTTCTTCATCATTATATACCTTGATGATGTCACTGTGTTTTCAAAAACAGATGAAGAGCACTTAGAACATTTGAGAAAAGTTTTCAAGAAATGCAAAAAGTTTGGAATATCTTTAAACCCTAAGAAGACACTTTTCGGTCTCCAAGAAGGTAAACTTATTGGGCACATTATTTCTAAGGAGGGTATAAAGATAGATCCAAAGAGGATTGAGGCCATATTGCAAATCTCCCATCCTCGAAACATCAAAGAGTTGCAATCTTTCATTGGAAAGATTAACTTTTTGAGAAGGTTCATCCCTAACTTGGCTGAGCTCCTTAGGAATATCACAAACATGTTGAAAAGGGAGCAAGGGGTAAAATGGACCTTGGAAGCAAAGAAGTCTTTTGAGCTGGTGAAACAAGCGTTAACCAAAACACCAGTTCTTATAAGTCCTAATTTTTCAAAGGATTTTTATATTTTTTCATTTGCATCAGAACATACCATAGCTGCTATCCTTTTACAGAAAAATCTGCAAGGACAAGAGCAGCCTATTGCATTCTTTAGCAAGGCACTGAGGGATGCCCCTTTGAAGTATAACGTTATGGAAAAGCAAGATTTTGCTTTGGTTAAAGCTTTGAAAGACTTCAGGGTGTACATCCTTCACTCACACATCATTGCCTTCGTCCCAAACTCAGTTGTTAAAGACATTCTAACACAGGACCCAGATGGTAAGAGAGGTAAGTGGATTGTTTTTATCCTTGAATATGATTTAGAGATAAAACCCACTAAACTCATCAAAGGCCAAGGTCTAGCTAGATTAATGGATAAATCCAATTTTGAAGTTCTTGATATTAATATTATTAATGCTTTAGATGATCAAGAGGAAGTCTCAACTCCCAATGTTGAAAACCATTTTATGAATTCCCCTTGGTATGCTGATATTGTTTATGTTTTTTTTAATTTGAATACACCTCCTGGTTTGACAAAAACAAAGGCAATATTCCTCAAATTGAAAGCTGTAAACTATTGCATTATAGATAGATGTCTTTATTTGAAAAATGCAAGTGGTGTATTGCTTAAATGTTTGCCTGAGTTTGATGCAGAGAAGGTTAAATACCAGTTCCATGAAGGAGAGTGTGGAGGTCATTTATACTGGAAGACAACAACCAACAAAATTTTGAGGGCTTGTTTCTATTGGCCTACTCTTTTTCATGATATACATAAGATGATCATAGCCTATCAAAAATGTCAACTTTTTGAAGGCAAAAGAAAACTGCTACCCCTACCTCTACATCCTATTACTGTTGAAGCCCCATTTCAATAGTGGGGACTTGAATTCATAGGAGAAATCCATCCACCATCTTCTACCCAGCATAGATGGATTCTCACTGCCATAGACTATTTCACTAAGTGGATAGAAGCCATACCTTCTAGACAGGCCAATGATTTAGTTATCATAAAATTTATGGAGACTAACATTCTCTCTAGGTTTGGCTATCCTACCAAGATTATCACTGATAATGCAACATCATTTGGATCAAGGAAGATGGTTGAGTTCTGTCATAAATATCAGATAACATTGGGGAATTCCATGGCTTATTACCCCCAGGGTAATGGCCTTGTAGAATCCTCAAATAAAATTTTAGTGAACATAATCAAGAAACTATTGGAAGACAACAAAAAGTATTGGCACACAAAGCTAATTCATGCACTGTGGGCTGACAAATTGACTTTGAAGAAATCCATTGGCATGTCACCTTTTCAGTTGGTGTAGGGTACTAATGCAATTTTTCCAAACAGCCTTGGTGTACCAGTAATGAAGTTGATTCAAGAGTTGCAAACTGAAGATAATGACATGATCCAAAGAACAAATCAGACCATCCATCTTCAGCAAACCGGAGAGGAAGTTTATAAAAAAGCATTGCAGAAACAGATCAGCATTAAAAATCGTTTTGACAGAAGAACAAAAGCCAAAAATTTCAAAATTGGGGACCAATTTTTAAAGTGGGACTCAAGGAGGGAAGACAAGGGAAAGCATGGAAAATTTGACAACTTATGGCTTGGCCCTTACTATATTCACTCAGCTGCTGGTAACAATGCATTTTTCTTGCAGGAGTTGAATGGAGGAGAATTGTTTAGGGGTCTTGTCGATGGCAGGATGCTTAAGCATTACTTCTCTTGATCAGTGCTATGTTTTGAAGCCTTTTTATCTTTTTCATTATAAATATCTCATCCACCATTGCATTCAAAGTTAGAAAAGTCAAAATTACAAAAACAAAAGAAAATAAAGAAAAGAGGGCAAATTGTGAAAACAAGAAAGGTATAGCCCCATACCAAAAAAGAGAAACAAATTCTGAAAGTGTGCAATCTTAAATGCCACTCCTACAAAACACACTTCTAGTTAGTCAAATAGCCTAATCTTGACTAATTAGTTTTAAATGTTCTGCTGATAGGATAGTGAATTCGATTTGCCAAACTGTTTAATCTTGGCTTATCAGTAGATAGATTAGGATAGAAATTAAAGGTTCAAACAAGATCAAAATCTGAACCTAGGGTTTCAAAAATAAAATGACTCGAAACTACTTCAAAATTCTTGAGTCAAAAAAGATGTAAATCTAGTTCAAATCAACTCAAAAGCTGAACCAGAGAACAAAGAAAAACAACTCAAACAAATTCAAAACAGAGTTGTAAACAGAGAAGGTAGTACTTTGGACTTTCAGATCTTAAGCCTTCCATTTTGATTTAATTTTTTGTAAAATAAATGTCTATGTGCAGCTTTTTTTTATGCCATAGATCGCAGCAAATCAAACAGCTTAATCTTGACTTGAATGTTTTTAAATTTATGTTTTAGAATTTAGAGAATAAAAATCTGTTGTACAGTTTAATCCCAACAAATAGTAGAATAGGTAGAGAAGCATCTGAACTCAACTGTTTAATCTGAGTTCAGGGAGAAATAAGGAGTAGAATTATATTAGTTTTATGCTTTCAAAAGAATAAAATGTTGTAAAAGAGTTTGCCAATCCAAGTGCACTCTAAAGAAGAAAAAATGTTAGATCAGTAGGATTGGGTAGGTAGAAAGTTTGTATTGATGAAGGTCCATTGCTTTCATGGCTGCTAATATGTTTTCAGAGAAGATCATCCTAGCAAAGGAAGGGCAGCTCAATGGATCAGGCACAGGTCAGCCTCCCAAAGAACATAATGGATGTGGCATAGGTCAGCCTCCCAGAGAGTGCAAGTCTAAAATTCTTGATGCCTTCAAGAAGGCATCATCCCCAAGTGGAGCCACTGTTAGCCAGCTATAAAATTTGTTATACCAAATTCTAGCTAAAAACCTTTTTGAGCCTTCAAGGAACAAATTTTATAACTAAAAAGTGTTGGCTCTTGAAGACTCTTGAAGGCCTCCTGCCTCTGTCCCAATCTTCACTACTGTGCCTTTTTCCCCTTTAGAAATCCCGCTGATTCCCAAGGAAAAACACTATTGCAAAAGCCTTTTTCCTTTTCCCCCTTTGCCAAAACTAACCTCAGTTTTTATCCCTCCATTTCCCATGAAGATCCCTCATTTTCATATTTTTCCCTTTTCCCTTCTTCAGAATCCCCTTGATAAGGTTTAAAGACTCCTTCTTTGCCTTATCAGAACCCCTCTAAACCTTTGAAAATCATCAAAAATCCATAAAAATCATATTTTTTATGTATTATGGACTTAAGCCCCCTTGGGCTAAGTCTTTAGCCTTTCCCCTCCATGCGTCTTGGTGTTAGAACCAAGCGCTAACCTTTCGAGCGCCAAGCCAATTTATAAATTAATATATACCTTTGGTTATGTTAATTTTTCAATTTTTATTATATCATAATTTTTCCGCCAGTCTAAAATTCAAATCAATCTCCACCATCGATCTGATCTGCAGATCGATGGCGTGGAACCTGTCACCTCGGTGGTCCCCGCCATCCACTAGCCCATTCCAAAAACCGTGCGGTATTCATCGCACCACCTTTGGGCGAGGGCGTTTTTTTCCCAATTGGTAGCGATTCCATTCAACGGTTGACACGTGGCCTGGGCACTGCTCACAAAATCGCCATCCATCGCGCGTTAATGTTCAAACATGGACACATCACGATATTGATGCGTACCGTCCGATCTGAGGCCTCCCATCCGACGGCTATCGCTCACCGAAGGTGCCCGATAGTTAATCGAGCTACGGCGTGGCATTCAATAAATCTCTGACGTCGATCTGATCTGCAGATCAACGGTCCATATTCCATCGCCCTGATTCATCACCTGGTCAAACATTTTCTGCTTTGACTTTCCATTTTCTGCTCCCGACCGTCGATCTCTGCACGATCGACGGCTCTGATTTAAATTATTCTTCCACCTTCCTTTTTTTTTCTCCCGATCAATCTCGACCATTGGATGATGCCATCCAATGGCCCCGCTCTCTCTGCATGCCTTCTAAAGCAGTAAACCTATATATGCATGGACTTTATAATTTTTGTTTGTATTTTGCAAGGTTTTAAATGATTTTCTTTCCATTTTTGAAGAAAATTCGAAAGAAGAGGGTGACGATCCTCCTTCCTTCGATTCACCAAAGAAAATCATCACAGGGTGTTAAAACCACATTTTCATCAGTGTTTCTTTAGGCATTGATACCATATCGCCCCTGCGCAGCCCTGTACATCAGCAAAAAACATGAATCAAGCACAGTGAAAGAGTATCAGTGCAGAAAACCAGAAATATGCCAGAATAGAAGATTGAAGACAGCTATTGTGGGGATTACGTCTAAGATGCTTATCAAAAGCCTAATCCCCAAGTAAAACACAGTTTAAAGAAAATCTGAAGTGTTTTATCGACAGGAAAACCTCCACTGCCACAATTGAGGCAAATTGATTCCTCCCAGCTACTAAAATGCCACTTGTGCCTCAAAGTATTCAATCAGAGGCCGAATTTATTGATCGGGATCAAATATTTGTCTCAAAACGCAGCCAAAGAGGAAACTCTGCCAAGGAAATTAATGACAAACATCTGCAGAGTTACTTCAATGCCACACAGAGCCTCAAAGGTCAACAAAAGCTCCCACTGAGCTTAAAACTTTATGTAAAACATTTAATGCAGAGTGCACCCATGTAAGTTTCTTCATTGAGCCCCTCAAAAGGCCAAGAAGCCATTAAATCTGTATTAATTGTAGTTGAAGATCTTTTATCAGGTCTCACCTCCTCATTCTCCTATATATACTTCTGCAGAAGATGAGTGAGGGGTTGGTTGTAGAACTTTGAAATATATTTGAGCTTAAACTTCTAATTGTAAATAATGTTCATTGGCCCTTGGAGCTCTGCTTGTGATAGATTAATTAGGCTGGATAGTGAATATGATTGTTGAACTGAAACATTGGATCTGAGTACTGTAACTTGTTTGACATCAATAAAAAAGTTGTTTCTTGGGATCCTGGTCTATATCAATGGTGAAGTGCCCCTTTCTTTGTTATTGTTTTTCCTTCTATGTATGTCATATTGTTCACTATTCTCTGATAAAGAACATCATTTATAGAGTTAGGACCTACTTTATATCAGTAACCTTCTCTAACTGAAAAGCTTTATCTCAATGTTTTCCTCCAATTTGTTTATTTAAGAATGATTTAACATAGTTTAAGCAGTTAGGAATGCAGGAGTTCCCTCGTCCTACTATTTTCTTTAAACATTGTTCTTGAAATTTATTTTCCTTATTTTCTTATTAAAGTTAGACTAGAAAAGTGATGGTTTTCCCTGTTTCTAGCTTCTATTTTCCAAAAGCAGATTCTGAAAGTTTCCCTTGGTGTTGACTGAAAGCAGACTAGGTTTAAAAGTACTTTATCTGATCTTAAGTTTACACTCTGTCTTCTCTTGTATGTTTTCATACTTTCTGAAGGTAATTATGTGGATTACTGGATTGTTTGTCAATTAAGTTGCTTTAATACAAACTTTCCCAAGAAGTCAATGGTTAGCCCTACACTTGGTTGTTTTTAAACAGTTACTTAAGATGCTTTTCTTGTTTGGACTGACTATAAATCCTTTGTGAAATTATTATCAGTTTCCACCCCTCCAACACTTTATTGTTCCCATTCCATCATTATAATCTCAATAATATTGTGATGTAGATGACTTTCCCCTTGGATCACTCTTGATTTTGTTGTTCAATTAAAGCCCTATTATGACTCCATAGCCCAATGGACTAAAAACCAGCATTATATCTATCTTTTTAGCCTAGCTGTTCTATTTACTTGCAACTTCTCACCTTTGAAACTATTTTGCATTTAGAACTTTCCCCTCAAGTAATATTCATGCTCAACCATCCAAAAAACAAACAAAAACCTTGGCCTTCATAACTAGCCTAATATCATTACCCAAAATTTCAAAGGAAAATCCATCTTTACACTTATTGGAGAGATCCCTATCCGGATTCAGGAGGGCTAGATCCTAGAATCCCAAAGTTGGTTGAAATAATGTTGCTTCTGCAGTTTTAGTCTCACCAATATGCTAAAATTACATATTCCTAACACCCCTTACTTCCCCTATAGCGTCCATGCATGATAAACTCCTCCAAGAAAAGGATGCCATATTATCAATCAGGTGTCCAAGTTGTCCCTCCAACATATTGCAATCTAGCCTCCTCGGGTGAGCATCCCCAAATAGTTGTCATGTAGAAACAAATATCCATGAAGGGAATAATGGGCTGTCTAAGGGCCTTCTCGAGGCATGATATTTGATATATAATGGGACTCATCATCCCCATATGAATCTTCCATCCCCAATAAATCATCCATACAACATGAGCCGCCTCCAAACATGGCAAATCATAGAAAAATCTCTCCACCTTTGAGCTCCGGAAAAGAAGGTGGGCTGAAAATATGAATATGGCAAGCTCCATTGCTTACCCCATGCTATCCTCACCTCCACTTATGATTAGTGGAGTGTGTGCTAGTCAAGGGCTGCAAATGTATCAGCTTCCAAGTGGCAACATGAAGAGCAATCCTCCAAGGATCTCTCCTCCATCAATCATAATCATTGCCCAAGATATGTCATCCGTGATGAGTAGGACATGATCATCATAGAATATGCCAATGACATGTTCGCTATAGGTTATACCATGTGCATCAAGGTACAAACAATGTCTCATAGGGTTACAACACAACCTCATCCACCGAAGCCGTAAAAATAACATGGCAAGTATTGTACAGAAATATCACCTCTACTACCGAATAGTAAATAGATGAGTGAATCAGCAATAAAAGATAAAATACATGCCCATATACATACAATGGATGGATAACATCACCAAAGCTCATGGTCCACCTCAAAGAAAGTAAAATAAGTGGTTGTGGTGACCATGTCTCTCCTCATGTTCCCATTAGAACATGCCATGCATAAATTGTGGGAATCATCTCTCAAAGACACATTCAGCTCATGTGTCAATCCAAAAATCATGCTCCCAATAATAATATGGACAATATCAGAAAATGGGAACATGCTCATCATAAAAATATAGGAAGTAATCGATGGTTTCATATGGTGCCACCGGAAAGTACCACCGCCTCTCAAGAGTGCATAACGTAGTTTTGAAATCGTCGCTTAAGAAATTTACAAAGCAAGATGTTTTGAAGTACAATGACAATCATATGAATTAGCTGAACATGTGTAGAGTGGAAAACATTTTCCCAAGGCCATGTGGAATATGGCCGACTCCATCATATGGTTTGGCCCAACTTTTCTCATGAAGCAACACAGAAAAATCTGCCCCTTTGAGGAGCCACACCGCAACATAATGATAAGAGGATGCAAATCAGAAAATGAAAACAATGCTCTTACCATAGGCTGGAGATAAAATGATAGATGGATCCATGTGTGTGACTTTTCCCCAAGTGACAAAGATTGTGAGCTCATGCAAAAAGGCTTTTGCCCATGCCAATCTTTGTTCTCAAAGATGGTCATTGTCAAGAACACTTCGGGTGATGCTACCGCAAATGTGAAGCTTTTCCCAAGATGAGCGTTCCCGATCAATCCAAGCTAAGGGATTAATCCCTTTTAACTATTAGAGTGCCCTCTCTACTCCCCGAAACATCATATATCATATGAGAGAAAATATTCTTGTGCTCTCTCCAAGATAGTCCAAGCAAACCCAAGCGTTTTGTTGCCTCATGCCGACATCATGTAACTCTATGTGTGATGAAGGTCCATGACTGATATATATGCAATATCGGCTCCATGTATCCCTACCCTCTACTGCTCAATGATGTAAACATCTTGCCACTTCTCCTTTCTCCCATCCTCCTCAGGAAAGGGGTACACCGTTGGATGGCCAAACTCCTTCAAGAGAGCCAACGTAGCCAAGCCTCACGTCGCAAGATCACATATTTGCAAGTGGAAAATCAGCCCCTAGTTTATCCACCCACAAAGCTCCTTGTGGATGTCTTTTTCCTCCTTCCTCCTCTTTGGTACCCTCCCATGAGGGCTACCATTCTCCCAAGCCATATCTTCCCTCTTGCATTTCATGGAAGGTTGAAATGCAACTCCTCGGGATACCTTCTAGAGAAGATCTCTTATCCATGAATATGTTGGATCCATGAGGACCCAAATGTGATGGAGTTAATATCTCCTCTCCATCCATGCTTTGGTCAGCCGTTGCCGATTCCTCCAATGATGCGCATTTGTTTCATCCTCCACTTTAAAATTTGATTCATTGTTTTTCATGTGCCAGGTTCACTCCATCCTCCAAAATTCACACTCCAACCTCAAGGGCTGGAATGCAACTCAACCAAAATGTACATAGATGAGGTTTATTCTTCTCTTGGAACCCATTGCATAAAGGAGTGGCCATGGTGCTCTAAAATAGCAAAATGTGTAGATTCCTGGACCCCCAAAGATGATTTTCCACAATCTTTTTTAAATGATTTTCCTCAAATGAAAAGTGGAACTTCACTCATACCTTGGTGGAACTTGGGGTTTTCTTCTGTGGCTGAATTATTTGTCTCCTCCAATGCAATGGCTGCCTCATCCATAGATGTAGAAGGCTTCCCTTCCAAAGCCGTGACAACGTTGGTGCAATTCTCCTCCCATGGTGGAATGGCTTTCTCCTCCTTTGTCCTCTTTCCATCAAGGGTTTGGATCAACCTTTGAGAAAATTCTACAAAAGAGCTCACCCTTGAATGGACCAAGGGTTTGCACCACCAAATAGAGGCTTCATCCTCCATGTGTGGTGGCCGTGAACTCCATTGGTTCTTTCTCTCGCCACCGGGATGTAGCAAGAAAAATGCCTCTATCTTTTTCACCCAAGCTCTAGCCGAAGTATTCCCATAAAATGTAGACAATAGAAACCTATTTCCTCTCGATTCCTCTTTTTTTCCATAGGGCCTCTCTCCCTTCTACCGAATAAACCGTGAAACGTTAAAGCTCTAATGTTGCTGGTGTAATGACTTATACCCATTCAGGGTATTGACTTTAGAACTCAAGGATCCAAGCATCTCTCATGCTTGCTTTCTTCTTGAGAATAGGAAGGCACAGACCCCTTCCTCTTCTTCTTTTCTCGCTTCTCCTCCCTCGGGGAGGCTCTTATTTGTCCCGAAAGTGATGAGATCAAGCTCATCTTCCAATCATCTTCTTCTTCTTCTTTCTTGGGCTGGTGCCGAAGCTGAGCCACAGCATGCCCATACCACCGTAATGTTCTTTAGGAATGCTAGCAATCCATGGCCAGAAAACTCATTCTAGAAATGGAGGTAGCGAGATTTGATACCAAGACCCGGATCCTTAGAATAATGTGGCCTAAGACCGAAATCAAGGATTGGGACCAAGATACATTTCTATGGTGGTGAGACAAGTCACACCTAGTTCCCTTCGTAATTTCTCCTAAAGAATGGGGCTTCAAAAATTTGTGATCATACAATGGATTCATTATTTTCTGCTGAGCCTACATATATGAAGATACAAATAGCCAATAAATCTATATTTCAGCAGTAAAAAAGTACAATTCTTGAGGATTCAATCACTTAAATTAGGCAATGAAAGCCTCAATGAGTCTTGTACATGAAAAAATGAAGGCACACTGCTACATAAAGAGAGCCATGGCTAAAACTGCGTTAAATACATGGAGAGACTACATCATATAAAATGGAACATAATGATATGACACTAATAGCAAAATAAAATGAGGGGGAGAAAGCCTCAACTTCAGAAAATATTTCATACAACAATCCTTAGGAGGATTGGCTACAATACATGTACAAAATATGAAAATACAATAATGCTCTGAGTTAAGGTTAAGCAACTAATAAAAAAATAGGAGGAGATGGTTGAATATGATATGAAATCCTCCGAAATGGCCTCCTCCAATGGAAATCAAGTGAAAGGTCGATCCTTTCACCTAAGATCTCACCCTCCAAATGTCCTGCTAATCCCTCACATCAAATGCTCTCCAAGAATAAACGATGTTCATGAATGATCAAGACCGAACATGATGGAAAGTGGTTGGCCTAATGCCAAATATGGTATAATAAGCTCATAAACCTCCTTCGATCTCCCAAAGGGATGGAAGCCCCTCTCCTATGAAAACAAGCCAAGGATGGTGTTGTAGAAAACCTCCCAAAGAACACGAGCAACACCTAGCAACATTGCACAATATCCACCGAAACTATGATGATGATGAAGGATAATGCTTGACCTTAATGTCTAAAATATAGATTTAAATCTTCCAAGAGCTACTCAAGAAGGAGAGGAAATCCTAAACACGGATTCCCTGGAATTCTTGCTAACCAAAGAAGATGTTGTTGCAACTCCACCCACTCAAAGATGAACAATACTCAAGATGATCTACAATGGCTACATTGCCCTCCTTTTAAACAATGTGACTCCCTCTCAATGGACCCCACTCATTATATTTCCTCTCTGCAGCTTCCCCTCCTTACCCCACTACGCTCTGCTGTTCTTCGACCATGCCATCGCGTAGTTTGACTTAGTCAAACTCGACCTAGCCTCTTTGCAAAAGCCCCCTTTCACACATGGAGGTGTGAAATCAGGCTCCAAAAGTGATCCTCCCTCATTCCAAGAGGATTTTTATTCTCTATCCAAGAAAGGAAATGTATCCCTACTCATTTTATTTATCTTGGTGAAAATTATAAAAATTAATGTTCCATAGAAATTGGGAACATTACATAGAAATAGAGTATGGTGGATTTATTATGGGTATCCGATCATTTTCACATAAAAAGCATGCAAAAATGTTGGCTAATTGGGGGAAGGTAAGTTTTTTATAAATTTGCCACATTAGTGGAAAAAGAAGGTACAGTTTGAGGTTTTATCTGTAAGGCTTGGAAAATTCTCTCTGAAGAAACATAAAAGAATACCTCATTGTTATGGGAAATTACTATTTTTGGTTGGGGGAGGTATCTAAGATGAATTTATAATATAATTCAGGAAAAATGCTGAGGAAATAAAATTTATAAGAAACACTCCAGAGTTCTCCAAATCATCGCTTTGATCTGAAGTGCTTTTATTTTTCCAATTACAGTGTTCATATGTAAGCTAAATCCTCAACTTGGTTTGCTTATTGGTATTGGGTAGCAATTAGAGTAGTTTTATCAAACTGGGTGACACTATTTATCATGGGATCTTTCTTTGGGAATTCTTCCCTTTCCCTTGTTTGATGAAATTGTGGATTAGAGAGGGAAAAATTAAATAATATAGAATTAAAACTGAATTGATAAACCAGATTTACAGAGGAAAATGGAAACACACGTAGACTCATTTAACCGAATTTGCGCAGGAAAATAACTCGCAAATTTGCACCGTAACTCGCAAATACTACCTCCACTCAAAATTCAAAAATATTGATATGGAAATATCTCACAGGTGTATGATGGATTTTATAGCTAGTGGGATAAGAATTGTAACAATTTTTTACAATTTTGGGAGCTGGGCATTTATTTGTAACAAATCAAGCTAAGTAGGAGGAGTTTAATGTATAACATCCATTTGCAAATTGGCAAGTGAGATTTGAAAGCAACCATAGAATAACGTGGATGAAGGGAGGTGACATGGATACTGAAAGGGATGACAGATGGAAGTGCATGAATTGTGTGAATAAAGAATATTAAATGAGGGAAAAAGTGTTGGATAGTCCGCCAAGAGAGACAGACATAGTTTGGGGGTGGCGAAGGGTAAGCGTAACTAAGGGATCTCTGGAAAATTCTCATGCGCCACACAGAATGTGTTTTATTGAAACCACCCCAAGAGCAACCCGCCCCCCCACCTCCGTTAAGTCTCAAGGGTCGTGGGGCGGCAAAACCATCCTTCATCGTTGATCTCCATGCGTAATTATCATCAACATCATACACTTGTGTTATCTTTATTTAAAGCAACAAAAATATTATGTACCTTGACCTTAATTATTAATAAAACTTAAATAAAATAATTGTAAATAATTGAAAGAAGGGCCCATTTTATATTTTTATTATATTTGTTTTTATACATATTTTTTATCCCATTTTTTTTTTATGAGCTAAAAAATTAAATGAAAAATATTTTTTTGCAGCCATCACCGTTGGATAAAAACCAAATAATCGTAGAAGATTACTATATTTATAGAACACGAATAAGAAGCCCTGAGAAACTATGATATCGTTGAAAATTTAAATGTTACAAGTAATACCTTTTTTCCAAGTAAAATGTACATAAAACAAGGTTTCAAATACCAGCATATCACATTGTTATTGGTTGAATTCCCCACCCAATCTATATTAATTGTCTTTCAGCCGAGAGTGCTATTCAATAGAGATAATAATGTTAGTGTTATCTTGATTCAACAATATTTAGATGAAATACAATAATAACTTAAGAGAGACTGACTACAGGCAAGAGATGGATAATGGGAATCAATAATAAAGAATAGTGGAGTTAGAATCCTTCAGATTGTTGGTTACCATTAACTACAAAATCATTTCTAGAACTCAACTCAGGGAGAAAATTTAATTCATGTACATTAGAAAGATTTATAAAGGTCAAGATGGTGCAGAAAAACACACAAAAATGTTACAAATGATCTACAACAGTGTTGACCGACACGATGAATTTTTCCCTATTTTTGGCAAGATATTTCTCCTTCACATGCAAGGAAGACAATTCAAAAGAAGAACTCATCCGGAACCTTTTTAACGAATCCACATTAAGCCTCAGACAAAGCCAAGACATAAGATCAAGAATTCTAAAAGAAGTCGATGCTCATTTCGTCAAATGGAGAACAATATGGTTTAGAGCTTCAAATGAATAATGTTAACTTAGAAAAAATGTAACAACAAGAGGTATAAAATACCCACATATCCTTTGAGAAATATAAGTAAGAAATCACTTACATACCAAGGGACACAGTCGTGGTAAATAAAAGTATATTTGTTGCGTATGTTTCAATGGCAGGTTGTGGACCTAAAAATATGCTCCAAGGAAGGCTATGATAAGAGCTTGTGTTAACTAGATGATGCCCATGGAAACACAACAAATTGATAAAATGGGGGAGACAAACACAAAAATCAACTCAGTAGGATCTGATTCGCTGATGCCGATGTAGAGGCATGAGAAATACAAATAAAATAGGGAGGAACAACACATAAAGAGGTGTAGAAATTTGAAGCCTCCAAAGCGCGAAGAAATGAACTAGAGAGTTTGGGAAAACTCTCGGGAAAGAGAGAAAGAGAGATACAGAGAACATTTTTGTTGGAGTGTTAAGAACAAAATCTAGAAAGGTTGTTTTCTAGTCTTTTTTTCATTGATTGTCATTCAATTTTTCTCATCATGGTTAAATAAGAATAAGGCAACTTAGTAGTTCATAAAATACCAAATTGGTAAATAATATCAGATAAAAGATTAGAATGTTAGCTTGTATTCATAGTCTCATCGATAAGCATGCTCTCATCTTTCCACCATATATCACCATATTTATTAAGTGTCTTTAATTTGAATCAAGTTGCTTTCTTGTTTATGCTACCATGTCTATTGACCAAAGTTGGATTAAACTTAGCTTTTAATATTTATTTTGTGTTTATTAACATATTTATTGTATGATGTTTACTCGTGCACATAACATATTAATAATGAATATTTAAATTGCATATTTTTGTAGCATATATTCATTGTTATAACTATCAATCATGATATTTTCCTATATAAAAATGTTGTCTTTCTAGAAATCTCATTTCAAATTACATTTGCACTATTTTGTTTTAACCCGCAAGAAATTGATGTACTTCATGTTACACGAGGCTACCAATATTATTATTGGAAACAAATCAACTCGATGCATTATAACTTTTAGTCACAATTGGAGTTCTGCCATTATTTATTACGTGAGGTAGATAGGTTGGGATCGCATTGATGATTATGTCCATTTAAAGCATAAAAATCCACAAAATGTAGAAACGACTAAAAGAAACAAAATCTCACATAGGAGGGTAGGTGACGGATGTCATCACGAACTTAAGCTTCTTCAATGATAATGAAGGTTCATGAATTCTCAATGTGTATTAGATTTCTCGTATTTTTATATTATTATGGGTCACTATTAAGTACCGTGTGACTTCATGGTCATGTATAGAGTCCATAAATCAAAGGGAAACCACACCCATTGGACAAGTGTACGTCTAACAATGGCAAATGAAAAGCCATTGGTTCATGTTTAGTGACAAAGAAAAAAATAGTAATCAAAATTTAAACACAGAGACACGAAAAGCACACCTTATAAAAGTGGCCCTCGACTTTCATCACCACACATTTTTTATCTCTTCTCGCATTGACACAATGCTGGTCCTTTTTTTAGAGATGGAAAAGAAGGGTTATTTTGTCATGAAATGGGCGGTGAAAGACCACCATATTATTGTTGGGCTTTCCACATAGTGGTAGTGTGGGAAAATGTGAAATTAGTAGCATAAAATTAACCATATTCATTTTTATTTCCACAACTTACTAGAGGGTAACAATGTGAGGGTCATGCAAGTGCCATCTCGCTCTCGCAACCAACTTTTCCTTTACTAAGTTCGGCATAGTGAGGGTTATAGATGGTTGGCTTACCGATGGACCGGGAGGGAACATCAAAAATGTTGGGTGAAAGGGGGGCATTCATTTTCCAGAAAATAGAAGTTCAAGTTTTTGATTGAAATGACATTTGTTTTATAGAGAGGAAAGTACAATGACAACATTGTCGCCATGGTGGGGAAGAATGTGGTTGTCGAACAAGTGAGGGAAATGCCAATGGTGGGAGAAAGTGGATTGTTTCGCTGATCAAGGCTGCCAGAAGTTTCCCACGCCCATTCCACAGAATCTTACCGCATAAAACTTACTAAGCAATTTTTACCCGTGACCTCCCGAGTGTGTTGCGTATTTACAGAAAAATAGAACAAAAAAAAAACTTCTAGAAAGAGAAAAATCATAAGCTAACAAACAACGATGGACAACAAAACTCTTCACATGTTGATAGGAAGAAGAACTTGGTTCCCTTTCCTTGTTGAAACACTTCTTTGAGTCTCCAAAATGTCGTACTCACTTCTACCCACATTTCCATCATTTCACCCTCATTCCGTAGCTCATCCTCGCCGCGGAATTACATAAACCTACATTAAGTAATCATTTTCATTATCATATAAGTTGAGCATTATGTTTTCCAAATAATTTATTTTAATTATTTTAGGTAAATTTGTGATTAAATATATAAAATTAACATGTTTTCATATATACAAAAGTGGTATAATTTTTGTGATATTGTAGGCCCACTTGGATATCTAGAAGGTCCTACTTGGCCTCCTAACTACAAATTCGAATTTCAAATCTCCAACTCATGACGATTTGTAGAATATTTGAAGAAGATATGGATCGTTAAGTCGCCACACATTCAAAGGAGAAGAATCATGGGTTTTTTTATATGTGTCCTTATCAAAGTCAGGAAAGAGAATTTGGAGAGGATTTGTATCTTATATTTTTAGGACATTGGTTGTAACCACATGAGGTAAATGGATTTAGGAGAGATTTGAGGATCCATAGTTATCTGGCTCTCGGTATAAATAGAGCACACCTTCCACAAGCAAAGGGTTTTAAATGTGGCTTGTTGTAAATTAGTTGTTAGAGATTAGAGGCAGCTAGTGGCTAGTTGAGATAATTGGAGGTTCCAAGTTCCATTCAGATGTGATTTGTAAAGTGAGGAGAGATTCTTGGTAATATCTTGTAATCATTTTACATAAAATAGATACTACCACTTTGATATACAAAAGACAGGATAGTTGTTCGATGTGTTTGCTATAAATGGAGATCCCCCATCAACCCTGCTTGCATCCTCAGGCATACGGTAACATAGCATAGTTTTCTTATTTCATTTCTTTTCAAATAAGTGTGTTTTTATTTTATAGAAGTGTGTTTTTCCTTTCAAGAGTGTGATTTCAATTGCGTGCATGGTGTGATTTCAATTATTAAAGAGTGGATTCATTTCAATTATGCAAGTTATCGTGTGCTTAGTTTTATGCTCAAAAATAAAATTTTCTGGCACAAACCCGAACAACCGCGTAGTGCTCGTCATTCTGAATCTAGTGCACGTTTTTCGTGAAAAATGGACTCCATATACTCCCGGAAATGAGTCATGTTCGTTTATAACAAACACGTGTACCTATGACAGGGAGCCCATTCAACAAATACCGTGTTAATGACATGGCATGTTGATCAGGCAGTGGTCGAATGTTTGTCATCTTCCTCCGTCGAATGATGGTCTTCCCGTTGCGCATGGTATTGGTTGAGAAATTGTGGTATGTGGTACTTTTTCATTGGTTTAAGTCTAGCCAATTGGGCAAGGACACATGGTGCACTCGCTGCCACGTGCCCCCCCCCCATGGTTGCAAGTTGAGCAAACTTTTGGTCCAAGTCTGTGTGGACGCGCTGGAAGTTCAAATCACCACTCCGGACACGCCAACGCCACACATAATCGTTATACCACACAATATCTAAGTATAGATTGTTGTCGCATATATTTAAATTAAACCATGTTGGATGGAGGGAGACGTGGGGGCCAACCCCCAATCCATAAGACCTCGACGTGAGACCACCTGCGAGCTAAATCCTAATGTAGATTCTAACATGTTAAAACACTTTTAATTACCATAACCTCCATTAATTAAGCACCTAATCAACCTTTAATACGTGAATATAAGAGCGGAATTAGTGCTACAAAGACTGAATAACGCTAAACACATTTACTTAATTTAATGATGATTAAGTTGGGGGACCCCTAAATTTGGGCAACTTAAAATCGCTAGTTTAGCCTTGGGCTACTAAATCATGGCCTAAAATAGGGGAGAAATGTAAATGGTCATAACCTTTGGATTTTTCGACTAATCTGTGTGTAGAAAGAGGGTATATGACCATTTTTGGGCACTTTGGACTCATTGGTGTAAGTTGAAAGAGAAAAAGAGCATCGTAAACAAGTCAATTTGTAAATTTGAGCATAATATAGAGGCCAAAGTCATGGAAGCTGACCAAGGAGATGTAGCCTGTGGAGGGGTGAACTCCTTCATCAAATACCTTTGTTTATGTGTTGTATGGTGATGTTATGCACTTTGTTTGTTGTTCATGAACCTTTGTTTTTATCTTAAATTGTTCATTAAATTGACATGAAACACTCATGAGTCTTCACATAATTTTCAATAGGACTTGAATCCTTAAGCACACATAAGACATTTGTTTCCAAATTATGAAAGAGGAATTAGCTACGTCATCAACATCCTCCATTCAGATCAAGTGAAGTGATTTCAATTATGCAAGTGTGGTGTGATTTCAATTTTGCAAGAGTGATTTCAATTATGCAAGTGCGTGTGATTTCAATTCGCAAGAGTGATTTCAATTTCATGCAAATCGTGATTTTCTTATGCAAGTGTGATTTTAATTTCTCATGTTTTGGTTTGATTTGGTTTTCATTGATTTAATTTATTTTAATTAGTTTTAATTGCATTAAATTAATTCAATATATAGGATAACCACCTAACACACATATAGTAACAGTATACCTCGTCGCCTTACGAAACCCCGAGTCGACAATTAAATGACAGAGATTTAACTAACCATTAAATCACCCAACATTTTGGCTATGAACAATGTGAAGTGTGCTACATAGGTGTTTATTTTGAAGTTTAGAAAACTCAATATAGTTGCATTCATTTTTAGATGCATAGTTAAAATCATATTAAAATAATTTTGCATATTATTAAATTTAAAAAAATGTACTAATCATTTCAGGCAATAGAAAAATCAATCCAACTGAGTAATTCACAGTAATTAAGAGGTTAAAGAATGTTCTTCCTTATTTAAATTTTAATTGTATTATCTAAACAACCGAATTTTCATGGTGTGATCATTTTTAATGCATATTTTTCTAAACTTAGCATGAAGATAATTTCAATCCTATTACACACATGGTTACACTCGAATATATACACTCGATCAATTCTTCTATTTCAAGTAGAGCACAAAAGAGGGTAATGAATAAAATCAATTTTTATTTTAGATTTCACATTTCTTTTAATTCTATTTATTTGCAGCAAAGTAAGAGCCACTTATCTCACTAATAATTTGCAGGAGGATGAAAGAAAGAGAAAGAAAATTTGAGAAACGAGGAGAATAGAGAGAGTTTGAGAGCCACAATCCGAAATTTAGAAATAAAATCCATGTTTTTTATCTTTTAATTTTTCACACTCCAATTGAATAAAGAGCTTCAATATTTTTTATTATTCTCTCTTCTTGTGCCTCGCGATCCGGAAGATTAGAAAAGAAAATTGAACCAAGTTAGTTTTTTAAAAATCAATAAAAAATGTTAAACTAAATTCACAATCAAAATTACAATTATAGACCTTTAGAAAGCTCAAGAAACTAAAATAATGCCTCCAATGGATCCATAATTGTCGAAAACCCCTATTTTGAATCTTTTTTCACCTCATTTAGTTAAAAATTGAGAAATATATGATTGTTTTAATATTCTACCCAATTCCATCGTTAATGAGCCTACAAATTGACCCAAACCCACGGCACCCGAAATCAAGAATGTGTGAATTTGGTCTTTCCGACTGGGTGAAATTTTAGGACAGCTTAAGATAAGCCCCTGTGCACAAAAATCTTGGTCACGTACCGCCATGTGACTTTGGGCTAAAAATTAGGTTAATCCCTACCTTTCCCAAAAGTGCACCCATAACCTTTAAATAGATTTTTGTGAGTATATTTTAACAAGAGGCAATGTAGCACAATTGGTAGAGTCATCTCGTAGTTGGCATGAGGTCTTGATTTCAAATCTTGTGGAGGGAATTTTGACTCTCACATAAATTTGGCCACCACAAGGATGCCACGTGGCAACCAATGGTTGGTCCATGTGGCACCTCCTCCTTGGGCCACCATAATAAACCCATTAACCAATAAAATTTAACCATGTGTCAACCAACCAAATAGTGCCAAATGTCAATCACGCATCAAGCCGATGAGGCACATTCAACTTGCCACGTGAGTGTACAAACCACCGACCGGGCGTACTTGCAATCTGCACCATTATTTCAATTGTTTCCTAAAACAATCAAAACGTGATTATAGGAGCATCTAAAGCTCTGATTTATGAAATGAAGTATGTTGATTCATAACAACAAGATTCACGTTTCGCATTGGTTTCAAGTTGATCCAAGTAATTTTTAAGTTTGAGCATTTTCTTGATCCATAGATCACATGGACAAGGGTGGAGCACTAAATAAAAGGAAAACATGGTTACGTGCTTGCGACTCCGCATAAAAACCCCACAAATATTAAAAACCCAACTATGATAATTAAAAACCACCATCCGGTCTAAATTGCAATTTGTAAAGTGGCAAGGTAGTACAATAATCCATATTTTTGGTAGCTACAAAATCGACACAATTAAGTAGGCTTATGAAAAAATGCTTCATATGATCTATTGATGAAGAATTAAGTGTATGGAAAAGAGGTCTCAAGATCAAAATTGGTAAGAAAATGTGTAAAAATGCATCTAATTTTTCTTGATTTTGTTTGTTTAATTTTCTTTTATTAATACTATTTCCGAGCTTTTTGTGTATATATCAAGATGAAGAGAGACTCATCACCTCTCTCTCTCTCGATAAACTTATATTTTATCATGGAAAAAGTGCTAAGTTTTTTTCAAGTTTCCCGGATAAGATGAAAAAAGACCACCATATTGATCCAGGGATATTGGTGGCCACCCGCCTATTCCACTTGGGCCCCACCATATCGTCTCTTCGCTTTTTCGCCTTTGTCACAACTTACTATTTTTAGCATTTTTCGTGTCCCGAACTTCCGTGAGTCATTTTGTATTCCTCTACATAACATAATTATAATGAGGTATGGTGCACGTCAAATAGAGATTGCATGCCAAATTTACGTCTCGTGAATTTGAAACACCAATTTACCCAAACTAGCCCATAGTTTTGGCGCTTCATCTCCTAGGGTTACGGTTTTGGATGTTTAGGGTTTTCCATTGTTTCTAAATAATAAATAATCCCTCGAGCCTCATTTTAATAGAGTTCACAGTTCGTAGCCACCACATCTCTTCTCAGAGATAAGCTACCAACGCCTACTAGTTTATTTCCATTCTATCCGTAAGAAAATTTTACTTCTTGATATTAATGAAATGAAGTACATTTCGCCGCATATTTTTATTTATGGTTATATGTGTATTATGTTTCGTTCGCATAAATCCATCATTGCATTTCGGGGATCGTTCTTCTTTTTCTCTCTCGATCCTTATTTGCATGTCCCCAACAAGGTTAGGGTATAAGGAGTTAAGGCTCGATCTAGTGTAACTTTTGCAAGATTGGGCCGTCGCAAACCCCCGACAGCCCACCTATGGGGGGCACAAAGAAAGATGAGGGAGCAAGAGACCCCATCAAAATATTGCTCAGAGGAGGTCCTCGAAAAACAAAAGGAACTCGATGATGGATAACTTTGCCCGTATCCTTCAACAACTACCCACCAGCTCGCACATCTGCATCCAAAAGAGCTACCCGGGAGGCGTGACTCCTTTAAGGTACAAGTAAATTTTAACATTCCCAGATGAGGGTCAAATAGATGCAGAGATTCCATAGATAGATGGTTGAATATATTAGAAGGATATTTCTCGATTCATGACTTTTCCGACCGTGAGAAGATTATTTTTGCACTCCTCAAAGCTACCCCCCATGTCAAGGATCGGTGGAAAACCTACTATGAGAAAAAGGACGAGACAACCCTCTCTATTCTCACCGTAACCACTTGGAATTTTTTCCGAGACGCCATCAAGGAACAATACTATCCCGTGAGCTATGATGACAAGTACATACAATGGACCATGCCGCGGCAACAAAGCGATCAAGATGTGCATGAGCCGATGAATTGCCTGGTATACCCTATGCACAAAGTTGGGTATCAAAGATTTAGTGAAACATTTGGATCTAAAGTGCTGCCGCCTGTTCCGTACGTATACATTTAGGAGGAAATGGATTTCTCAACATCTCCTCGCTTGGTAAGGTATACCGGTATGCTACCAAGGTTGAGTAGAAATTCAAACAAAGAAGAATACCTCCTTTGGATCTACGAATCAAAAGCAAGGAAAGGTTCCAAACCGACGAACAAAGGATGCAGCCAAGGCATGGCAGCCCCTAAGACAACTCCGTCAAAGCCACATGCAAAAGAACAACACCGCGGCTAAAGGATACCAAAAGTGGGTGTGAGTTCTGAGAAGATCTCCACCACAACACAATTGAGTGTCGTGTGCCAAGCAATCTATTGGTGGCCAAGATGAGGGATTCCCGACTCGTATGCATTCTCCGACTCAATCAGAACCTAACAAGGGGAATGAAAAAGGGAAAAAAAATTATTGATGTGGAGCCCAAGAACATTATTTCTACTACGAAGATCCGTAAGAAAGAATCGGAAATCCAAAGGGAGGAGGAGAATTCTTCCACTCCTGCATGTGTATAAAGGGTTGCCCGCTATAGTTCATTGTCGAAATGGAAGCCAAAAGAACCCTCATTTCACAGACGCCGTGAAGCGGTTGGGCCTCGCCGACCACAACACACCCATAGCCATACACCATCTAGTGGCTTCACCAAGGACAGGATCTCCGCATTAGCCATCGCGTCGCCTCTTCCCTATAGCATCAAGCCCTTCACTTCGATTAGGTATTATGTTACATTTCTCCTTCGATGTTTCTAATGTATTATTAGGCAAACCATACTTGTGGAAGCGACATGTTATGTACGAGTCTCCGTCTCGCTATTATTGTTACTTTGGGAAATAAGTTGTACAGATACCGCAGGTACCATTGCTCGTCGTTATCTCTTCGGTTACCGCAAAAAATGCGCAAGCTCATTTCCCAAACTAGGAAATTTTTTCGATGAATAATCCGCCCCCAGGGAAAGAATCATAATGTGGCCAACAACCCCAAATAGGGCTCCTATGCATGACAACAACAAATGGACAAGGTTGTGGAGGAGTACGGACATCTTCACCTCACCCACAAGGATTCCTTCGCACTTTCAAAGTCAAGCACCCCATTGATTTGACCCTGTGCGCCTCGCTACCTAATCGACCAATCTATCGCTACTTGCTCGGAGAACGATGAAATCGTTAAGGGGCAGACATAGGAGTTGTGCGTAAAGGTCACATCTAGGCCAAGTTCATCACCCTTGTAAGCCCGATCATGTTGGTACGTATGAATTATGGGACTGGGAGACTTTCGTATTAACCATTCGGCACCGAACAAGATCATTGTCCGGAATAGGTACCCCATCCCATGGATCGATGACCTTTGGACCAACTCAAAGGGGTGAAATATTTCATCAAGATCGACTTGAATTCTCGGGTATCACCGTGTACCCACCGAACTCCTCCAATGTGTGGAAGACCGCCTTCAAAGCCAAGGAGGGCCTTTAAATGTAGCCGGGTCGCGTTTTGCTGACAAATGCTCCCGTAACCTTCATGAGGTCGATGGACTACATCTCGTGGCCATTCACCAACTCATTTGTAGGTGTACTTGGATGGCATTCTAATATTCATCTAGACTTGGGAAGAGCACCTCCAACACATTTGACAAGTCCTCCAAACACTGTGACAACAAAAGTTGTGTGCCAATTTGGAGAATTGCACTGCATGACCTGTGTTCAATATTTGGGATACATTATCGATGAAATGGGGGTGCGTGGATCCAACCAAGATCCAAGTCATTCGATTGGCTCGCACCAACCACTCTAACAGCTTCGCAACTTTCTAGTCTTGCTAATTTCTACCACAGGTTCAAAGTAACGTATTCTGACACGCTACCCTTGAGTCAAGTCACCAAGGGAGGAGCGAAAGCAAAATTCTTTCAATGTAATCTCAACAAGGCGTTCATAAAATTGAAACATCGCTCTATTCCCACCTGCTCACATTAGCGTACTTGCAACAACCATTTGAGATCGACGTATTGTCGCTTATCCTATTAGGGAAATTCTTATCAACAGAACATTCAATGGCATATCACAATGAGAATTATCCGATACAAGCTTTGTGGGTGACCACTTATGAAAGAAATGTATTCGAAATAAAAAGGTGTCATGAGGCAATGTAAGAATTTACATCTTTGGGAAGAAAACAATCATCCATTACGTACCACCGGCCCCCTCGTAGTTCATACAAACACAAGGGAAGTTGCAGTAACGATCGCCATCAAAAGTGGTCCACATATCTATAACAGTCATGCATTTGAACATCAAGTAAAAGAAGGGTAGCACCAATAATGTTGCATATTGCCTCAACCGACCACCAATCAGTAGCGCTAACCATAATTCTCAATCCTTGTGGGCATTAGAGTTCTAATTGGCCGCTTCTCTACGAGAGCGATCTAGAATTCGGCCACACATACAAGGCACTCTTTGTATGAAAGTTCCAAATTTTCACCTCCAAGATGCACTTTATGTCACTTTGGATAGCTTTTTGTTCTTCAAACGAGCGTGCCGGGCATATGGGAAGCACACTATAGTCGAGTTGCTCCCCGATACTTGCCTGGGAAAATAGTGGCAATACTACGTAAGTGTTTTGGCTTGGCCGAACCTTCGACAGATGTCGTAGCAAAGACACCAGATCCCCCGCATTGCTCGCACTATTGCCAAAACCGACCATCAAGAAGCAAGGCCTCTATACTCCGATACCTACCCCTATTCAACCTTAGGAATCCATCTCCATGGGATTACATGTCGGGCCTTCCTTCTACTAAGCATGGAAATGATTGTGTTTTCGCAGGGTCGTCGGCGCGCATTTTTCGAAGATGGCAATTATGGCTACTCGCAAGAAGAATATCGTCAACAGTAAGCCACCGCTAAACTCTTCTTTGAAAAAGTGTGTGTTCACTTTGGGATCCCAGCTCATCATATTAGATCAAGACAACAAAGTTCCTCACCACATTTTGGTCCAGCTTTGTTAAATGATGGACACCAAGCTCACCAATTCCATGCCTTTCCATCACCGAATCGATGGCCGTAAAAGGTCATCAATAGATGATTGCATACATTCCGCGCATGCACAACGCAAAGAATACACGCACATGGGATGAGAACCTCCTCTATGTACAACACATGATAACCGGGTTTCTATTAGCACCCCCCGTAATTAGCAATATTGGGTAAAAGTCCAACCGTAGGGAGAACATTATTTCAACCACTTTGGGATTCTAGGATCTAGCCCTTAAAACTGAGAGGGATCTCTCCAATAAGTGCAAAGATGGCTTGGCCTTTGGAAATCTTGGGTAACGATATTAGGCTAGTTATGAAGGTCGAGAGTTTTGTTTTGTTTTTGATGGTCGAGCATGACTATTATTTGAGGTCTTTTAAAAAAAAGTTTCAAAGGTGAGAAGTTGCAAGAAAATAGAACAAATTTGGCTAAAAAATAGACATATCTACTGCTTTTAGTCCATCGTGGGCTATGGAGTCATATCGTGGCTTTAATTGAGCAATAACATCAAGAGTGATCCAAGGGGAAAGTCATCTATACTACAAGATTATTGAGATTAAAATGATGGAATGGAAAACAATAAAGTGTTGGAGGGTGGAAACTGATAATAATTTCACCAAGGATTTATAAGCTAGTTCAAATAAGGAAACTTCTAAGCAATTGTTTTAAAACCAACCAAGAATAGACTAACCATAGACTTCTTGGGAAAATTTGTATTAAAGCATCTTAATTGACAAACAACTAAAGAATCCGCATAATTACCTTCGGTAGCAGAACACATAAGAGAAACAAAGTGTAACCTAAGATCGTATAAGGTAATTTTAAACGTGGTCTCGTTTTCAATCAAGATGAAGGGAAAACCTTCGTAACTGCCTTTGGAGAATATAAGCTAGAAACAGGGCAAACCATCACTTTTCTAGTCTAACTTTAATAAGAAAATAATGAAAATAACTTTCGAACAATGTTTAAAGCAAAACAAAAGAGGACTCGGGGAACGCCATCATTCCTAACGTTTAAACTCGTATCGAATCATTCTTAAATAAACAAATTGGAGGAAAAACATTGAGATAAATCTTACCGCCGCAGAAGGGTACCGGTAAACGCAAATCCTAACTCTATAAATGTTGTCTTTTATCAGAGAATAATGGAATATGATGTACATAGAAGGAAAAATTCAATAATAAATAAAGGGGAACTTCACCAAAGGATATAGACTAGGATCCCAAGAAACAATTACATCGTATGCCAAACCAAGCACAACAGTTCAATGTTTTAGTTCAACAATCATCTTCAATTTTCAGCCCAACTAATCTAATCACAAATGTAGCTCAAGAGCCGTTGAACACTATTTACAAGTAGGAGCTCCGAGCTCAATTATATTTCAGTTTCCCGTAAACTAACCTCAACCAACAATTTCATTCCTTCTACAAAAGTATTTATAGAAGAATGAGGAGGTGAGATCGAATAAAAGATCTCCCACGGAAATTAACACAAGCCTTAATGGCTTCTCGACCTTTGTGGGGCTCGATGAAGAAGTTACAACATGTTCTATCCGTATTAATTGTTTTACGCTAAGATAAAAACTCAAAGTGGGAGCTTTTGTTGACTTTTAAGGCTTTGTTCAAGATGTAATAACTTCCGCTAATATTTTTCGCATTAAGTTCCCTTAGTAGAATTAAATCTTTGGCCGTGCTAAGGCAAATATCTTCGTTGACAAATAACTTCGCCTCTCGTTTGCATGCTGTGGCCACAGTGGCACCGTGGTAGTTAGAGGAATCAATTTGCCTCGTATGTGGCGTGGAGGCATTTCTCGTTCGATAAACACTTAAGATTTTATTTAATTTTGTTTTTCTTTGGAGGATTAGGCTTATAATAGTCAATCTTAGCCGTAATCCTCAAGTTTGTCTTCAATATTCTGCTCTCATTGCATTGTCTTCAACACTCACATTTTTCTTATTGTGATTTCTCATCACACTATGTCTGCTGATGTGCGCCGCGTAGGGTTTTATGCACCACGCCTGCGAAGCATTGACGAGACGTGGAAATTGGACCCATGGATGGTTTCCCTTTAATGAATCGAAGGCGTGAGAATCATCACTCTTGGCCTCTCGCCTTTTCAACAATGGAAACCTTAATCCCCGCAAAAATACAAAAATGTTATAAAAATCCTCGCGTAAGGTAAACTTCTTTAGAGGTTGTGTAGCATCGTGGTTGTTGGATGGCAACATCCAACAAAGGAGATTAACTAAGAGAAGGTTAAAAGAAGAGTTGAGGAAGAAAATATGCACAGCAGGAACTACTGATTCAGAGATCGACGGCTGGGAATACGCGTTAAACCCTCTTGGTGGAAGTAAGGGTGATGAAACCATGAGGGAAAGATCTAGGACCATCCGATCCGGACATGTGGATGGTCCGTATTCAACGGAGGATCGCAATCGCGGGGAAAATTTTTTAAAAAACGCACCCGATGAAAATATCCTATGCGATCAATGTGGACCGTTGATCCGAGGGCCGTATCAACTTGCAAGGAGTGAATCGAGAATCGCAGATCGAGGTGGGAGTTGGAGCGGCGATGGTGCGATCGGGGAAAGGCCGATGCGATTGGGGCAGACCGTCGATCTGCCGCATCGATCGACGCGTGGGAGATGCACGGAGATCGCAATCGGCGGGCACCGGTGCGTGGGCTTTAAACCTTTGTATTTTGCCGATTGATGGAGGAAGGCCGAGGTGCGATGGTTTGGACTTCGGTCATCGCAATCAACGTTTCTTAATGGGTGCACCGGAAGAAACCTCGACGTGTTTCGGCGATGGTCGTAAAATGCGGCGTGACCGTTGATGTGTTTAAAGGATCAACGGTGGAAAATGGTTAAAAATGATGAATGGGCTTTAACCCTTTATAACATAGAAAAAATAGATTTTTCGTGAAATACAAAGGAAAAAAGCATTGGGAAGGGCTTATATTTATGATATGGATAGGCGCCCTCAACTTTGGGACCTTTGGACTTTGTGAAAAAACAAAAAAGGGGCCCGGGCTTATATAAGGGGGCCACCGCAATTGGTGGTCGGCGTTGGTCTTTTTTGATCTAACCATTTTCAAAGTTTGCGATGTGATTAGCGATGTGAGGGGTTAGCACTGGCTCGTAGGGAGTGGGCATGTGGGGGAAGTGGTTTATGATTTTGCCCAAGGGGCTTAAACCCTTACACAAAAATATGTATTTTTTATGATTTTCTCTGAAGTTTTCAAAGGGTTTTGGAGGGTTTCGATAAGGAAAAGAAAAAGTCTTAAACCTTATAAAAGGGGTTTCGATGGGAGGGGAAAGGGGAAAATATGAAAATGAAGGATTTTTATGGGGAATAAAGGGGTAAAAATGAGGTTAGTTTTGGAAGTGGAAGGAAGGAGGAAATGGCCTTTTTGGAGCAGTATTTCCTCAATGAAATCAACAAAATTTCGGTAGTTTTTAAGTTGGAAACAATAGTGAAGATTTGGACAAACGTAGGCATATACCTTCAAGAAAGTTCAGCAGAGATAAAAAAATTTAGCAATAAATTTTTTCTTGAAGGCTCCAAAACTAATCTAGCTAGCATTTGATATAACAAATAAATTTTACAGCTATCTAGTCAGCGTCTAACTTGGGGATGGTGCCTTATTGAAGGCATCAAGAACTTCGTACTCTGTATCCTCTCGGGAGGCTGATCTCGTGCCTCATCCATTGGGCTACTCTTCTTTCCTTGAATGATCTTCTTTTTCTCTCGAAAACATATTAGCAGCCATAAAAACAATGGATCTTTCATCAACAAGCTCTTCTACCTACCCAATCCTACAGATCTAACATTTTTTCTTCATTAGAGTGCACTTGGATTGGCAAACTCTTTTACAACATTTTATTCTTTTGAAAGCAAGGAAATCTAATCTATTTCTACTCCTTATTTCTCCATGGACTCGCATTAAACAATGGAGCCCATATGATTCTCTACCTAATCTACCATCTCATGGGGATTAAATTGTCCAACAAATTTTATTCACTAATTTCTACAATAGAAATTTAAAGGCATACAAGCTGCATTTGAATAGCTCCTAACTTGTTAATCTATGGCATAAAAAAACAAGCTGCACATAGATCTTATTTTGCAAAAAATTAAAACAAAATGGAAAGGCTTAGGATCCTAAATTTCAAAGCATTTCCTTCCTCTTTTTGCATGTGCCTCTATTTTTACTTTTGTTTGAGTTGTTCCTTTATCCGACTAGTTCATATTTTGAGTTGATTGGAACCGCATTTTACATCTTTTGGACTCCGTAATTTGAAACGTATCCGAGTCATTCTCTTTGGAAACTTAGGTTCGTATTTTGAGCATGTTTCAACCTTTAATTTCTATCCTAAACTATCTATTGATAAGCCAAGATTAAACACAATAATCGAAATCACTATCCTATCGCATAGTAATTTAAAACTAATTAGTCAAGATTAGCCGTATGACTAATTAGAAGTGTGTTTTAGGAGTGGCATTTGAGCTTGCACACTTTCGTATTTGTTTCTCTTTTTTTTGGTATGGGGTTGTACCTTTATTGTTTTTACAATCCTGCCTCTCTTTTTCTTTCTTTGTTTTTGTGTTTTTGATGTTTATAACTTTGAATGCAATGATGGGTGAAGTATTTACAATGAGAAAAAATATAAAAAGGCTTTCGAACATAACATGGATCAACAAGTAATGCTTAAGCACCCCGTCAGACAGACCCCCAAATACTTACTCCATTCAAAACCTGGGTAATAAATAGGAATTATTAACAAGAATTTAATGGATAGAGTAAGGGCCAAGCCATAAGTTGTCAAATTTTCCATGCTTGCCCTTGTCTTCCTTCTCCTGAGTCCCACTTCAAAACTTTGCTCCCAATTTTGAAATTTTTGACCTTTTTTCTTCTCGTCAAAAATATTTTTAATGTTGTCATGCTTCGCAATGCTTTGTTACAAACCTCCTCTCCGGTTTGTCAAGATGAATGGTCTTATTTTTTCTTCGATCATGTCATTATTTTCAGTTTGCAACTCTTGAATCAACTTCATCACCGGTACACACCAAGGCTAGTTGGAAAATTGCACGCACCATACACAAGTCGGAAAGGTGACATGCCAATAGATTTTCAAAGTCACTCTGTCACCTAAGTGCATGAACTAGCTTTGTGTGCCAAGACTTTATGTTGTCCTTTGTCAGCTGATTATGTTCACTAAACTCTTGTTTGAGGATTCTACAAGTCCATTACCTCGAGGGTAATAGGCAAAGGAATGCCCCAATGTTACTCCGATATTTTTGACAGTAATTCAACCATCTTCTTTGATCTAAATGTCACGCATTATCATGATGATATTGGTAGGATAGCCAAACTGGAGAGAATGTTGATCTCCATAAATTTTATAATAATAATCATTGGCTTTCCTCACAAGGTATGGCTTCTATCCATTTAGTGAATTATTCTCAAGGGTAGTGATAATCCATCTATGCTAAGTTAAGATGGTGGATGGATTTCTCTTCGAGGAAGTCAAATCTCACCCAGCAAAAAAAGAGCTTCAACAAAGGATTGGATGCAAGAGGTAGGGGTAAAGGGGCTTTCTTTTTCCTTCAAAAAGTTGACATTTAAATACAAGCAATGATCATTCTGTATATATCAAAGAAAAAGAGTAGGCCAATAGAAACTAGCCCCCTATAATTTTGTTGGCTATTTTCTTCCAAAGAAAATGACCTCTGCACTCTCCTTCATGGAACTCGTGCTTAACCTTTCTCCCTGCATCATACTTAGGCAAACATTTAAGCAATACACCACTTACATTTTTCCAATAAAGACATATATCTATAATGCAAAAGCTTTCATAAATTTTTAACTTTAGGAACCTTACTCTTGTTTTTTTCAAAACCAGGAGGTGTATTTAAATTAAGAAAAACATAAATAATATCAAAGATACCAAGAGGAATTCATAAAATGGTCTTCAACAATGGGAGTTGAGATTTCCTCTTGCTCTCATTCAAAGCATTAATCATATTAATATCAAGAACCTCAAATTGATCTGCCCATTAATCTATCTAGACCTTGGCCTTTGATGAGTTTAGTGGACTTTATCTCTAAATCAAGGTTCAAGAATGACAAGACCACTTACCTCTCTCGTCGTCCGGGTCTCCGTGTTAGAATGTCTTTTCAAATCGAATTTCAAAGGAAATGATGTGTGAGTTCAATATGTATACTTTGAAGTCTTTCAAAGCTTTAAACAAAGCAAAAGCTTGCTTCTCCATAATGTTATAATTAAAAGGGGCATGCCCTCAATGCCTTAATAAAGAATGCACAGGGTCGCTCTTGTCTCAGGATGTTTTCGTAAAAGGACAACAACTATAGTATGTTCTCATGGCTATGAAAAACATAAAAATATTTTGAAAAAATCAGACTATTAGAACCAAGAGCTAGTTAACGTTGTTTCTACCAAATAAGCGGGATTTCTTTGCTTCCAAGGTCCATTTTACCCCTCGCTCCTTCTTTAACATGTTTCAGATATTTCTAAGGAGTCAAACGCCCAAGTCGGGGATGAACCTTCGAAAGTTAATCTTCTTTAATGAAAGATTGCAACTCCTTGATGTTTCGAGGATGAGAGATTTGAAATATGGCCTCAATCCTCTTTGGATCTATCTTAATACCCTTCTCAAATAATGCACCCAAGAAGTTTACCTTCGAGCCCAAATAAGTATTCTTAGGTTTAAAGATATTCCAAACTTTCTCGCATTTATCGAAAAACTTTTCTTAAATGTGCTAAGTGTTCTTCATCCGTTTTAAAACATCGTGACATCATCAAGGTATAATAATGAAGCAGCTTAGTTCTTCCGAAAATGCTATGTCCATGGCTCTCGAAAAGTCGTCTCCAAAGATTCATTAGACCAAAGGGCATTTTCACATACATGAAAGTGCCCCATGGTGTAGTAAAGGTTGTCTTTAATTGATCATCAGGGTGAACTAAGATCCGATTGTACCCCGAGTAGCCATCAAGCAAAGAAATTCTTCTAGAACCTACCACCTCGCAAGATATGATCCATCTTAGGTAAATGGTAGTTTTATTTAATGAATCTTTGTTTAAGTCTCTAAAATCTATACAGCTCGATCTCTCTAGTTTTCTTCCTAACTCCACACCGCATTAGACACCCACTTAGAATATCTAATAGGGACAATAATACGCATCATACATTTTCATGATCTCCTTCTAAACCAAAGGCAACTGAACAAAGGGTTTATTCTCGCGCATTTTTTGTTTAAATGGCTTCTCGGTTCTCCTTGAGAAGGATTTTGTGTTGTATTATTTCAGTTTCATAGGATTTCGCATCTTCGTAACTCCACTCAAAAACATCGTAAAATTCCTTAAACAACTCTATGTATTTGAGTTTAATGTGCGCTCGGTAAATTTTTAGACAAGCTTCTTGATCATTTTCGCTTTAAGTTCACCGCTATATTGCACTTTTTCCACTTCGGGCCCCACAAATCTAGCTTTGGCTTCGGCCATCGTTAAAATCAAACAACTCTTCCAAAGGTGTACGACCGTTGGGCAAACTTTCATCTTTAGAGGTGGTTTCTAACTCTTATGTTTCTAACTCTCGCGTTCATCTATGTTTCATTTACAAGTTTGCTAGATAATGGTGTTTACATTAGCAAGTTAAGGAGACCTTTCTTCTTTGATCAAGAAAATTTTCTTCACTAGAGCGGGGCCGATTTCATAATCCGAATCTAAACTTGGTAGTTCGAATTCATTTCGAACCCACATGAATTCTTCTATTTGTTTGTCTCCGTCGAACAACCGCCAATATTTTTCGTTATCGTAAATCTGATGGTCTAAATTTTATCCGAGTTGTGTAGTCTTTGGTTTCATATAGCATTAAGCATGTTCTAGCCGCAAAAGCTAAATTGTGGGCCGGCATTTCTTTTTCTTGGGACAAAAATCAGCTTTGGACTCCTCGAAAGTTTTTAAAAGGTCCATGGCATCATTTCTAAAGAGTCTTGACTCGGGATGATTTGCATTATACTCCCCATTGACTCGCTTAATGACTAACTCGAATCCCCATACAAATGCTGATTCTTTTGGCTCCTAATCCTCTTCAACAATCAGTGTTTCAAGAGAAGGGGATTCATATTCGCTATGTTATTCGAACACCGGAAGTTTAATCGACAGGAAAGGATTTCGTTGTGGTTTTTTTCGTGTTGCAATCCATACCCCCGCACCGCATTGTTCCTAGTGCAAGATCCATCAAAGTTCATACTCCACAGAGGATTAGTCTTGGGTTTAACATTTTGACTATCCTCTCAATAAGTGCGCTTTTGGTTTGCTTTTGAATATCACACTTAAAGGAATTTGTTTTAATTCCTCTCCGGTTTCTCATTAAGCCGAGGAATGCTTTCGACCATCAAGGCTGAAACATGATGGACGTATGATTTGTAGTTCAAGACCTCGCGTTTGCTTCGATAAATTTCACGGTTCGAAACTCGTTTAGAAAATTTTGTGGTGTTTGCTTCCTCCACTCTATCGGTCATTAATTAAGTTAAAGTTAATTTTTCATCTAATATTTCTTGATTAAAAAGGATAAATGAATCAAGGTCTGTTTACAAATTATAAAGGAGAGTTTTGCGTCTGTTTGACTAGTAACCAAGTATTGCATGTGAGACTCCTTGTAAAGTCTTCTTATTTGATTGAAAATGTGATGGTCGCATAGGTCATGTCCATCCGCATAGTTCCTTGTAACATAGCCCCCCAAGACCTAGATAACAACATTCACTTTGGGGGCACATCAGCCACAACAATATCCATGACTAAGCATTTGGTTAGAATCTATGCCAAGTTAAAACTAGAGGTCTTTGATTAATCCTAAACATTTTACTCGCTTAGTCAAAGGAGTAAAGATCTATAAGGTCTCGTGATTTCAAGGCCTAAAGCCTATGAGCGCCTTGGGTACTAAATTATGAGAGGCGCATTTAACTGCAAGGCTTTGGTGTAAAATCTTGTCATGAACATTTAAACTTACATGTGCGAGGAACATGTCCCTCTTGATATCTACCTTCAATCTTAGGACCAAAAATGAGCTCTAGCCGGTCATCATTAAGATTTACTAGATCCTCATTTTCCTCTATATTTAAAGCCTTCAAAATTTGGGTCCTATATACGTCGGGAAACTAACTCTACCAAGGGAACAGATTTTGATTTTGGAAATTTCCTGCCTGGTGTCAAAGGAATTTGATTCTTCGAAGTGGCCGGATTCAGCCTTATTAATCCATACTATCACCAACATTAGCTTGCTGATTTTTCCTATTTATGTTCGACAAAATGGTTTGGGTCAGAGTACTAGTCAAGTGTTAGTACTACTAATGTCCGCACTCCGTTTATCATTGTTTTGAGGCCTTTCTCTTTTACCATTTTAATTTACAACATCGTTTTTTCCTTTGTTTGACAACTTTAGGCTTGGTTGGAGGGTTGTTTGTGAAGATTTGTCGCAGGTTTTGGTGTTGGGAGTTTGCTAACTAGTTTTTCTTCTAAGGTCTTATTCTCTTTTAGACTCTATGATGACATTTTCCATGTCTTGATAATAATTTTCATCATCATCTCTTTTGTCATCATAAGGTGTGTATAGACCTTGTTTTCTATTATAATGGACCCCAAAGCCATCATTATCTACCCCCGCATGTCGATATCATCTTCCTCTCGTTATTTCATCCGTTTCCTCAACCTCACTTACATAGTTTTTGATGAAAGGGAGGAGTGATCCGTCGATCATCTTCCCTAGGTCCGTTTTGGAGGTTGGTTCCTTCTAAAATTTAATTATGGTTCGGTTTCTCGTTTTGAGGGAGCATTGGTTTGGGCTTTGCTTTTCTCTTAATTATGCTCATCTCTTTCATCATCTCCTCCATCATTCCCTCCATCTTTGAGTTGGAAGTAGAAGTCAGGATTCTTCCCCGATGCCACCTCTTCTCATTTTTCATTCTTACTCTTTTCTCCATCAAGTTGACTTCCACAAGAAGGAGCATCCTTTTCATCTCTTCAAGAGCGTGATCTCTCTCTCACCGACAGCCATCTCGTGGTCAAGTCCCCAGGAAACTTGTTTAGAGCCGAGCCTTGTGGAGGCTTTATATCTCGGGGAAAGTGCATTGTACACACTATTAAATCAGTAATAAGCTTTCACACTTTCCCCGTTGTTCCTATGGAGGTTCTTGTAATCAAAAAGGACTTGGAGAGGATTCTTCTTTTTTTACTTCCCCATTTGTTTGAGAATTTCTCGATGGAAGTCTTGGAGATCATCGATACTATGGGGGTTGCTTCCTGAACCGGTTTCTTACTCCCTTAGACTCGAGAAAATAATCTAAGTTTGACATAATCATCATCAATTTCATTTATGTCAAAGTATTCATTCATCTTATCCACATTTTGTGATGCAAAGAGTAGCATTACCAGCATCATACAATGGAATTTTGGACCGATAGTCCTATGGAAGATTGACTAATGGTACAGAAGGACAAAGGGAGCATACCATGTCGCCATGATATGTGGTGGGGGTGGATTCACAAGAGGAGGATTAAAAAAAGGAAAAGTGGGTCGGAATGGAGTGGTTTGAACAAAGGGATTTAGTGAGCAAGTGGATGGACCAGGGTAGATTGCTAAGCTAATCTTGGATGAGAGACACCTAAGTTGTGAATGAAATGTAAATCAAGAGGTGTTGTTTATCTGCCACTGCATCTCACTTGTTTCAAGAGATGAAAGTGAAGACTTAGAATCTAACTGATCTAAGTCATCAAGAGACCTAGTTCTAAAGGGATTTAATAAGTCAACTTGTGATTGTTGTAGAGTTGAAAGATTTTCACGAACCGAATTAACTCTCAAAGGTGATCTCGAAACAATGGATAATTTAACTTAGGAGACTTCCTAAGGATACTTTATGGTTATCAACTATCTCAAGTGGATCATGGCCGGATAGGCTCTAGTGTGAATCTTCTGGGAGCCAATATGTTGTGTTTAGTCAGACTCATCAAACAAGAAATTTCAACCATGTATGACATGTTGGGTGGAGCTCAATTATCTTGTTTATTTCTGTATCACAAAGACGGACCCCCATACCTTAAAAGGGGTTAACGTCGCCGTGTGTGGGGTCCGCAGGGGGGCGGCAACGTCGGAGCCACCCCCCCTCAAGTGATTTCAAGACTCGGTTGAAAACGTATGTAAAATTGCCTTGTAAAAATATAGTAATTTCTAGTCATCCACGTTCATGCTGGATGATATGATGGTAGAAGTTATGTTTAGTTTAGGTTTTTTTCCCTAGAATGCAACCCCTTTGTATATATGAGGGTATTGTATTGCGACCGTGCATTATGTATTTAACGAGAAACGTATAGGAGAATCGGAGAGAGAACAAAGGATATTACAATGGATCCGCTTTAGGTTTTGTCTCTTCAATTTTTGTCAATAATAGAAAGGAAGGATTGTCAAGTCGTGTGGTGGACGTAGCCCAAACTCGGTTGAACCACGTATATATATACCTCGGTTTTATGTGTTTTGTGTGCTTGTATTTTTGCATATTTTATGTGTTTCATTGCTCCATAATATATAATTTTCTAACAATCGGTATCGTAGCCAAAGGTCTATTTCGCCGATAAAATCGCAGGAAAGAAGGGTTCCCCGGTTCAAGTGGGAGAAATGGCAGTAAGATGGTAAATTTAGGTCAACAAATTCTAATCTTACCAAAAACATCCCATTGTGGAAGATGTAGATGGAAGATGGCTGTATCATAAAGAACTCCGTACCTACCATTGAGCGGAAAAACAAAGAATCCTATGGGCTATGACGACGCGGAATGGAACATTCTCAGAAAGGCACTTAGAATAGTACAGCTTGTGCTCGTTAGCCGTCGGGCCGCCTTCAATATTTCAAGGAAACAATACCGTAGGATAGTGTTTGGTCAATTTAGTGTGTCCTAAATTGCCGCATTTAATTTTTCAATCCGGATTCGTAAGCCGATGAAGTGTGGCGCACTATATGTGCAAGATAACCTATTTCTAACTTTTGTCGTTTTTGATTTTCTCGAGATGAAATGTAAATTTAAAAATGAAAACAAGTGTGGTTATGTTTGTTCAAGGAAATGATATCCTCTATAATGATTTACCAACTTGAAACTTAAAAGGAATTTGAAACATACAATGACAAAACTTGGAAAGGAAATGAAAATGTGTTGTTGAAATGGAAAGGTGATGTTAGTCTAATAAATCAAAACAAGAACTAGTGAGCATGAAACCAAACTATTTCGTCATTGCCTAAACACAAAAGAAACTATGCGTCGAAAGAAACTAAAAGTTGCAATAAAGTAAATCTAAATCAAATACATCAATTTGTTCGATCCCTCATAAGTAGTCCAAATATGATTTTCTAAGTAACCATAAACAACTTGAGTAATCGATATCTAACTTGTAGAAAGTAAACTAATATCAAACCATACATTCATAAATTCAATCCTCACCATCACCCAAATTGTGGCTTTCGGAGGTAACTAAAGATGTGCACAATTTAATATATCTAAATTTGCAGAAAGGAAATTAATACCAAAACTACACATTTCATAATACAATCCCTCACCATCAAATTAAACTATGGCTTTTATAAATCAAGATATTATGAGCGCTTAATATATCTAAATTTAACTATTGAAGCAAATGAGCAAATCAATTAAACAAAGCAAAGATCGAAATTAAAATGTGGTTAAGAAAAACAAATTAGCAGCTTAACAATGTTAATTCCAAGCTAATGGCCAAAAAGTTATGCAAATGCCTGTGCTACCTATCTATAACCTCAACAAGAACACTGATCAATAATCAATAACATAAAACATGAAAGATGTATGAAATGGAAAGCATGAAGTTTATAAACGTAATGTATATATGCCATGAAAGATGCAATGTATAAAATATATGAATGGGATTATGGCACAATGAGCTTTAAAGAAATAAAATAAGAACTATACAATAATGCAATAACCTTGGCAAGTGCAGTGGGCCCTCTACACCACCTTCCCTTGGCAACAATCTTCAAGTACGACTTCATGAAAATGAGTTTTACATGAAATGCAATATAATAAGAAGGTAGTATTACTAAGACAAAGGCAAGTGCGCATAATTACATTACACAGAGTTAATTAACAAAAGATACCGTAGACTAATTGAGACTAACTCTATATGCGTATGCAAATGCGTTATTTATAACAAAAGAAACATAACTAATTTCTAAAAGTTTATGCCGGTGGAGAACACGTAGACTATTACGTCCACAAACATCTAGGATCATGGCCGTATTGAAAAGTAAATCTATGAGGAGGATATTTGAATCTCGCCATGAGCCATGTACGCATGTTGATTTATCCTCCATAACTCGAAACCCGCCATATGAACCTTCACGTGACACAAAACAGCCTTGTCACCGTGACTCCTACGGTTGACTTCCATTTGGACGCCTTTGACCGGGCAGCTCTCTTTAGATGAGTTTGCCCTTGCTTGCGGACACGAACCATGTCCACATCATTTCCGACTTGCCCATGTGGCTCGTTTTTCCCGTAGACACATGTGAAGACAGAGTTTGCAAATGGCTCGCTAAAGCTGTTAGGCTCGCTTTAAAGTGGCAAGATTCCATGCCTAGATGAACAAAACAAAAATCTAAATCAAACAGCGACACAAAAATATAGTTAAAAACCATGTTAGATGCTCTTTTGCAATTAAGACACAATGATATTGACAACTTGGGAGGTTCTGGGATGAAAAAGGTATAGAAAAGTGTGGTATGGAAAAGGATGTGCAGATTTGAGACTCAACATACCCCACCGTGAAGGTGTTGCATGTCCTCATGTCCCCAAAATTTTGATATTCCTTCCTTAGTTCATATGCTCTCGTTAATAATTTCCAAACAAGACATCCAATCCTCTCCTCCTCTTCCTCGTGCTGCCAACATTCCGGGTTTCTTCATTAAGCACCTAAATTTGATATTAACCAAGGTTTCACTTAACTTCTCGCATTTCCTTTTCAATTTCTTGTTCTTCTTTCCGCCATATTCCCGTATGTAGCATGGTATTATCATGAATGATTTTGTCCAATTTACCTTGTTCCCTTCAAATGTCTCATTTTCATTTTTGATGTGCCTATTTAAAAGCTCTAGCTCAAAGATTTCCCCTGCTTTAGTGATTGGACTAAATCATCCCGTACCGTATGAGGCCGAATGGACGAAGCACGGGACTCCGTAGCTACCTTTTCCAAAGATTCTATATAGTCATATACTTCCCCATGCTTGGGGTTCATATCGTGTCATTTTTATTGGGTCGTCCCCAAAATGCCATGAAGGAGAGTTATCTTCAAAATCAGTCGAGAAGGGCTCACATCAACATTCGTCGAGAATGGAAGGACTATGGTCAATGTGTGATCGAGAATGAAATGAACTCCGGTTCACTAACTCGACCGAGATGGACTATGGTCACCGGGACTCGGCTCTCGTATGTTTCCTCTCCTAAATCAATGAAATGAGGACCTTAATTTGCGTTTTCTCAATTTCCCTCAAGTCTCCGTCGTTTCTTCTCACATCACTGTATATACTATCCTTTTTGTTTTTGTTTTCTCTCTTTCTCTCGTCTTCGGCCATAGATGATTGTTTTTGAAGACAACCAATCTTTCGCATAACACTCGATGATCTTCTTCTTCGAAGAAGGAGTTTGATGTATAGCCTCAATAGTTTTTCTTCTCTTTTGGTGTTATTGGCTTCTTACCCTTGATTTCTTCTTCTTCCTTTGGAGCGCTCTCTTCCCTATCGCTCTTTCTGAATTGTAGGAGTATTTTGAATTTCATCAATTGTTCTTTTTCTCCCATTTTCGCCGTGCTACCTTTCAAGAATTTCTTTAGGAGTAATTTGAGTTTCATCATTTATTCTTTTCCTTCTACTCCTTCTTGTTGTATCACTTCGTGAATTTCCCCGAGGTTCCTCAAAAAATTTCTAACCAAAAATTGTTCCCATGTGTCTTTCTCTCCTTTAACTTCTTTTCGATCAAAATTTTTACAAGACCGTGTGATATAGATGTGGTTCTACATCTCCTAAATGCTTCGAATAGTCACGTACATTTTCTTCAAACTATTGAATAGAAAATATGGGAGATTGAGAGTTTGATTATCTAGGAAAATCCACGCAACCCGGTATGGTACATATACATGGACGCAAAACGGCCTTCACATGTAATGAATTTCCGAACAACTAGCAAGAAATAGCCTTATATTCCTTTTTCAATGCATGAACAAGAATTCCTCTTTAAAAACAATATGTCCATACCTTGGTTTCGTAAGATTGTTCTCCATGCTTCATCACCGATGCTTTTATTCTTAAACCAACGCTCACCCTTCAAGAAGTTCCGTGCGTATGTTATAGATGCTTCTCCATTGAATTCCGCAAACTTAAGGTCTCCAATCTCATTTCCAAGCCATTAAACGACCTTGCGAATGCCTTTGTCACTTCTTTATGATAACCCTTCCGACTTATGGATAAACCGCAACTCAATTTGCTTTCTTCAATATATCTCTTTACTCATGGATATCCCTCCATAAACTTAGGTCTTTCCGCTCTTTTAGCAAGCCACTCCATTTTTCTTCGTTCTTCAAAGATTTTCCCGCGTGAGGTTTCAATGGAAATAGAACGGCTGAATGCACAGATGAGCACAATGATTGTGGGTAACATGAGAATGGTATATTGCATTGTTAGCGTAGCAGAGAATGAAATGGAGTGAACAGTAATTGCAGAGGGGTTTTCGTGAGCACAAAAGAGATACGAAGTTGTGAGGTTAATGGTAGCATAACACATCCTGTTGTTTTGAAATGGTGTCATGAATAATGTGAGCACGTTTAAACAACGGCTATGGGTTTATGCGGCCGTAAGAGTCCGTGGTCAAATCAAATATGTCTCATTGCCGACCGGTGGAATATTGGAACATGAGTGAAGACTGTGGTTTTAATGGATGGGAACCGTTTGAGAATGAATGCCAGAGTGACAATATGGAGATTGTGAAAGGTTACAAAATTGTCAATATAATCATTGCACATAATGGATGGAGCTTATGGTTCAAAACTATATAAAAAATGTGTTTTTCAATGCTATTTGAAAGCAATTTTATTCATACCTTTGGAATCTTTGACTTTTCCTTGGTCTTCAACTAGTTACTCTTTATTGGTGTCTTGAATGCTCCATGTCTTCATTTTTTATCCTCTCACCCGCATTTTATTTCAAGGATGGTGGAAATAACATCCGAAGTTGTACATTCTTTGAAAACAAGTAGTTGTAGCCGCGGAATCTCGCTTCGGTTGCGAAATCGGGAGTCACCGCGAGAAACGTATGTCACCGCGGAAATCGACACAAGCCTATTATTTGGATGAATGGAGATGAACAGATGACAAATGACCGTATGGAAGTGGTCATGAAAAATAATTTTTATTGATGAAATGGAATAAAATGAAGTGAAATGGAGTGAAATGAAGTGAAATGAAATGGAATGAAATGGAATGAAGTGGAATGAAATGGAGTGGGTGGTCACAAAACTGTGAAATGAAAGAGAGATTTTTTTTTGGAAAATATAAGGTGTCAGTGTCTCCGATTTTCACCCAATATTTTCTCTCGTATAAGATCACAATCGTTGATTGGGTTTTTTTGTGCTTTTATACAAATTTTTTTTATTTTTTATTTTTTAGTTTTATATATATATATTTTTTAATCGAAAAAGAACAAAAACTAGGCTTCGTGGAGAAGAAGAATTCTTCTGCATGTACCGATCGTTAACTTTCTTGAAAAAAAACATTTTGACAAAATCTTCTTTGAGAGTGGCTTAAGATAAACTTTCAATCTATGGCCATTCACAATAAGAGAGTTTGAAACCATCAATGGTCTTGATTCTTACCGCTCCATTGCTAAAGATCTTGTCAATCTCATATGGCCCAAGCCAATGAGTCTCGTACCTTTTCTTGAAAGTCTTTAAACTTGGAATCAAATAACAATGCCCAATCTCCTTCTTGAAACTTCTTCTCTTTGATGTACTTTTCATGCCATTTAAACTCTTTGATATTGAACTAGATCGCCTAAAATTGCCCTTGTCCGATCTCATCTAGCTCATTCAACCGCTCCATTCTATGCTTTTGGGCTTCGATAATTCCATCCCCAATCGAATCGCTATCTTGAAGGTCTTGACTTGGAACTCAATGGGGAGCAAGACTTCTTTCCCCATAAACAAGTTCATAGGGAGAATTTCCCGTTGTATTTCTCCATGTAGTTTTGTAGGCCCACAAAGCTTCGTGAAGCCTTTCCCCGCCTAATCTCTTCTATGTAGATGAACAAGCTTGGTGATGATACTTTCAGACATTATTTGTGGACTCCACTTCGACCATTTCCTTTTCTTGCGGATGGTAAGGAGTAGATCTTCTCGTACTTGATTTTGTATTCTTCCATTAACTTCTCCACTAAGTTGGATGTGAATCGTCTCGACCGTCACAATTTAAACACTGTGCTGGTAAAAATATCTCGTAAAGAAAATGAACAAATCGAATTTTCAAATAGCGTATACTACGTTTTGGTTTCTACCCATTTAGTAACATAATCAATAAGCAAAACTAATATATACTTCTTTTTTGCTTAGATGGTGGATTGAAGAATGGAAGCAAAATCAAAAATTACCAAAGGGTCTACCGAGTACTGTTTGCAATGGCATTTCATTTGAAAGGGTAGGTTTCCCTACTTCTTTAAGTACCGTCACACCTTTTGACATATTTTTTTGCATCCTTTGAAGAGAGAAGCCCAATAATATCCTAAAGAGAGGATTTTATAAGCCGTCCTTTTGTCTGCAAAGTGTCCACCGCATGGTTCATCATGACATGCCTTAAGAATATCAGGCATTTCATCTTCCCTGACACATCTTCTGATCACAAGATCTGGCCCTGTTTTAAACAATTCGTTAGAAATCCATGAATATTTTGAACTCTCCTAAATAATTTTTCGTTTTTCACTTGGAAATAAATGTGAAGGTAGTTTCCCTGTAACCAAATAGTTAGCAATATCTGCATACCAAGGAGTCTTAATAGTTACTGCAAACAAATATTCATCAAGAAACTTATCCTCTACAGGAGATTCTTCTTTAGTATTCTGAATTCTAGACAAGAAATTAGCTACTGTATTATGTTTTCCTGGTCTATCCAACACAGTAATATTGAATTCTTGCAAAAGTAAGAGCCATCTTGTCACTCTGCCATTAGTAACAGGTTTGTTCATTAAATATCTAATTGCAGAATGGTCAGTATGAATAAAAGTTTCATAGCATGTTATATAATGTCTAAACTTATTAATTGCATGAACAACAGCTAAAAAATCTTTTTCAGTCACAGTATAGTTCAACTCTGTGGGAGTCAAATTTTTACTGGTATAATAAATGGCATAAGGAACTAAATCTTTTTGACCCAACACAGCTCCTAGAGCTGTATCTGAAGCATTCGTAGAAATATGGAAAGGGAGTTTCCAATTTGGTCCTCTCAAGATAGGTGCTTCAGATATTCTTGTTTTCAAAGTTTCAAAAGCTGATTGACAATCAGGATCCCATTTAAATTCACAGTCTTTTGTAAGAAATTTGAAGAGTGGAGATGCAATTTTAGTGAATTTTTCTATAAATCTTCTATAGTAACCAGTAAATCCAAGAAAACTTCTAACATCTCTTTGACAATTTGGAATAGGCAACTTGGAGATGACTTCAACTTTTGATCTATCAACCTTAATCCCATCCCCTGAAATATGATGTCCTAAAACAATCCCTTCAGTAAACATCATAAAGAATTTTTCATGGCTTAATGAAAGGTTTGTTTCTTTACATCTTATAAAAACTTTTTCCAAATTTTCTAATGCCTCTTCAAATGAATTACCATAAACTGTAAAATCATCCATATAAACCTCTACACAATCATGGATTAGATCAGAAAAAATTCCTAGTACTGCTCTTTGGACTGTTGCAGGTGCATTACATAACCCAAAAGGAAGTACTCGGTAGGCAAAAGTTCCCCATGGACAAGTAAATTTGGTCTTATCTTGATCTTCAGGTGCTACCTGAATTTTATTATAGCCACTAAAACCATCCAAAAATGAAAAGTACTTTTTACCTGCTAATGTGTCTAATACCTGATCAATAAAAGGCAAAGGAAAGTGATCCTTCAAAGTTTCTTTGTTCAATTCCCTGTAATCAATGGATACCCTCCATTTACCATTTTTTTAGGTACTATAACCAAAGGAGAAACCCATCGACTATCTGAAATTGGATAAATGAAGTTTACATTGAGAAGTTTTTGGAGCTCTTCTTTCACTATCTCCCTAAGATTTGGATTCATCCTTATTTGAGGTTGTCTAATTGGTCTACTGTTTTCCTCAATATAGATATGATGGATGCAAGTCTTAGGATCAATACCCTTCATGTCAGTATACTCCCATGCAAATGCAGTAGAATGTTTTTGCAAGATTTTGGTTAGTTCTTCTTGTTGTGACTTTTCCAAATGTTTGTTGATATTCAATGTTTTTCCCGGAAAAATCTCAATAGTAGAACTACCAAACTCTTCCATAGAGTAAAGAGACATTTGTCTTGATGATAAATATTCTATGTCAGATTCCAACTGAAATTGTGTGAGGTCATATTCTGAAGATGTCTCAAAATTTTCTAATGTGTTCAGAATTTGACTATCCTCACTGATTTCAGAAATGGTAAAGACAGGTTGTATAGTGTCCTCATCATCAACCCATTCATTGTCTCCTACTTCTGTGATTGCTTTTGCCGGAGGATACAAATTGAATTTCTTTGTCGAATTACCATTAGAAATGTACATATCCCCAAATCTACAACTAATAAAAGCATCAGCTGTGGCTAGCCAAGGTCTTCCTAAGATAAGTGGATGCCCTCCTAGATTACTCTTGGGAGTCAAAATCATAAAATCTACTGGATATTCCCAAGAATCTAAGGAGACTGAAATATCTTCCAATACACCATCTGGTTTAATAATCGATCGATCTGCAAGTTGCAGTAAAGTAGGTGTAAAAAGAAGGTTAGGAAGTTTTAGCTGGTCCATAGTCTGTCTACTCATAATGTTGATAGCAGCCCCTAAGTCAATCAATGTGTTTGGAATTTCTATCCCATTTATATGTGTCTTGAAAATTGGACTTTCTGTATCTACATAATTTTGCATGGTAATTTTTCCCATCATAATATCTGCAATCTTTCCTACCAGGTGGATTCTTCTTTTGTCTTTTAGTTTCCTTCCTGGTCTTTTGAAACCCAACTCCTTTATGGTTTTTGCTAGAATAGGAATCTCTTGAATGGCTTGTAGCAAGGGAATCTTGATACAAACATTCTTCAATTCATCTAGAAATTCATAGTTAGGCAACAAGATTTGTTTTTCCACCCCCTTGTCAATTTGTAGTCTTTCAGGAAAAGGAGGTGTAGATAAAGATGCAGGTTGCTCAACTATAGGGGTTGTGGGTGTTGACTTTTATTTTTCTTTTTGAATGTTTGAATTTTGAAGATATTCTTCCTCGGAACCCTTATTGACTTGAAGAGAGTCCTCCTCAGAGGTATCTTGCTCTTGAATATATATAGAAGGTTTTTCTAAAACTCTACCAGATCTGAGTTGTACATCGTTGAGAGGAACAATCATATAGGTAGGAAATTGTTGTCCTTCTACCATGTAAGTATTCTGAGGATTCTTATTGTTAGGATTTGGCAATGGCTGAGCTGGAAGTTAACTTGTCTTTTGTTGGTATGGTAGCATGAGTTGAGGATTTGGATTTTTTTGAGAAGGTTGTTGTTGTGGAAATGGCAATGAAAGTTGTGGATTTGAATTTGGAAGTTGTGGAGCTTGTTGATTTTGAAAAGATAGAGGATATTGATAAAATTGAGCAAATCTCCCATAAGGATTTTGCATCCCTTGTACCCATGGTTGATATGGATTCTGATGTTGGGGCCAAGGTTGTTGCCAAGGATTCCAATTTGGTGGGGTTTGAAGATTCATAGGGTTGTTAAACCCTTGAGTTTGTTGTCCCTGCCAAGGTCTCCTTGCAACAAAACAGAGAGATTCTACTGAATTTGGGTCTTCTTGAAAAACAGCCTTGAGTCCAAGAATTGAAGGACAATCCTTGATCTCATGATTCTCTGAGCAAATAATACATGTTTCTACAACTTTTGCATCCAAGGGACATTCCCTTAAAGCATGTTTCTTCCTACATTTCGGACAAAAGATGGCTAAGGCATCTGTTTCTGCTTTCTGCTTGTTTTGGATTTTAAGGGTGTCTAGTTGTTCACTAAGGCTCCCTAAGATATCATTTTTGAACTCATCAAGCATATTACCAATCTCTGCCCTACTTACTGATCCAGTTGCAGATTTGTTAGCCCTAATAAGAGAAGTATCCCTAGTCCCTTTTCCTGTTTTAGATTTTCCTCTTGAGAGATGAACACATAGTTCTGTTATGTCACGAAGTGGAAGTTGAGAAATATCTCCTTTCCCCATCATGTTTAAAATATCTATCCATTCATCTCTAATGGCTTTTAATATGAGGGCTTTTAAAGTTTCATCATCTAAGTTGCTCATCTTTTCTCTTTTCAAGTTGTATTGAAATCTTTTAAGTAAATCTTCCAAATTTTCATCTTCTTTTTGCATCATTTTGAATACCTCATCCTTGTGATTGGTGGGCATACAATAGTCCAAGTATCTATCCAAAAATTTTTGTTTCATATCATTCCAAGTCCTAATAGATTGAGTAGCTAATCCCATGAACCATTTCAAAGCAGATCCCTTCAATGTTGAAGGAAACAGTTTGAGTTTTTGAGAGTCTTCCATATAGTCATAGGTTCGGCACACGACTTCAAACTCAAACAGAAATGTTTTAGGATCCTCACTTTGCAATCCATAAAATTTAGGGAGAACAGATGGTGAGATATTTTTGATCGTTGTATGAGTTTCCTCATCAACTATAGGGAATCCAAACAAGTTGTCTCCTTCCCTATTTCCTCCATTATTTCCTTCACCATTGTTGTCTCCATTGTTTCCTCCTCTTCTACCTCTACCTCTACCTCCATCTATTACTTCCTCTGCCATGATAGTTTCTTTAGAGTCCTTAAAGTCCTTTGGTTTTTCTATCAAGGGAGGATGAGAGAGAGTCTCTTTGTTTTCTAAATGGGATTTAGTAGGTGGTATAGGAGAATCCTCTAATTCAGCTACTCCTTGAATTCCAAAAATCTTAAGGCTAGGGGTAGATGGTGGTGAATCTGGTCTATGCCTTGAATAAGATGGAGTTGTGAAAATCGAACTCTTGGCTTTAGCTATAAACCTTCCCCTAGAATCTCTTGCTCTATGCATGTCATTTTATATATATATATATATATATATTTTAAAGTTGGGCTAATAATTCTCTTTCTGATCTTCCAGGTCACACTAGGTGCAAGAAGAGAGCATACTTAAGAAATTACTGAACCAAAAACTCTCTTTTATGATCCTCCAGATCACACTAGGTGCAAGAGGAGAGCATACTTCAAGAAGTTATCAAGTTTTCCCTTCTTTTATGATTTTGTTTTTTTTTTTTTTAAGAAATTAGCTACCTAGTTACACTTCCCCGGCAACAGCGCCAAAATGTTTGGTCAATTTAGTGTGTCCTAAATTGCTGCATTTAATTTGTCAATCCGGGATTCGTAAGCTGATGAAGTGCGGCGCACTATATGTGCAAGATAACCTATTTCTTAACTTTTTGTCATTTTTGGTCTTCCGAGATGAAATGGAAATTCTAAAATGAAAACAAGTGTGGTTATGTTTGTTCAAGGAAATGATATCCTCTATAATGATTTACCAACTTGAAACTTAAAAACTAATTTGAAACATACAATGACAAAACTTGAAAGGAAATGAAAATGTGCTGCTAAAATGAAAAGGTGCTGTTAGTCTAATAAATCAAAACAGTGAACTAGTGAGCATGAAACCAAACTATTCTTGCTGCTGTCTAAACACAAAAGAAACTATGCTAAAAGAAATCCAAAAGTTGCAATAAAGTAAATCTAAATCAAATTACATCAATTTGTCTTTTGATCCCTCATCAGTAGTCCAGCTATGATTTTCGGAAGTAACCATAAACAACTTGAGTAACTGATATCTAACTTGCAGAAAGTAAACTAATATCAAACCATACATTCATAATTCAATCCCTTACCATCAGTCCAACTATGGCTTTCGGAGGTAACTGAAGATGTCATGCACAATTTAATATATCTAAATTTGCAGAAAGGAAATTAATACCAAACTACACATTTCATAATACAATCCCTCACCATCAGTCCAGCTGTGGCTTTCGGAGGCAACTGAAGATATTATGAGCAGTTTAATATATCTAAATTTAACTATTGAAGCAAATGAGCAAAACTGAATTAAACAAAGCAGTACTGAAATTAAACAGAAGCTAAGAAAAACAAATTAGCAGTAGAACAATGTTAATTCCAAGTCATTAGTCAAAAAGTTATGCAAATGCCCGGGCTGCCTATCTATAACCTGAAACAAGAACACTGATCAGTAATCAATAACGTAAAACATGAAAGATAGAAGTGAAATGGAAAGCATGAAAGTTTATAAATAGAAATGAAGCATATATACCATGAAAGATGCAATGTATAAACATGTGAATGGATTATGGCACAATGAGCCTTAAAGAAATAAAATAAGAACTATACAATAATGCATAGAACCTTGGCAAGTGCAGGGGCCCTCTACACCAGCCTTGGCAACAATCTTCAAGTATGAATTACGTTGGAAAACAGAGTCTTCTTATATTAAAATAAAGTCATAACAGTAAGGTAGTATTACGGCACAAAGGCAGCGTAATTACATTACAGAGCAGACTAACAAAAGATAACAGAGACTAATGGAGACTAGCTCTATATGTGTATGCAAACGCGTTATTTATAACAAAAGAAACATAACTAATTCCTAAAGTTTATGCTGGTGGAGAACACGTAGACCATTACGTCCACGGATCTAGGATCATGGCCGTATTGAAAAGTAAATCTATGAGGAGTGGATGTTTGAATTCGGCTATGGAGCCATGTACAGATGTCGACTTGTCCTCCGCAACTCAGAAACGGCCATATGAACCTTCACGTGACACGAAACAGAGTCCTGTCACTGTGAGACTCTATGGTTGACTTCCATTTGGACGCCTTTGACCGCAGCTTCTTTAGATGATTTTGCTCAAGCCAATAGGACACGAACCATGTCCACATCATTTCTGACTTGCCCATGTGGCTCGTTTTTCCTGTAGACACCTGTAACATAGAGTTTCACAAAATGGCTGCGGAAAGTTGCAGCAACTGCGGAAAGTGGCAAGATTCCGCAGCTAAATGAGAAAAATCTAAATCAAACAGCAGACACAAAAATATAGTTAAAAACCATGTTAGATGCTCTTTTGCAATTAATATACAATGATATTGACAACTTGGGAGGTTCAGGTGGATGAAAAAGGTATAGAAAAGTGTATGGAAAAGATGCAGATTTGAGACTCAACAGAGGGTTTGATGCAGACATTGGTGAAACTATATGAAAAACCCTCAGCCTCAAACAAGGTATTTCTTATGAAACGACTATTTAATATGAAGATGTCAAAAGGTGGATCTGTTGCAGACCATTTAAATGATTTTAATACAGTTACCAATCAGTTAAGTTCTGTAGGGGTAAACTTTGACGATGAAGTTAGCGCTCTTTTATTTCTGTGCTCATTGCCAGAAAGTTGGAATGGTTTAGTTATGGCCATTAGTAACTCTGTCTCTAGATCTAGTACTTTAAAGTTTGATGATGTTGTCGGTGCTATCCTTAGCGAGGAAATGCGATGGAAAAGATCTGGTGAGACATCGGGTAATTCTTTGAGTGCAAAGTCTAGGGGAAGAAGAATGGAAAGAGAAAAGATCTCGGGTTATCGCAGTAAATCAAGAAAAGGCAGATCCAAGTCTAGATCGGGGATAGTGTGCTATAAATGGGAAAAGAGAGGACACCTAAAGAAAGATTGTAGATCTTGAAAGGGAAAAGAAGGAGATGCACAACAAGAAAACAATCATGAAGCAAATGTGACAGGTGATATGTTACAATATGCTTTGATTCTTTCTTTCAAAAATGTTACTGATTCTTGGGTTGTAGATTCAGGGGCTTCATTCCATGCCACACCTGATAAGAAATATTTTCATGACTATGTTCAAGGATATTTTGTACAAGTTCGTTTGGGTGATGATAAACCTTGTAAAATTGTTGGAATGGGTAAAGTTCTTGTAAAAAAAAAGAATGGAAACCAATGGCTACTAAAGGAGGTAAGGCATGTTCCATATTTGAAGAAAAATCTGATTTCAACAGGACAGTTAGGTAGTGAAGGTTATGTGACAACTTTCATAGATAAAACTTGGAAGGTCACCAAAGGAGCGCTGGTAATAGAAAAAGGCGAAAAGGTTGGTACATTGTATTTATGCAATGGTATTTCTAACTCTGTTAATGCTTTAACTTCCAAAGGAGCAGATGCATCATTATGGCATCATAGGCTATGACACATGAGTGAGAAGGGGATGAATATTCTTCACTCAAGAAATTTGTTGCCAGGTTTGAAGAATGTTGATTTGGATTTATGTGAAAATTGCATTTATGGAAAACAAAAGAGAGTCAGATTTCTCAGAGTTGGGAAAGAAAAGAAGAGCGAAAAATTGGAGCTTGTGCATACAGATGTATGGGGACCTTCTTAGGTATCATCTCTTGGTGGCTCTCATTATTATGTTACTTTTATTGATGATGCAACTAGAAAAACATGGATTTATTGTATTTAGAATAAATCTAATGTATTTGATACTTTAAAGAAATGGAAAGATTTGGTTGACATTGAGATAGGAAAGAAGTTTAAGTGTCTCAGATCAGACAATGGAGGTGAATATTGCAGCAAATAGTTTGACAGTTCCAAGAACACTGCAAGAAAATGGTGTGTCAGAAAGGATGAACAGAACAATCATGGAGTGTGCAAGGTGCATGAGATTGCATGCAGGATTTCCCTTACAATTTTGGGCAGATGCTTTAGATACTGTTGTTTATCTAATAAACAAAGGGCCTTCAAGTTCCTTAGATGGTGGTATTCCAGAGCAAGCATGGACAGGTAAAAAGGTAAACTACTCTTTTTTAAAGCCTTTTGGTTGTGAGGCCTTTGTCCATATTAATAAAGAAAACAGAACAAAGCTTGAGGAAAAATCAAAGAAATGTACCTTTATTGGATATGGTGTTAATGATTTTGGATATAGCTTATATGATTATGAAAATCACAAAATCATTAGGAGCAGAGATGTAATATTCAATGAAAACGTCTTGTATAAGAATTAGTTGCAGGAAAAGAAATAGGAAAAATAAAGCAAGGAATACACAGTTCTTGATGAGATAACTAAAAAAGTAAAGGTGCTTGAAAATAATAATAATCAACAACCACAACAGCAGCAACCACCACAACAGCAACAGGCACCTCAAACACCTGAAAGTGGTGTTAGAAGATCTACCAGGATAAGTAGACCCCCTGAACGATACTCTCCTTCATTATATTATTTATTTTTGACTGATTCTGGTGAACCTGAATGTTATGAAGAAGCAATGCAGGTTGAAAGCAAGAAGAATTGGGAGCTAGCCATGGAAGAAGAGATGGACTCCTTAATGCATAACCAGACTTGGGACTTAGTCAGGTTGCCTGCAGGTAAAACTACATTGCAGAATAAATGGGTTTACAGGCTGAAGGAAGAAGATGGAGGAAAACAGAGGCACAAAGCTAGACTTGTGGTGAAGGGATTTGCACAGAAGAAACGTATTGATTTTGATGAAATATTTTCTCCTCTTGTTAAGATGAATTCAATCAGAACTATTTTAAGTCTTGTAGCAGCGGAAGATTTACATCTGGAACAGCTATATGTAAAGACAACATTTCTCCATGGAGATCTGGAGGAAGAGATCTATATGGAGCAACCAGAAGGATATGAGGTCAAAGGGAAAGAAAAATTAGTGTGCAGGCTAAAGAAGAGCTTGTATGGCTTAAAACAAGTTCCAAGGCAATGGTATCTAAAATTTGACAAGTTTATGTCTAAACAAGGTTATACTAGATTTCACTATGATCATTGTGTTTATCTAAAAAGGAAAAATGATGGAAGCTATATTATATTGTTATTGTATGTAGATGGCATTCTTGTTGCAGGGTCTAACATGCAGGAAATAAATGTGCCCAAAAGAAAATTGGCAAATTCATTTGCAATGAAGGATTTGGGAGCTGCAAAAAAAATCCTTGGTATGAGGATAACTAGAGACAGGAAAAATCACAAATTAACATTGTCTCGGAATGAGTACATAGAAAATGTGTTAAAAATATTTAATATGCAGAATGCAAAACTAGTTAGTACACCTTTTGCTAGCCATTTCAAACTTAGTAAGGAGATGTGCCCCAAGACCCAAGAAGACATGGATTATATGTCTAAAGTTCCATATGCATCAGCAGTTGGAAGCTTAATGTATGCAATGGTCTACACAAGGCCTGATATTGCACATGCAGTGGGAGTTGTAAGTAGGTACATGAATAATCCAAGAAAAGAACATTGGATGGCAGTAAAATGGATTCTCAGATATTTGAGAGTTACCACAAATCAAGCATTATTCTTTGGTGGTTCAAACATTGCTCTACAGGGATATGTTGATGCAGATATGGTAGGTGACAGAGATAACAGTAGGAGCACTATAGGATATGTATTTACCGTAGGTGGAACAACTGTCAGTTGGGTTTCAAAAATCCAAAGTGTTGTTGCACTTTCAACAACAGAAGCAGAGTATGTTGCTGCTACAGAGGCTAGTAAAGAAATGATTTGGTTACAAAGGTTTATGGATGAATTGGGTAAGAAGCATGATATGAGCATGCTATACAGTGATAGCCAAAGTGCCATTCATCTTGCAAAGAACTCAACATTTCATTCCAGGAATAAACACATACATCTCAAGTACCATTTCATACGATCAGTATTGGAAGATGGAGAGTTGAAGCTGGAAAAGATACACACTAGCCAGAATCCTGCAGATATGCTAACAAAAGTTGTAACCAGGGAGAAACTGAGAATGTGCTCAGTTTCAATTGGTCTTCAAGGATGATGATGAAGACAAGGAACAGCCAGGTCCAAAGAGGAGTCATTTTCCAGCAAATGAAGTAGCGGTGGAGTTGCTACAATCAGTCTCCAAGTGGGAGATTGTTGGGTGTGGAGCTTGATTATCTTGTTTATTTTGTATCACAGCATTCAACCCCTGTACCTTAAAATGGGCGGCAACGCCGCCCGTAATTAATCGCTGTCGTGGGGGGTCTAGGGGGGGCAGCAGCGCTTTTCAGAGACCCCGCCTGGTGGGGGGTTTCGGGGGCAGTGCCCCCGAAGCTGAAAACAGATGTAAAATTTCCTTGTAAAAATATAGTAATTTCTAGTCAATCTGGGCTATTCATAGGCGGATTATGTTTAGTTTAGGGTTTTTTACCCTAGAAGGCAACCCCCTTGTATGAGGATATTGTATTGCGGATGCACATTATGTGTGTATTCTTAGAGTGAGAAACAGATAGGGAGACTATGAGAGAGAACAGAGGATATTACAGCAGATCTGCTGTAGGTATTATCTCTTCAATTTTTGCTGGATAATAGAAAGGAAGGACTGGTTTTTCGGGGTGGACGTAGCCCAAACTGGGTGAACCACATATATCTGTGTCTCTCTGGTTTTATGTGTTTTGTGTGCTTGTATTTTTCACATATTTTATGTGTTGCATTGCTCCATAATATATAATTTTCTAACATGACAGTCTTTGAGAGGTTAACTAATCTGTTTACATGAATTTTAATCCTACAGTCCTCTAACTGAGTTTTAATGATGTTATAATGACAAAAGTTTTTCCAAGTGGAGTCTTAAGGTCTGTTAAGGATTGTGGAGTCACCAAGTGGAAGTTTTTAGCTCTTTTCAGAGGTAAAAGGTTTTATGGTCCACCACCATGTTTATTGGATACCAATCTGAAATATTTTTGGGTTTTCTGAGTTATTTTTCAGTTGTGTGGTTTCTAAGAATGTCCTAACTCTGTTTCACAACTTAGCTACGGTTATGATACAAAGACAGTCTACTCTTATGGCTAAGCTGGCTGATTTTTCAAGGTTAGATAAATCCTTATGAGAATCCTAGGGTTTGCCTAGTTTGTCACTAATTCAAACAAGTTTTATCATGATTACCATTACTTGATAGTGCTTGAAAAGGCTTCTTTTACTCACTAACGATGTTTGTGTGAAATTTTAAGGGGAACCAGAGATTCCAATTAGGTTCGATCCCCAGCGGAGTCGCCAGAAATGTTAGCACCCTGTAATTAGCAAGATTGGAAAAAGTCCAACTACAGGGAGAACATTATTTCAACCACTTTGGGATTCTAGGATCTAGCCCTCCTGAATCTGGAGAGGGATCTCTCCAATAAGTGCAAAGATGGATTTTTCTTTGAAATCTTGGGTAATGATATTAGGCTAGCTATGAAGGTTGAGGGTTTTGTTTTGTTTTGGATGGTTGAGCATGACTATTATTTGAGGGGAAATTTCTAAGTGAAAAAAATTTTCAAAGGTGAGAAGTTGCAAGCAAATAGAAAAGCTTTGGCTAAAAAGATAGATATAACACTGGTTTTTAGTCCATTGGGCTATGGAGTCATATCAGGGCTTTAATTGAGCAACAACATCAAGAGTGATCCATGGGGAAAGTCATCTATATCACAAGATTATTGAGATTAAAATGATGGAATGGAAACAATAAAGTGTTGGAGGGGTGGAAACTGATAATAATTTCACCAAGGATTTATAGTCAGTCCAAACAAGAAAAGCCTCTTAAGTAATTGTTTAAAACCAACCAAGAACAAGGCTAACCATAGACTTCTTGGGCAAGTTTGTATTAAAGAAGCTTAATTGACAAACAATCCAGTAATCCACATAATTACCTTCAGAAAGTATGAAAACACATAAGAGAAGCAAAGTGTAACATACGATCAGATAAGGTACTTTTAAACCTAGTCTGCTTTCAGTCAGCACCAAGGGAAACCTTCAGAATCTGCCTTTGGAGAATAGAAGCTAGAAACAGGGCAAACCATCACTTTTCTAGTCTAACTTTAATAAGAAAATAATGAAAATAACTTTCAAGAACAATGTTTAAAGCAAACAGTAGGACGAGGGAACGCCAGCATTCCTAATTGCTTAAATTGTATTGAATCATTCTTAAATAAACAAATTGGAGTAAAACATTGAGATAAATCTTATCAGTCAGAGAAGGGTACTGGTAAATAGTAAATCCTAACTCTATAAATGTTGTTCTTTATCAGAGAATAATGGACAATATGACGTACATAGAAGGAAAAAACAATAACAAAGAAAGGGGCACTTCACTAGTGATATAGAGCACGATCCCAAGAAACAGCTTGTTATTGATGTCAGACCAGATACAGTATTCAGGTCCAATGTTTCAGTTCAGCAATCATCTTCACTTTTCAGCCTAACTAATCTAATCACAAACAAAGCTTCAGGAGCCAGTGAACACTATTTATAAGTAGGAGTTTCGAGCTCAAGTATATTTCAAAGTTCTGCAGCCAACTCAACCAACAATTTCTCATCTTCTACAAAAGTATTTATAGAAGAATGAGGAGGTGAGATCGAATAAAAGATCTCCCAGGGCAATTAATATAGTCTTAATGGCTTCTCGGCCTTTGTGGGGCTTGATGAAGAAGTTACAGAAGTTCTGTCTGTATTAATTGTTTTACAGTTAAGATAAAACTCAGTGGGAGATTTTGTTGACTTTTAAGGCTCTGTTCAGGATGTAATAAATCTGCTGATATTTTTTGCATTAAGTTCCCTTAGCGGAATTAAATCTTTGGCTGTGCTGAGGAAAATATCTTCATTTGATCAATAACTTCAGCCTATGTTTGTATGCTTGTGGCTACAGGTGGCACTGTGGTAGCTGGGAGGAATCAATTCGCCTCAGATGTGGCGGTGGAGGCCTTTCTATCTAATAAACACTTATGATTTTCTTTAATTTTGTTTTCCTTTGGAGGATTAGGCTTTTGATAATCAATCTTAGCCGTAATCCTCAATTTTGTCTTCAATATTCTATTCTGTTGTGTTTTGTCTTCAACACTGATACTCTTCTTATTGTGATTTGATAACACTGTGTCTTTTTGATGTGCAGGCCATGCAGGGCTCGTATGGCATCAATGCCTCATGAAGCATTGACGAGACGTGGAAATTGAACCCATGGATTGTTTCCCTTTAATGAATCGAAGGCATGAGAATCGTCACTCTCAGCCTTCATATTTTTCTTCAATAAAATGGAAAACCTTTAATCCCTGCAAAATACACAAATGTTATAAAATCCTGCATAGTGGGTAAATTTCTTCAGAGGTTGTGGGGAAAAAGTGTGGCCATTGGATGGCAACATCCAACGGTGGAGATCAGCTAAGAGAAGGTTAAAAGGAGAGTGGAGGAAGAAAATATGTCAGAACCGTTGATCACGCAGAGATCGACGGTTGGGAATACGCATTAAAATCATCTTGGTGGAAGGCAGAGGGCGACGAAACCATGAGGGAAAGATCTGGGACCATCCAATCTAGACACTCACACGGTCCAGATTCAATCGTAGGATCGCAATCGGCGGGGGGGAAACAAATGTTAAAAACACACCCGATGAAAATATTTGATGCGATCAAATGTGGACCGTTGATCTGAGGGCCAGATCAATGGTGGGGAGTGAATCGGGAATCGGTGATCGGAGGTGGGCTGATGCGATGGTGCGATCAGGGAAAGGCCGATGCAATTAAATGTAGACTGTCGATTTGCAGATCAGATCGACGGTGGGAGATGCATCAGGAGACCGCAATCGGCGGGCACAAGTCGCGGGCTTTAAACCTTTGTATTTTGCCGATGCAATGGAGGAAGGCCGATGCAATGGTGCGATCAGGTCATCGCAATCGGAGGTTTCAATGGGGCGCAATCGAAGGAAACCTTGAAGAAGTTTTCGATGCGATGGGCGGGCAAAACACGCTGACCGTTGATGTGTTTAAAGGATCAACAGTGGAAAATGGTTAAAAACGATGAATGGGCGGAACCCTTTATAACATAGAAAAAATAGATTTTTCGTGAAATACAAAGGAAAAAAGCATTGGGAAGGGCTTATATTTATGATATGGATAGGCGCCCGACTATGGGGCCTTTGGACTTTGTGAAAAACAAAAAGGGGCCTGGTGCTTATATAAGGGGGCCAATCGTAATCGATGGTCGGGCCTTGGTCTTTTTTATCTAACCATTTTCAAATTTTGCGATGCGATTAGCACTGTGAGGGGTTAGCACCTAGTTTGTAGGGCGTGGGCATGTGGGGGAAGTGGTTTATGATTTAAGCCCAAGGGGGCTTAACCCTTACACAAAAATATGTATTTTTTATGATTTTCTCTGGTTTTCAAAGGGTTTTGAGGATTTCGATAAGGCAAAGAAGAAGTCTCAAACCTTATCAAAGGGGTTTTGATGGAGGGGAAAGGGGAAAAATATGAAAATGAAGGATTTTTATGGGGAATAAAGGGGTAAAAATGAGGTTAGTTTTGGAAGTGGAAGGAAGGGGAAAATGGCCTTTGGAGTAGTATTTCCTCAATGAAATCAGTAGAATTTCAGAGTTTTTAAGCTGGAAACAACAGTGAAGATTTGGACGGAGGCATGAGGGCTTCAAGAGTCTTCAAGAGATAAAAAATTTTAGTAATAAAACTTGTTTCTTGAAGGATCCAAAAATTATTTAGCCAGCATTTGATATAACAAATTTTATAGCTGGCTAACACTCTCCACAGCTCAACCGGCCACAGCCCCTTTCAGGTGGGCTTAGGATTCTAGCCACTATGTCCCATTGACGTAGCCATGCCATTTGTGGCTACTCAGGGTGATTCGGCTCATGTCCAGTCTGAAGCTAACAAAGTGAACAACTTCATCGAGCGCATTCATCACATCCGCCAATAGGTTCATGAAATATTGGACAAAGCCAATGCTAAGTACAAACAACGACATGATCAACAACGGGTGCCACACAACTTCTAGGTGGGTGACAAAGTGTGGCTATATTTGCAGAAGGAGCGCCTCACTGGACCCCACCGCAAGCTTCGCTCACTCCGATATGGGTCATACACCATCACCAAGGCTGTAGGGAACAATGATTTTGAGCTCATTATTCCACCATTCCTTGGTCTGCACCCAGTATTCAATATGGACTCCCTTCATCCCTACTTTCCACCTCTACTAGACACCTCTAACATTGCAGAAAAACTCACACCAACAGAGTTAAACCCATATTGCATGGAACAGGCCACCACAGATTGTATCATAGACATGAAAATTAAGAACCCTCGCCAACATAATATCCAACTATATCGGGTTGCCAAAGCTTACCAACTCCTACAACAAGGCAAGTGGTTCACCAGGGACCAAGTTCAGCAGAAGTTTCCTCATCTCATGGAGAAACTCAACGCAATGGGGATCATTGCTTCCTAAGGGGGGAGGAATGATCCAGGTGGATATTGGTGGCCACCCGCCTATTCCACTTGGGGCCCCACCATTGTCTCTTTCAGTTTTTAGTTTCATCAAGACTTACTATTGTTAGCAGTTTTTCGAGTCCTGAACTTCCAGAACCATTTTGAAGCCCTAAACGACATTTTTTGGGAAACCCGGGAGCAACATGGGTCCATGGACTAATGTTTCTCACATAAAAATTTGTAGTCCTTGGATAGATATTTCTAACGAGGTATGGTGCGCGTTAAACAAAGATCTTATGCCAATGTTACGTCCCCGGGAAGTTGAAACACTAATTTACTAAAATGGGGCCATAGTTTTGGCGTTTCATCTCATAGGGTTATGGTTTTCGATGTTATGCTTTTTCCATTGTTTCTAAATAATAAATAGGCCCTCAAGCATCATTTTAATAGAGTTCATAGGCCTCCTAGATGCAGGTGAACTGGAGAGCTATTAATGTGATGGGACATGGGTGCAACAAAGGGTGGGGACACTTGCCCACCCAAGTCACTACCAGAGGGGGGCACTCAAATCACACTGTCATTACATCAAATGCATTCACTCCATGTGCTGATCGAGATCCGACCTTAATTCCCTTACGTGACTCCGTATGCTCCTCAATGCTTCAGCCTTCAGCTCTCATCAATGATAAGTTATTGCAGGGCGATCTTCGATGCAATTCCAACCGAGTTTTAAAAATGGATAGTGGATCTGGCTATTCAGGCGTTTCTCATCCGATGAACTATATGTTCTCTCTAACTGCTGGGTTCCCCAGTCTGCGCACGGCGACAGGAAGAAAAAGCCTACTAAACTTTTGCTTAGACCTTAGAGGTGGTCTGCACTTCTCTCGTTCTGGCCTTTTTCTGTCTGCTTCTATTTCTCTGAATTTTCAATTTAACAAAGTCTCTTTCACTCCTGTTCCTCCGCCACTTATCATGCCCTCCGCGAAGATTGAGTCCATGCCTTGATTACGTCAACACATGCGTTGCCGCAGGGGTAGCACTAAAAGCCAACCCCTACACACGCACTCTAGCTCCACCTCCGAGTCGTCTTCACAATCCAGTGAATATTTATCTAGCCACTATCCTAATACCATAAGTTTTAAGGGTCGTTTCCATGAAACTAGCCATCGAATGGGCTCCTCTGCTCCACCTCACCCCACTGCTCAGACCTCTCTCATGCTCCGTACGACGCATTTCTCTTTCAGTTGTTCTTTGAACCACCCTCGCATAACTGCCTCAATTACAGTTGCTTTCAATGAAGAGGCCCAGGTGGGAGAACAAAGCACTTGTCAGGCGAGGCTGAGTAAAGAGAATGCTCAGGTTTCGTACCATCAGACGGGTTCATTGAACAAGCAGGGTAAGGATGCACATGACAGCAGGGTTCATGAGGGGGAGATAGCGCAAGGCAATCCAGGACCATCCATGCATGTAGCTTCTCCCACCGAGGACCTGTCAAAGAAGGATGAAAATATGGTTGCATACTGGTGCTGCATTGTTGAAGAACTGCCTGATGATTAATTGTTCCTTTCTTGTCTGGTTTTCATGCTTCGAGGCCCATTCTACTAGGCTTGTATTTGCTTATCTATATATGTTAGACTATAGTTTTGTTTTCGAAAGTTATAATCGATGTAATCTTCAGAGGAATCAACAGCTGTTACCCCTGTGAGGGCAGCGCAATAGTCCGAGAATTTCTCGAGGCTGGTTTCCCCTTGTGTGGGCAGTATTTTTTTCTGTCATTTTTATCAAGTATGCCACAGGTCTGGGCAAAGACTCTGCCATGATGTAAAATATTTCTTTTTTTAATAGATTAAACTAACTTAGAAAAAAAAAATATAGTTCATAGGCCTGTTTCCACCACATCTCTTCTCAAAGATAAGCTACCAACGCCCTAGCTAGTTTATTTCCATTCTGCCTGTAAGCAAATTTCAGTTCTTTGATATTAATGAAATGAAGTGTTATTTCTACTGCATATTTGTATTTATGGTTATATGTGTATTTTTTTGCGTTCCTACATAAAAAATACCACCATATGCATGAGAAAACAAAGTTTCTTTCTGAAGAGCATGATCATTTCATGCCAAATTAGATCCATTACACCATTTCTACTAAAACAAAATACCAATTTTACCAACGCTACTCATTCCAAGCCTGAAGTCGGTCCTAAACTATCCATCTCTCTACTACCAAAAACTCATTTTCCTTCGCAATCGTCATACTTTCCTGCATCATTTTCTCTCATCTTTCCCAAAAATAAAGTCATTCAGCTCCCTTACAAAGCTGAGTCACCCCACTCTCCTTTTCCTTCCTGTCCAATAAACCTTGCTTGCATCCAAAATTTTCATCTATATTCCCTCAAACTATTATTGTATACTCACGTTAGATGTTGGAAGATTCATTAAGGCCTCCCTTCTAACAAGTTTTGACCCATCGACTCTAACACGTCATATGGGATCAAGACTAGAGATCTTTCAAGTGCCTTGAGGCTTGTATGCCTTAATGGCAAGTTCTCTCGCCAATAAACAATAGGAATACATCAATGTGCCCTATTTTTCAGATCTTCTAGGTGAATCAACTTCGACACATCTATTCGTACCTAGTAATATGTACTTAGGCATTCTGACTCTCATTGACATCAATGGTGATTAGTCTCATATTAGCTAATGGCATTCATTAATGGCTAGTAATCCAACAATTTATTTTCTATGTTCTACATCGACACATTTATTCACATACATAAGAATTATTCCACTGAGCAGGAATGAATGAAGACTAGATGATTTCAATAGGACTCAATTCAGCATCTGTAGTAACAAAGATTCCAATTTCATCCTCTATTCATACAGCCAATAGAAATAAGAAGCACAAATCCTTTTACTTCATATTCCATGATTCATCAGCAACAACCACACTCTTCTTGATATAAATATCTTGTCCACTTTTCAAGTAAGTGAAGGTACGTTGTTTTCTAATCTTTAATCATTTAATTTCTTAAATGCTAAAATTGTGATTTTGGAAAATCCCTCAGCACATTCATATTCCCTTTCTCATTTTCAAGAAAACTGAAAACACCTTAAGTTGGGGGGAATGGATATTCATATTTCATGCCACATTTCACATTTCATTTCACCCTAACTAACATATTTTTCCAAAACAACCATTATTGCATTTTGATTCCAAAAAAATTATATGTTTTGAAATGATAAATTTATGATCACATTAAATGGTTCACAAACACTATGGGACTTAAAAAATAATTCTCAATGTTTTTAAGTATTTTGATGCAACAAAAAAAAAATATCAAAATTATTTGAACCAATAATATTAAATAAAAAATTGGTTGTCACACACGAACCAACCATAAAAAATATATGTTGCAATCAAATTATTTCAAAGTACACTTTCCGAAAAGAATAAAGTTATCAAATTATATGATAATGAAAAGTTAAAAGAGAATCAATACAAAGCCAAAGCTCATATAAGAAGCACAACATTTCAAGAAGATCGATTGATGATTAATAGAATCAATGCAATAGTTGCATGAGGACATGCAACATCTTCAATTAGGGGGTATCTTGAGTCTCCAAAATGTCATCCACTTCTACCCACATTTCCATCATTTCACCCTCATTTTGTAGCTCATCCCTCATTCCCTAGTTACATAACCCTACATTAAGTAACCATTTTCATGATCATATGGGTTTAGCATTATATTTTCGAAAATCATTTATTTTAAGTGAATTTGTGATTAAATATTATAAAATTAACATGTTTTCATATATACATAAAAGTGGTATAAGTTTTGTGATATTGTAGGCCCACTTGGAGATTCTAGAAGGGTCCTACTTGGCCTCCTAACTACAAATTCGAATTTCAAATTCCAACTCATGACGATTTGTAGAATATTTGAAGAAGATATGGATCATTAAGCTAAACACATTCAAAGGAGAAGAATCGTAGATGTTTTGATATGTATCCTTATCAAAACTATGAGAGAATTCGAAGAGGATTTGTATCTTATATTTTTAGGAAATTGGTTGTAACCACATGAGATAAATGTGGATTTAGGAGAGATTTGAGGATCCATATCTATCTTCAATTTCTATCTAAATAGGAGCACATCCTTCATACAAAGAGTTGTAAATGGTTCGTTGTAAATTGTTAGTTGTTAGAAATTAGAGGTAGCTAGTGGCTAGCTGATAGTTGGAGGTTCCAAGTTCCATTCAATATGTACATTGTAAAGTGAGGAGAGAGAATTCTTGTAATATATTGTAATCATTTTACAAAATACATACTTCCACTTTTATATCCAGGATGTGATAGTTTTTCGGTGTACTTGTTAAGGAATGGAGGGCCCCCATCAACCTCAGTTTGCATACCTTTGTACATATTGGTAACATAGTATAGTTTTTTTATTAAATTTCTTTTAAGCAAGTGTGTTTCTATTTTATGCAAGTGTGTTTTTCCTTTAAGCAGTGTGATTTAAATTATGCAAGCGTCTTGTGATTAAATTATGCAAGAGTGGAGTGATTTAAATTATGAAAGTGTGGTGTGATTTTATTTATGAAAGTGTGGTGTGATCTCAATTCTCCAAGAGTGATTTCAATTCCATGCAAGTGTGATTTTCTTTATGAAAGTGTGATTTTAATTTCTTTATGTTTGGTTTGATTTAGTTTTGATTGATTAATTTGTTTTGAATTATTTTTAATTGCATTAGATTAATCTAATATGAAGGATAAACACCTAGCACATATAGTACAGGTATACCTCGTTAGTTTACGAAACCCTGGGTTGACAATTAAATGACAGAGATTTAAGTAACCAGTAAATCACCCAACACATGCCATGGAAAAATGTTCATGGGTTATTATTATTTTAAAGATCAACAAGTTGAAGGGTTACACCAATGAAGATCTAATTGATAGTTAAAACAGTGGGATCTAACAATGCAAGAACTCTCAATCATATAGCAATAAATATAATGGTGCAGAGGAGTACAGAGTGGGAGTTAGGGGAATTCTTCTCAAAGGAAACACCTTACAGCGTAATTATTGGCTAATATTTTAAAATACCCTTTTTCATTTTTGGGTACCATGAATACTTATGATTTTTAAAAATTATATTATATTATTAAAAAAATAATAATAATATTTTGTTAAACAATAAGAAAATGTATAATAACTTAGTCGCCAAAGTATCTTTGGAAAGAAAATATATAATAACTTAGTTGTCAAAATATCTTTGGGAACAACCATCACTGATAACTATCAGAGAATGCAACATGATATCACAAAAACTCTATTTTATATTTATATAGAAAATAATTAAATAAAGAAAAATTAACCAATATTTTTATTTTATATTATATTTTTCCTCAAAAATAATATCAATTGAAGAGTGGTCATTGCATATGCGAAAAAAAGTACAATATTACATGTTGTAGAACCAAACGTTGTAGTAGTACTCTTGGAAATTTGTAATTTCAAATGATAGATATTCTCCAATTGGACATAAAAAAAATTAGTTTAATACACTACGTTGGTTCTACAATATAACCCAACATGGAATGACCAAGATAATGTATGTAGATGTCTACCCACTTCCTAGGAAGAAAAATTAAAATATGGTAGACGATGTCGATGGTGAGTGTTCCTTTCTGCAATGGTGGATGACATGCTGAAATAATTCGCATCCATTTAACCATTATAGTATCTCAGCTACAACTCCCTTTCACTTGAATTGGAGAGTTGGTCATCCTTTTATAATATCTCAGCCACTACTCGCTTTCCCTCAAAATGGAAAGATGCTCATGGGTTATAATTGTTTTAAATATCAACACGTTGAACGGTTACACAAATCAAGATTCGTTTGACCATTAAAATAGTGGGATCTAATAGTGGAATAACTCTCAATCCTCTAACAATAAATCAAATGGTGGAGAGGAGTACAAAGTGGCAGCTAGGAGAGTTCTTCTCAAAATAAATGCCTTATGGCGTAATTATTGGTTAATATTAGAATTTTTTTTTCATTTTTGGGTACCATGAATAGATATGATTTATAAAAATTATATTATATTATTTTTAAAAAATAAATAATATTTTTTTAAACAATAAGAAAATATATAATAACTTAATGGTCAAAGTAGCTTTGGAAAAAATATATATAATAACTTAGTTGTAAGAGTAGCTTTGGGAACAACCATCACTCACAACTATCACTATCATAGAATTCATCCTGATATCATAACACTTTATTTTATATTTATATATAAAATGATTAAATAAAGAAAAATTAACCAATATTTTTGTTTTATATTTTATTTTTCCTCAAAAATAATGTCGATTGAAGAGTTTTCGTTGCATATGCGAAAACAAGTCCGATATTACATGTTTCAGAACCAAATGTTGAAGTGATACAATCCTGGAAATTTGTAATTTTGAGTTATTGTTATTCTACAACAAGACATGAAAAAAATTGGTTTAATACCCTACGTTGACTCTACAATATGACCCAACATAGAAAGACCAAGATAGTGTCTGTAAAAGATGTCTACCCATTTCCAAGGAATAAAATTTGAAATATGAGAGGCGATGTCAATGGTGGGTGTTTCTTTCTGCAATGGTGGATGACACGCTAAAAAAATCGCATCCATTTAACCATTATAGTATCTCACCTATGACTCCCTCGCCCTCCAATTGGAGAGTTGAACACCTCTTTACAATATCAGAGATACTATTCACTTTCCATCGAAATGGAAAAATGTTCATGGGTTACAAAAATTTTAAAGATCAACAAGTTGAACGATTACACAAATCAAAATTCGATTGAAAATTAAAACAGTGATATCCAATAGTGGAATAACTCTCAATCGTCTAAAAATAATTCTAATGGTGCAGAGGAGTACATATTGGAAGCTAGGGGACTTCTTCTCAAAGGAAACACCTTACAACGTAATTATTAGTTAATATTATAAAATATATTTTTTTCATTTTTGGGTACCATGAATACTTATGATTTAAAAAAAAAAAATTATTTCATATATATATATATATATATATATATATATATATATATATATATATATATTGAAACAATAAGAAAATATATAATAAATTAGTTGTCAAAGTAGCTTTGGAAAAGAAAAAAAATTATATATATATAACTTAGCTGTCAAAGTAACTTTGGGAACAACCACCACTAACAACTATCAGAGAATGCATCCTGATATCACAACACTTTATTTTAAATTTATATAAAAAATAATTAAATAAATAAAACTCAAGCAATATTTTTATTTTATATTATATTTTTCCTCAACAATCATGTCAATTGAAGAGTGGCCATTGCATATGCAAAAAAACAGTAAAATATCACATGTTGTGGAAGAAAACATCGAAGTGGTACAATCTTCGAAATTTGTAATTTCTAGTGATCGCTATTCTTTAAGAAGACATCAACAAAATTAATTTAATACACTAATCTGATTCTACTTGATTCTACTATATGACCCAACATATAATGACCAAGATAATGTATGTATAAGATGTCTACCCACTTCCAAGGAAGAAAATTTGAAGTATGAGAGGCGATGTCGATGGTGGGCATTCCTTTCTACAATGGTGGATGAAAAGCTGAAATAAAATCACATCCATTTAACCATTATAGTACATCTCGCATCCATTTAACTGTAATGGTGGATGACAAGCTCAATTTATATTTAACTATTATATTATCTCTCGCATCCATTTAATCATTATAGTATTTTAGCTATAGCGCCCTTTCCCTCCAATTGGAGAGTTGACTATCTCTTTATAATATTTCGGCTACTACTCACTTTCCCTCGAAATAGACATGTGTTCATGGGTTATACTTATTTTAAAGATATAAAAGTTGAATGGTTACACAAATCAAGATTCAGTTGATAGTTAAAACAATGGGATCTAAGAATAAATGAAACAATAAATCAAATGTTGTAGAGTAGAAAGTGGCAACTAGAGGAGTTCTTCTCAAAGGAAACACCTTACCGCGTAATTATTGGTTAATATTATAAAAAAAATTATTTTTATTTTCGGGTGCCATGAATACTTATGATTTAGAAAAATTAAACTAAATTATTTAAAAAAATAAATTATATTTTTTTAAACAATAAGAAAATATATAATAATAACTTAGTTTTCAAAGCAGCTTTGGGAAAAAAATGTATAATAACTTAGTTGTCAAAGTAGCTTTGGGAACAACCATCACTAAAAAATATTAGGGAATACAACGTGATATCACAACACTTTATTTTATACTTATATATAAAATAATTAAATAAATAAAACTTAATCATTTTTTATATTTTATATTATATTTTTCCTCAAAAATAATGGCAATGGAAGAGTGGCCATTGCATATGTAAAAACAAGTAAAATATTACATTGCATGTTGGAGAAAAAAAATTTGAAGTGGTAAAATCCTGAAATTTTGTAATTTCGAGTTATCAATATTCTTTAACACGACATCAACAAAATTGGTTTAATACACTACGTTGATTCTAAAAGATGATCGAGCATAGAATGACCAAGATAATGTATGTAGAGGAAGTCTACCCACTTCCAAGAAAGAAAGTTTGAAATATTAGAGGTGATGTCGATGGTGGGCATTCCTTTCTGCAATGGTGGATGACAAGCTGAAATAAATTACATCCATTTAACAAGTATAGTATCTCAGCTACAACTCCTTTGCTCTCCAATTGGAGAGTTGATCGTCTCTTTTTAATATATTTGTTACTACTCACTTGCCCTCGAAATGGACATATGTTCATGAGTTATATTTATTTGAAATATCAACAAGCTGAATGGTTACACAAATCAAGATTTGGTTGACATTTAAAGCAACGGGATTTAATAGTGGAAGAACTCTCAATCGTTTAACAATAAATCAAACGGTGCAGAGGAGTACAAAGTGACAACCATAGGATTTCTTCTCATAGGAAACACCTTACGACATAATTATTGGTTAATATTATAATAAATAAAAAAAATCCATTTTTGGCTGTCATGAATACTCATGATTTATAAAAATTAAATTATATTATTTAATTTGTATATATATATATATATATATATATATATAATAACTTAGTTTTTAAAGTAGCTTTTGGAACAACCCTCACTCACAACTATCAGAGAATGCAGCTTGATATCACAAAACTTTATTTTATATTTATATAGAAAATAATTAAATAAATAAAATAAACCAATATTTTTATTTTAGATTATATTTTTCCTCAAAAATAATATCAATTGAAGAGTGGCCATTGCATATACTAAAACAAGTACAATATTACATGTTGTAGAACCAAAAGTTGAAGTGGTACAATCCTGGAAATTTGTAATTTCGAGTGATCGTTATTCTGCAACAAGACATTAAAAAAATTGGTTTAATACACTAATTTGATTCTCCAATATGACCCAGACCAGGATAGTGTATGTAGAAAATGTTTACCGAATTCGAAGGAAGAAAATTTAATTTATGAGAGGCGATGTCAATGGTAGGCATTCTTTTCTGTGACTATGGATGACACGTTGAAATAAATGACATCCATTTAACCATTATAGTATCTCAGCTACAACTCCCTTGCCTTCCAATTGGAGAGTTGGCCATATCTTTATAATATATGGGCTACTACTCACTTTTCCTACTCATTTGCTCGCAAAAGGAATGGTCAAGATTCAGTTGACACTCAAAAAAGTGGGATCTAACACTAGAAGAACTCTCAATAGTTTAACAATAAATGTAATTGTGAAGAGGAGTATAGAGGGGTAGTTAAGGGAGTTCTTGTCAAAAGAAACACTTTAAGGCTTAATTATTGGTTAATATTATAATAATAAAAAAATCATTTTTGAGTACCATGAATACTTATGATTTATAAAAAATAAATATTATATATATGTATATGTATATATATAAACAATTAAAAAAATCTACAATACCTTAGTTGTTAAAGTAGCTATAGGAACAACCATCGCGAAAAATATTTAAATTAAAAAAAAATAACGAATATTTATATTTTACATTATTTTTCCTTAAAAATAATGTCAATTGAAGAGTGGACATTGCATATGTGAAAACAAGTTCAATACTACATGTTGGAGAAACAAAATCTGAAGTAGTATAATCCTAGAAATGAAGTGGTAAAATCCCAGAAATTTATAATTTCGAGTGATCCTTATTCTGCAACAATACATCAACAACATTACATCAACAAAATTGGTTTAATACACCAACTTGATTCTACAATATGACAGAGCATATAATGACCAGCATAATGTACGTAGAATACCTCTACCCACTTCCAAGGAAAAAAAATTGAAATATGAGAAGCGATGTCGATGGTGGGCATTGCTTTGTGCAATGGTGGATGATGACAAGCAGAAATAAACTGCATCCATTTAACCACTCTAGTATCTCAGCTATAGCTCCATTAACGTCCAATTGGAGAGCTGACCGTCTCTTTTTAATATTTTTACTACTACTCACTTGCCCTCGAAATGGAGAGAATGAATACTGATGATTTATAAAAATTATATTATATATATATATATATAAACAATAAGAAAATATATAATAACTTATTTTTCAAAGTAGATTTGGAAAAAATATATATAATAACTTAGTTGTCAAAGTAGCTTTTGGAACAGCGATCACTCACAACTATCCGAGAATGCAACTTGATATCACAAAAATTTATTTTATATTTATATAGAAAATAATTAAATGAAGAAAAATAAACCAATATTTTTATTTTAGATAATATTTTTCCTCAAAAATAATATCAATTGAAGAGTGGCCATTGCATATACTAAAACAAGTACAATATTACATGTTGTAGAACCAAAAGTTGAAGTGGTACAATCCTAGAAATTTGTAATTTCGAGTGATCGTTATTCTGCAACAAGACCTCAACAAAATTGGTTTAATACACTAATTTGATTCTCCAATATGACCCATACTAGGATAGTGTAGGTAGAAGAATGACCAGGATAGTGTATGTAGAAGATGTTTACCGACTTCGAAGGAAGAAAATTTAATTTATGAGAGGCGATGTCGATGGTAGGCATTCTTTTCTGCGACTATGGATAACAAGTTGAAATAAATGACATCCATTTAACCATTATATTATCTCAGCTACAACTCCCTTGCTTCCAATTGGAGAGTTGGCCATCTCTTTATAATATATGGGCTACTACTCACTTTTCCTACTCATTTTCTCTCAAAATGAATGGTCAAGATTTAGATGACACTTAAAAAAGTGGGATCTAACACTGGAAGAACTCTCAACAGTTTAACAATAAATGTAATGGTGAAGAGGAGTATAGAGTGGCAGTTAAGTGATTTCTTGTCAAAAGAAACACTTAAAGGCTTAATTATTGGTTAATATTATAATAATAATAAAATCAGTTTTGAGTACCATGAATACTTATGATTTATAAAAAATAAATAATATATATATGTATATGTATATGTAGATATATAAACAATAAAAAAAATCTATAATACCTTAGTTGTTAAAGTATCTATGGGAACAACCATCACGAAAAATAATTAAATAAAAAAAATAACGAATATTTATATTTTACATTATTTTTCCTTAAAAATAATTTCAATTGAAGAGTGGACATTGCATATGTGAAAACAAGTTCAATATTACATGTTGGAGAACCAAAAGTTGAAGTGGTATAATCCTATAAATGAAGTGGTAAAATCCCAGAAATTTATAATTTCGAGTGATCCTTATTCTGCAACAATACATCAACAACATTACATCAACAAAATTGGTTTAATACACCAACTTGATTCTACAATATGATAGAGCATAGAATGACCAGCATAATGTATGTAGAATACCTCTACCCACTTCCAAGGAAAAAAAATTGAAATATGAGAAGTGATGTCGATGGTGGGCATTCCTTTCTGCAATGGTGGATGATGACAAACAGAAATAAACTACATCCATTTAACCATTCTAGTATCTCAGCTATGGCTCCATTAACGTCCAATTGGAGAGCTAACCATCTCTTTTTAATATTTTGACTACTACTCACTTGCCCTCGAAATGGAGAGATAATCATTTATTTTGTAAATAAATGATTCAAATCACTGAAAAATCTTAAAGCCTAAAGCTTTCACTGAAACTTAAGTTTCTGCCGATGCGATTTGAAGGGACCCATCATACCTTACCACATTACCAAATCCACCTAGAAACCTTTTTTATCGCCTCACTCCTTACTTTTTCTCTTTTCGCACTTCCCAGCGCTTTGCTCATCGCATATCGCACTTCGCATATTTTATGACTTACCTTTAAGTGCCCACAAGTTATCTTATTTAAGTTTCGATGCGATGTGATCGTAAATCACAGGATGCAAGATCTGGATTTTAGCGCTCTTCATGTTATATGTAGTGGGACCGAACAGTGTGTTAACATCCATGCAGATTGATGGGCACGGTCACCATTGATCTCAGATCAACGGTGACCCGCGGGCACAAGCAACCCCACTATTTAACCAAAGGGTGCTTCCGCAATTGATCCCGATGGGTGCCCTTTGACCGAGATCAACGTCTGATATCTACTGCGGGGGCACAATGCAAATGGACGAGCGGTACCCCAAGGTCCCTCCACAATGACGTAAGCAAGTTTTCAAGTCAGCTCGACGATAACTCATATGTCGTGTCGTGTAGTGTTAGGTCGAGCATTGAATTGGCATTAATTCTCATGCTCCGCCTCATTTTTGTATAAAAGTATGTAATTTCATATGTTTTCATAGAAGGAATGAAAAACTGGAATTGTTCCTCTTGTGTTTACGTTGTCTGTGTATGAATTTTTATTTCCGCATTTGTGCATTCTTTGTGTTCAAAGCGAAACACATTGCTCTGTGTTTTGTTGTCTTTATAATTTACAACATGGTATCGGAGCAAGTCTAGGATCTCAGTGAAAGAAAGTGTTCTTTAATGAAGAAGCTGAAAGATTGTTTGAGAAGCAGATTCTCGAGCAGTGAGAAGGTGTGTTTACACAGTCAGGATGGCAGTAGCAGGCACAAGCCTGACTAATCCCCAGCTACCATAGTTCAATGGGATGAATTATGATTATTGGGCTATTAGGCCATGTTCTCCTCACAAGATATTTGGGAGTTGGTGGAACATGGTTTCCAAAAACCAGAAGATGCAGTAGCATATAATGCTTTGACACAAGCACAAAGAGATTTGTTGAGAGAAAATAAGAAGAAGGACTCCAAAGCCATCTTCTATATCTTCCAAGCAGCACATGAGAGTATTTTCCCAAGTATTTAAGTAGAAAAAAAGTCTAAGGAGGTATGGGATGCCATCCAACAGCCTATCAAGGCATAGCAAAGGTGAAGACAACAAAACTTCAAATGCTGAGAAGAGATTTTGAAACTCTTTGTATGAAAGAGTCTGATAACATAGACTCATTATTTACACATCTGATTGGGTTGGTTACCCAAATCAGGTCTCATGGAGAGCCACTTGAAGAAAGGATAATAGTGGAAAAATTCTTAAGAAGTCTACCATCAAGGTTTGATGCCATAGTTGTGGCCATAGAAGAGACAAATGATCTCTTACAATTTTCAGTGGATGAGCTTCATGCATCACTAATGTCTCACGAGCACAAACTGAACATAACAACAAACTCCTCATTGGAGCATGCATTTAAGACACAAATGTATTTTGGTCAAGGTAGAGGTCGAGGAAGATCAAACTACCGAGGAAGAGGAAGAAGCCCACACAGAGGTGGAAGAAGCAGCCCTGCAAGCACAAGTAGAAGCGGAAGTAATCAGAATCCAAACCAAAGCTCAAGCCAGAATCAAGCACAAGGACAGAGGTATGATAAATCTCAAGTCCAATGTCATTATTGCAAAAAGTATGGCCATTACGCAAATGAATGTAGAAAGAAGCAAAATGACATGAGTAATAAAACTAGTGCAAATTTTACAAAAGAAAATCAAAACCAAGGAAATGTACTTTTATCTTGTAATGTAGCACAAGAAAAATAAGAAGATGTATGGTTCTTAGATTCAAGGTGTGGTAACCATATGACTGGAAACATAGCAATGTTTGCCAATCTAGATGAAAGTGTAAAATCTGAAGTGACAATGGGACTAATAGCAAGGTCTCTATCATGGGGAAAGGAAGAGTAAATATACTGACAAGGAAGGGAGAAAATAATTTCATGCCAGATGTCTATTGTGTCCCTAGTCTGAAATGTAACCTTCTAAGCATTAGATAGCTCATGCAAAAGGGCTACAATGTGTTTTTTTAAAATGATGTATGCACAATCATGGACATACCTCCAAGTAAACAGCTCATTGCAAAAGTGCATATGACAAGCAATAGAATGTTTCCTCTCAAGATCAGATCAGACATGAAAGAAGGAGGTGTTTTAGTAGCTATCACACAAGAAACCTTTTAAAAAGAAGTGAAATATGAGAACTGGTTATGGCATTTGATATTTGGACATATCAATTTCAGAGGTTTAAATTTTTTGCATATAAAATACATGGTAAAGGGAGTACCACTCATAGAGAAAATAGACAACCTATGTGAAGTTTGCATCTTGGGAAAACAACACATGGAATTCGAGCAGGAAAGAGTATAAGGGAAAAGGCACCTTTGGAGATTGTCCACTCAGATTTATTTGGACCAATCCAAACACCATCATTATCATTATGTTTTGAAATTTATAGATGATTACGCAAGGAAGACATGGGTCTATTTTCTAAAACAGAAGAGTGAAGTGTTTGAACAATTCTACCACTACAAAGCTCTTGTTGAGAAGCAAAGTGATCACTACATAAAAGTGTTAAGAATTGACAGAGGTGGAGAATATATCTCCAAAGACTTCCTACGTTTCTACAGGGACCATGGGATTCACAAGAAATTTACCAAAATGTATACACCTCACGAAAATGGTGTAACAGAAAGAAATAATAGGACCATCATGGACATGGTAAGGAGTATGTTGAAGGAAAAACATTTTCCAAATGAGTATTGAGCAGACGCCATCAATTGTGCAGCTTATATCTTAAATAGATGTCCAACCAAATTTGTTATGAACAAAGTTCCAGAAGAAGCATGGAGTGGAACAAAGCAGTTTGTCACTCACATGAGAGTGTTTGGATGTGTGGCATATGCACATGTCTCGGATCAGTTAAGGAAAAAGTTGGAAAGAAAGGGGGAGAAGTGTATATTTATTGGATACAAAGATGAATCCAAGGCTTACAAGCTCTATAACCGATCGACCAAGAAAGTAATAATCAACAGATATATTTAGTTCATAGAAGAATAAACTTGGAATGGAATTCTAGAGAAGATAGTAAATGTGAAGACATGTATTTCACATGAAGACAAAGAGGAATTGATTGCAGAAAGTAATTCCTCAACAGTGGCTCCTCCTCCAACTACACAAGATCAACATAAACACACCACAAGCAAGCAACATAACAGCATTGAGAAATCAAGAAATTTCTTCTCCAAGAACACCACAGGAATCAACAACTCCCTCGATTTCAAGTGCAACTCCAATCATTCTTCAGCAAATACAAGAAGACCAAGATTCAGAAATTTAAGTGAAATTTATGAGCAAGAAGAAGTTGATAATAATGTTGGTCTGAATTGTTTATTTGCTTTATTTTTTCATCTTGGTGACCCATTCCATTTTGAAGATGCAGTCAAAGAAGAAAAGTGGATTGAAGCAATGAATGAAGAGATAGGAGCAATAGAAAATAATGACACATGGGAGTTAGTGGACCCCCCACAAGAAAAAGAAGATATTGGAGTGAAATGGGTCTATAAAACCAAGAGCGACATTGAAAGCAATATAGAAAGGCACAAAGAAAGGCTAGTTGTCAAAGGCTACAAGAAACATCAAGGAGGAGAGTATGAGGAAACCTTTGCACCATTTGCAAGGATTGAGACAATGCAGACAATGTTGTCTATAGCATCACAACAAAGGTGGAAATTTTATCAAATGGATGTGAAGTAAGCATCCCCAACTACCACAGTTCAATGGGAAGAATTATGATTATTGGGATATTACAATGAAGGCCATTTTCTCCTCACAAGATATTTGGAAGTTGGTGGAACATGGTTTCCAAGAACCAACAGATGCAACATCATATAATGCTTTGACACAAGGACAAAGATATTTGTTGATAGAAAATAAGGACTCCAAAGCCTTCTTCTATATCTTCCAAGTAGTACATGAGAGTATTTTCCCAAGTATTGCACCAACAAAAAAGTCTAAGGAGTCATGGATGCCCTCCAGACTGCCTATCAAGGCATGGCAAAGGTGAAGACAACAAAACTTCAAATGCAGAGAAGCGATTTTGAAACTCTTTGTATGAAAGAGTCTGATAACATAGACTCATTATTTACACATATGATTGGGTTGGTTACCCAAATCAGGTCTCATGGAGAGATACTTGAAGAAAGGAGAATAGTGGAAAAATTCTTAAGAAGTCTACTATCAAGGTTTGATGCCATAGTTGTGGCCATAGAAGAGACAAAGGATCTCTCGCAGTTTTTAGTGGATGAGCTTCATGCATCACTGATTTCTCATGAGCACAGATTGAATAGAACAAAAAAATCCTCATTGGAGCATGCATTTAAGACACAAATGTCTTTTGGTCAAGGTAGAGGTTGAGGAAGACCAAACTACCGAGGTAGAGGAAGAAGCCCACACAGAGGTGGAAGAAGCAGCCCTACAAGAACAAGTAGAAGGGGCAACAATCAGAATCCAAACCAAAACTCAAGCTAGAATCAAGCACAAGGATAGAGGTATGATAAATCTCAAGTCCAACGTCATTATTGCAAAAAGTATGGCCATTATGCAAATGAATGTAGAAAGAAGAAAAATGACATGGGTAATAAACCTAGTGTAAATTTTACAAAAGAAAATTAGAACCAAGGAAATTTACTTTTAGCTTGTAATGTAGCACAAGAAAAATAAGAAGATGTATGGGTTTTAGATTCAGGGTGTAGTAACATTATGACTCAAAACATAGCAATGTTTTCCAATCTAGATGAAAGTGTAAAATCTTAAGTGACAATGGGGACTGATAGCAAGGTCTCTATCATGGGGAAAGGAAGAGTAAATATACTGACAAGGAAAGGAGAGAAAAAGTTTGTGCGAGATTTCTATTATGTCCCTGGCCTGAAATGTAACCTTCTAAACATTTGATAGCTCGTGCAAAATGGCTACAATGTGTTTTTTAAAAATGATGTGTGCACAATCATGGACATACCTCCAAGTAGACATCTCATTGCAAAAGTGTACATGACAAGCAGTAGAATTTTTCCTTTCAAGATCAGATCAGACTTGAAGGAAGGAGGTTTTGTAGCAGCTGTCAGAAAAGAAATCTTTCAAGAAGAAGTGAAATATGAGAACTGGTTATGGAATTTGAGATTTGGACATCTCAATTTCGGAGGTTTAATTTTTTTTCATAGAAAATACATGGTAAAGGGATTACCACTCATAGAGAAACCAGACAGCCTATGTGAAGGTTGCATCTTGGGAAAACAACACAGAGAATCATTTCTAGCAAGAAATATTATAAGGGAAAAGACACCTTTGGAGATTTTCCACTTAGATTTATCTGGACCAATCCAAACACCATCATTATCATTATGTTTTGAAATTTATAGATGATTACACAAGGAAGACATGGGTCTATTTCCTAAAACAGAATGGTGAAGTGTTTGAACAATTCTACCACTACAAAGATCTTGTTGAGAAGCAAAGTGGACACTACATAAAATTGTTAAGAACTAATAGAGGTAGAGAATATATCTCCAAAGAATTCCTACGTTTCTGCAGGGAGCATGGGATTCACAAGTAGTTTACCACAAGGTATACACCTTAGCAAAATGGTGTAGCAGAAAGAAAGAATAAGACCATCATTGACATGGTAAGGAGTATGTTGAAGGCAAAACATTTTTCAAATGAGTATTGGGCAGAAGCTATCAATTGTGCAGCTTATATCTTAAATAGATGTCCAACCAAAGTTGTTATGAATAGAGTTCCAAAATAAGCATGGAGTGGAACAAAGCAGTTTGGCACTCACATGAGAGTGTTTGGATGTGTGGCATATGCACATGTCCCGGATAATTTAAGGAAGAAGTTGGACAGCAAGGGGGGGAAGTGTATATTTATTGGATACAATGAAGAATCCAAGGCTTAAAAGCTCTATAATTGATCAACTAAGAAAGTAATAATCAGCATATATATTCAGCTCATAGAAGAATAATCTTGGGATGGAAATTTAGAGAAGATAGTAAATGTGAAGACATGTATTTCACATGAAGACAAAGAGGAATTGATTGCAAAAAGTAATTCCTCAACGGTGGCTCCTCCTCCACCTACACAAGCTCAAAAAATCACACCACAAGCAAGCAACAGAACAACATTGAGAAATCAAGAAAGTGCATCTCCAAGCACACCATAGGGATCAGCAACTCCCTCAAGTTCAAGTGCAACTCCAATCACATCTTCAGCAAATACAAGAAGACCAAGATTCAGAAATTTAAGTGAAATTTATGAGCAAGAAGAAGTTGATAATAATGTTGGTCTGAATTCTTTATTTGATTTATTTTGTCATGTTGATGACCCAATCCATTTTGAAGATGCAGTCAAAGAAGAAAAGTGGAATGAAGCAATGAATGAAGATATAGGAGCAATAGAAAAGAATGACACATGGAAGTTAGTGGACCTACCACAAGGAAATTAAGTTATTAGAGTGAAATGGGTCTATAATACTAAGAGAAACATTGAAGGCAAGATAGAAAGGCACAAAGCAAGGCTAATTGTCAAAGGCTACAAGCAGTAGCAAGGAAGAGACTATGAGGAAACCTTTGCACCAGTGTTGCCTATAGCAACACAGCAAAACTGGAAAGTTTATCAAATGGATGTGAAGTCAACATTCATGAATGGAGTTCTAAAAGAGGATGTATATGTTGAACAACCTCCTGGCTATGAAATAGAAGGCCAAGAACACAAAGTGTGTAAGTTGAAGAAAACTCTGTATGGGCTGAAGCAAGCAGCAAAAGCATGGTACAGCAGGATTGATGTCTACCTGATAGACAATGGGTTTGACAAGTGTGATGGTGAGCCCACACTTTACATCAAATAAAATGACGATAAAATTCTTATTGTTGTTTTATATGTATATGATTTTATTTTCACAGGCAATGATGATTCTCTCATTTCTGATTTTAAAGCAGTCATGAAAAGTAAATTTGAAATGACTGACTTGGGTTTGCTGAGATATTTTTTGAGTATAGAAGTAAAGCAAACAGAAAAGGTGATTTTTATCTCCCAAGCAAAGTATGTTGCAGAAGTTTTGAAGAGGTTCAACATGCATAACATCAAGCCATCATCAACTCCAACTGTCATGGGGTTGAGTTTGAGCAAGGAAGATTGCAGCAAGAATGTCAATCTGACATTGTACAAAAGCATGGTTGGCAGACTAATGTATTTGACTACAACTAGGCTTGATATAATGTATGCAGTAAGCTTGATAGCCAGATTCATGGAGAAACCCAAGGAGACACATTGGCAAGTAGCCAAGAGAATTTTGAGGTATATAAATGGAACAAAGGAGTATGGTGTTCTATACTCCTCAATTGATAATTTTAATTTGATTGGTTACACTGACAGTGATTGGGTTGGAAGTGTAAATGACAAAAAAAGCACATCAGGGTATTTTTTTCATTTGGGATCGGGAGCCATTTCATGGGCTTCCAAGAAGCAGCCAATAGTTTCATTATCAATAGCAGAAGCTCAGTATTTAGCAACAATAGCAACAACATGTCAAGCAGTTTGGATGAGAAGGATGCTAAGGAATTTATGTCATGAACAAGTCAAAGGAACCACCATTTTATATGATAACAGCTCAGAAATTGCATTGTCAAATAATTATGTCTTCCACAAGAGAACAAAGCATATTGATGCCAAATACCATTTGATAAGGGAATTAGTTAACAATGGTGAAATCGTTTTGCAACATTGTAGGTCAGAGGAACAATTTGTTGATATTCTCACAAAGTCATTGGGACAGAAAAGTTTTGTTTAACTCAGACAGTGTCTGGGAATGATTGATGGTGGCAATTGTGATTAAGGGGGAGTGTTGGAAATACTTCCAACCACCGCCATGAATAAAACTAGCTGCAACCCACACTTCAATTGAATTTTTTTGCAGGGAAGGACAAGGCATAGGATCCAAATCCCTAGGTTTTTTTGTTTTTCACGCAATCTCCAAAATGTTTAGAAACAGAGAACCTGAGCCAAACTCTACGTTTAATTTCTTACCCACCACATTCACTTACCTTTTTCCCACACATCGCAGCCCGCAAGTTTTAACCTTTACCTCTTAAGCTTTCACTGAAACTTAAGTTTCCGCCGATGCGATTTGATGGGACCCATCATACCTTACCGCATTACCAAATCTTCCCAGAAACCTTTGTTATCGCCTCACTCCTTACTTTTTCTCTTTTCTCACTTCCCAATGCTTTGCGTGTCGCATATCGCACTTCGCATATTTATGACTTACCTTTAAGCACCTGCAAGTTATCTTATTTAAGTTGTGATGCAATGTGATCGCAAATCGCACGACGCAAGCTCAGGAGTTTAGCGCTTCTCATGTTATATCTAGTGGGACCAGACAGTGTGTTAACATCCATACAGATTAACGGGCGTGGTCAGCATTGATCTCAGATCAACGGTGACCCGGGGGCACAAGCAGTTTTTTAACCAAAGGGTGCTTCCACAGTTGACCCCGTTGGGCACCCTTTGACCGAGATCAATGGCAGATATCTGCTACGGGGGCACAACACAAATGGATGAGTCGTACCCTGAAGTCCATCCGTAGTGACGTAAGCAAGTCATCATGTCAGCTCGCCTACAATTCCTCTGTCACGTCGTTTAGTTTTAGGTCGAGCATTGAATTGGCATTAATTCTCATGCTCTGCCACATTTTTGTATAAAAGTATGTAATTCCATAAGTTTTAGGAGAAGGAATGAAAAACGGGAATTGTTCCTCTCCTGTGTTTATGATGTTTGTGTATGAATTTTTATTTCCGCATTTGTGCATTCTCTGTGTTCAAAGGGGAACGCATTCTTCTGTGTTTTTTTGTCTTTATAATTTTCAACAAGTTTTGACTATGATATACATCCTTACAAATGTTACCCAAATTATAGTATCATAGTCTAAGACACATGGGGTTTAAATTCCTACATTCAGTTGAGAGAAACCATCATAATAATGGCATAGGCTATCAACATACTTGAATCCTAATACTTTTTAGTATCCTTCCAGAAAAAGACTCATTTAAGAGCTTCTATACTCATTGGATACTGAAGGCTGGTGTAGTATGCCTTATATGAAATGAGAACATGGTTCCAGTATCAAAAAGATAGGTTGTTTAGGAATAATGTTAGAAGATGATGTTATTTAAGAATATCATTACAAGATTCAAATAAAATTTATAGAATAGACTGAATAAAAATAATTGTCCAATAGTACTTTTTTATCAGTGGTTGTCTCTGTAGTTTGCTACTTCGCCCGAGGGAAAAAAAAAAAATTAAATAACATATTGCAAATGGCTACACATGACATGTAAAGTGAATATCAATAGTCATTTTTTATCCGTAATCTCCTGAGCATGTTGCCAGTTGCCAGATGTAAAGCAAAATAGAATTAAAAAAAATAGTTTATGAAAGGAGAAAATCATAAGCTAAGATGGATATGAAAATTTACATGTTAGCAGAACTTGTTTCTTTTTCTTTCTCAAAACATATAGTGGACAGATATAAGTTATAATTGATTTAAATATCAATAAATTGAATGGTTACACAAATTAAGATTGAGTTTACAGTGAAATCTAACCGTGGAAAAACTCTCAATACTCTAACAATAAATTTGATGGTATGTGGAGTCCTTCTCAAAGGGAAATCCTTACCAGGTGAATATAATATATGTTTTAAATATTTTTTTTATTATATGTAATATTCCCTTTCTTGATTTGGTCAAAGTGGATGAAAATGATCCATGGTATTATCGTGGTATTTTCCCATGGTATTGGCCCATGGTATTTGTTGACAGTTTCAAAGGAAAAATAATAAAATAAGTTCTATCAAGCCTATAAACGGAGATAGAAGCGAGGCATTTAGATTCATTCTGGATTATCTATCTTATTGTGTTTGGGTTGAGAACTTGGCTTGGCCAGTTCTATCATTGATCCCTGTTGGTCGCTTTAATTGTTTTCACAATTGAAGCTCCACATAAATTGTCAACCCGAGGAAGTCTTTTTATTTCAAAGACAATCACGCACTGGATATGCTCAATTTCAAAAGCAGAAACAATGTTGTAGTAAAAAGCCACACAATTATCAGTCACACAAATCTAATTATTCACACTCTGTTTAATCAAAGCTGAAATCACTTAAGTTATAGCAGAAATAATTCCTATGTTGCAGTTAAAATCCAAGTAAAGGAAAATCAATCTGCAAGAAAAGAAATCAATCAACCATAGCAGGAACAGGACCCTATTCCTTAATTAGGAACTTCAGCACCTGCTGCCTGGCACTAATTACACTGTAGAAAAGATGGCTCAAGAGACCAAGACCCTATTCCCATGAACAGGAACCTTCAACACTTGTTCTCTTGTTTCTAATCACACTGCAGGAAAAGAAAGGCAATTAGTGGGAGCAGGACCCTATTCCTTTGTACAGGAATCTTCAGCACCTGCTTCCCAGCATCATACATTCACACAATTAACAGAAATATATTTCTCAACTTCTCAAGAATGAATGTATTAAACACATGCAGCGTTAAGGAAACAGAGTACTCGATGAACTACAGAACTGTGAAACTAGTGTTCAGCAACAGAATTAAAGTAAAGAGCAAACAGTGTAAATAATTAGACAAACTACAGGAATAGAAGGGTGAATCTTGTGAGGAAGGCGGGCCCTTTCCCTCTCACAAGATTCCCCAGGGAAAGAATTAAATTGGGGCGCTCAAAAGAAGATTTTATTCATCTGTCAAAAGAAATGATACATTACAGATGGAGTCTAGCTCCAGTTCTCACACAATGTTCTCCTGTAGCTTTCAAAAAATGAACTCCCTACTAATGATGATGTCTCCTCTTTTTAAAGAGGAGACATCTTTTACAATTACATGAGAGAAAATCTACATTTATCCCAAATCTGTTCTCTTGCTCAAAACAGGACTATTCTGTTCTTCCAAAAAAAGATATTGTTACAACAGAGACAACAAGAATGCTATCTTCAGAACGGTCCATGTAACCATGTCTTCATGCTGTTACTATTGTTCCACAAAAGGCTCTTCCAGAATCGCAAATTACGAGTGACGGAATTTGCGTGCTTGACGGCTGTTTCAGCAACTAAGTCAGCTGTTTCAGCAACGGCCGCTTGTTCCTAGCAAAGCATATAACTTATCTGCGAGCTTTTGGACTTATGTTAGCAACGATGCACTTCGATTAATGATAAAATATAAGAGTATTATGGAATTATATGTAAAATAGATTAAACATATAATAAAGAAGAGGATTTTATATACCTTGGGATAAAGTAGATGAAAATGATAATGGAATCCTTTTTAATCATGGTTATAAAAGTAAAATGGTGTCAAAGTATATAGCAAAAATGATACATAGTGGAGTCCTAACATCCCCCCCAGCTGAAAATGTTGCATGTCCTCAGGCAACCCCTAGTCTGAGTCAGAGTCTAAGTACTGGTACTGTGCATGCAAATTACTCAAGCAGTAGCTGGAGAAGGTGGCATCTGTAGGAGCTCAGAATCCTCTATTGTTCTGCAAGTGTTGTCATGCTAAAGCTTCATCTCTGCCAGCCAATTGGTAATGACACTGATATTTCTCTGAAGGCAGCCATAAAATTGGAAAATGAAAATGATACCTGATCCAGTTTACTACACAATGTCGAATGCATCCAATGTAATTAGGAACCCTGGAAAGTGCAGCTTGAAGATTGTCAGGGTTAAAAGGGTGATAATCCTGTCTTTCTTTACATGACTGCTGCCAAAACATAGCATTGGCCTTCAATGCAGCAGTCCCCTTTACTCTAATTTTCTGTTGACACTTAAAGAGTGTTGAAGCCTGTAATTGTTGTATATACCTATGCATTCCTGGCTTCTGTAAGAATTTATGATATTGTGCTATAAACATGGCTGGACTTAAAGGTTCTGGTCTAATCCAAAGGAGTCTATTCTCCTCATTATGACTGCTTGCAATGAACGCAGTTTGCCAAGTGAGCTGGTTAGACAAAAATGAAACAAATGCCCTTATTTGTATATCTCCTGCAATTGGAATAAGATTAACTCTTCTATTGTCGGGAATGGCCTCATTATGAAGGTAAAGTTCGCACAGCAAATGCTGGTCACTTTCAGGGGCCTCATTAAAGGTCTCAACAAATTTCTATGAAGTGAGTAATTCATGCGGTCTGCCATCTTTTATTGCTTTTAATTGAAAATAAACTAATCGTTCAGAAAGAAAGAGAGAGTAGTTTACAGAGGGTTTGCGGGTAGCCATCAACTTCTGTACTAATGAAAACATCAAGGCCATCTTTTCCTTAGATTCCTTGACTTCCTTTTTGGATTCCCTGAGCTGTTGCAACATCTGTTCCCAACTATCCCAGTTGGCATACATGTGATTCTGCCATGCTAACTTATGCTGCTGTAGTATTGTATCTTGTTCTTCAGCATATTGTTTCTTCCATTTGTTCATCAGTTCCAATTGATTCCATGGCCGGGTCTGTGTGCTAGCATTAGAAGTACTGGGTTGGGACGTTGTTTGAATGGCTACACTGACTAACTTAGGGCGAGATATCTGCGGTGGTGCTTCTGTCTGAGTGGCTGCATTAACTAGCACAGGGCGAGATGTCTGAGGTTTAGTTTCTTTTTCTTCCTTTATGGAGGGTCCTACTGGTTCTTGTGGAGCAGTAGGGCATCCCTCTTTTATTCCAGCTGATGTTGATGCCTCAGATACTTGAATTTTAACTAGTTTGTAGCCTGCCTGCTGGTAAATATTACCACATTCATGGCACATGTATTCCTTGCATGGCTCCTTATTTTGCGTTGAGGCTATGTGTGCTAACATATAGAGATTCAGTTCTCTATCAAAAGCTTCTCGTGCCAAGGTTAATTCATTCTTGTAGGCTTCCAGTTCAGACTTCAAGAATTCATTCTCCTCCAATAAAGATGTCATAGTATGTAAACCCTGTGTGCTGGTTGATTCTGCTGGGGTAGTCCGCTGTTGCACAGCCGTAGCTGGTTCTTGTGGGACAGCTACAGCTGGTCTCCCACTATCATCATGCTTGGTGTATTTTTGTACCACGGTGGCTGGTTCTTGTGTTTCAGCCTCTGGGTAAGTGACTGGTTCTTGTGTGACAGTCACTGTTTGAGCCATAAACAATGTCGTATTATCCCGGGGCACTGGTTCTTGTGTGGCAGTGCCACCGGACGAGACGGGTTGGGGGGTTTGAAATGGGGATGAAGATTGGAGTTTTAACAGAATAGTGGCAGGGTCAGGGGATATGGGAGTAACTCCTGTTTCAACAGTCATCTTCATTTTCCTTTTTGGTAGGAAAGCAGAGAAGTCACTGTCTTTCCTTTTCTTTGCAGGGGAGGATTGTTCTCTGGGGGAAGGGCTTTCGGAAGAAGTGAAGATTTGGAATTTATCCCTTGTCCGTCGTTTGGAGACTGAGACTGTTGGGGTTCTTCTCTTTTTATAAATAGGTGGGGACGGGGGTGTTAGAGAGTCGTCACTAGGGACAGAAATAATGGGGACGGTTGACTCTACTAATTGGGATGAGCTTGGGGTTGGGTCAACTGGATTTGGGGCTGAAGTTACTGGGGAATGCGGAATATCGTCCCGTTGTCCTTCATAAGGAATTTCAGGAGTATCTTGGGAACTTTCGGGTTGTTGGGACATTTGAGCCTGCTGAGGAATTTCAGGCAGCTGGGGAACAGGGAGTGGGTTATTCAGAGGGTAATTTTGCTGAGAAAAACCCCTCTGAATCAACAATTGGCATAAACGATGGTGGGTGAGGGATAACATGGGGAATTTAGACCGTCTACAATAATAAGACATGTTTCTAATACAACCAAGCAGATAATAGGGGATATTAATCATTCGGCCATTTCTCAAATGATTCATCAAAACAAAGTCATGATTGTACACTACCTGGTAACGCCCTTCACACGTCAAGTAGTGCTTGATGAATTCTGCCACTGATGGCCATGGTCGAGGAAGTGAGTGCAGACTGACACCACGGCCTTTGAGTTCAACTGGCTCATCTAGACGAAGAAAATCTTGCTGTGCATTCAGAATAACCTGCTTTCTGCTGAACCAGCGAGTCCCAATAGCTGGCAACCCTGATACTTGAACTATGTCCTCCTCTGTTACTGAAATGCGAACCCCCTGAACCACTGAAAAATCCCCTTGAAGGTTTTGTGCAAACTCTAAAACTTGTTCCTGGTCAAAGTCGCCCAACCTTTCAAAATATACTGTCCATCCCGCTTGTTGGAAAATTTGATAGGCTTCGGGGAACAATTGAAGAAGATTTATGGAGCCGGGCTCGTGTCTGATGGCCGACCCTCCCATGGCTCTAGCTTTGAGTTATATGCAGAGGCACAGAAGACAGTAAACACAGACTTTTGATCTCGCTAGTTGTTACAACAGAGGATGCAGGGTCTAAATGACGGCGGAAGTGGATATGACAAAGGACGGAGGATTGGTTAATGCGAAATGATTGTTCAATTTTCGAAGTTCCCCCCCCCTACGTGTGGTGTAATGATGATTGGGCGTGTAAAGATTGTAATCATTATGAATGAAATCCTCTCTTTAATATAATTTAACTGAATTACATTAAAACCTCATACCTTACATTTTTACCTTTGGTTTAATAATTCGAAGTGTCGAGTGCTTCAAAATGGCTTAATATACATGGAAGAATCTGTAGATTTCTCTGAAATTTAGAACAGGAGTGTAACCGGATCTGCTCAGTGCTGAATAATTTTTCACCCAAAGGATCTGAAGTATAATCGTGGAGAACCGAAAAGCTTATATAACAGTGAAGAGAAATGATGTTTTAATGATAACAGGTTGCTGAAACTGGTGTTTCAGCAACGGAAAAAATGAACGATACGTTGCTGAAACTGGTGTTTCAGCAACGGGAAAAATCAGAAAAATGGGATAAATGACTTGGGTCTGTAAGAAGTGGGGGAAATATTTGATAGGGGATAATTTCAATAGTAAGGGATAGGAAATACTAGCTGAAGGAAGATATTTTAGGAATGGTAGGAGTGGGAAAAAAATGGAAAAAGGGCAATAATGTAGAAGTGAGGATGAAGGGATATTGCTAGGAAATGGGGTAAAATGAAGGGAACAAGCTTCTGTGATTGAAGCTTCAGATCTTCTCATGATGAATCTGTCCTCCTTAATGAGCTTTTCCAGAATCTGCAAAATTCAATTGTAATATGCCAATCCTTGACAAGGATTATTAGTGCTAAATCTAATCTAATACTAAAAATACAATGCATAAAATTAAATGATGTGAGGAGCAGAAGACTCCCCTAGAAAAAGATAATGAATATCAGTCATGCAAGCAGTCTTGAAATCCTCTTTAGAAACAGGGCGCTGATATAGACGGAGCCTATGACCATTGACTAGTAGAGGTGTTTTAGAATCATCAATTGTTAAAAATCTTACCGTTCCATTTGGAAAAACAGCATCTACCTCATATGGTCCAAGCTAGCGTGTTCGTAGCTTACCCTGAAAATTTTCAAACCGAGAGTCATACAACAAGGCCCAATTACCTTTTTGGAACTGCTTATGTTTGATAATTTTGTCATGCCACTTCATCCTTTGTTGTTGTATCATGGTTGTTTGATGAATGGCATCTAATCTCTTTTCATCCAACTCAAGAAGCTGCTGCAACCTAGCTGTCTGCACATCAGTCAAATCAAGATTAACAGCTAAAGCAGTTCTTAGAGTTTTAATCTCAAATTCCACGGGAAAAACAACATTTTTACCATAAACCAATTCATAGGGAGAAAAACCTGTAGTGTTTCTCCAAGTAGTTCTGTAAGCCCATAATGCCTCAGGGAGCCTTTGGGACCAATCCTTCCGGTTGTCCTTCACTGTTTTAGTTAGAATGACTTCTAATACTTTATTTGTGCTTTCCACCTGCCCATTGGCCTGAGGATGGTATGGTGTAGTCATTCTATGTTGAATATGATATTTGTGAAGGGTAGACTTAAAACCATGAGAATTGAATGGAGGTCCTCCATCTGTAACTAGCTCTCTAGGAATTCCAAATCTAGTGAAGATCTCTTCAAATAAGAAAGCTAGGACAGCCTCTTCATTAGCTCTAATAAGTGCTTTGGCCTCCACCCATTTAGTCATATAGTCTGTACAGACTAATATATAAGTTCTTTGATTAGATGGAGGGTTAATGGGTCCTATGAAATCCAAGGCCCATCTTTCAAATGGTTCAGAAACTACCTGGGGGTTTAATGGCATTTGGTCTCTATGATTGGGTTGACCCATTCTCTGGCAGCTGTCACAAGCCCTTACATATTTCTTTGCATCCTTGAATAATGAGGGCCAATAGTAACCCATCCTCAGAATTTTGTGTGCTGTTCTCTTATCGGCAAAATGCCCTCCACAAGGGCCATCATGACAAGCTTTCAATATGTCATACACTTCATCTTCTCTAATGCATCTTCGGATCTCCTGATCAAGCCCAGTGTAGAAGAGACACCCGCTTATCCAGCTATACCTGGCACTTTGTTGAACAATTCTTCTCTTTTCTCTGTATGACAGGTGTGATGGTAATTTTCCTGCAACCAAATAATTAGCAATATCTGCATACCATGGAGAGTGAGCAGAAACCGCAAATAAATACTCATCAGGAAAAGAATCATCTACTGGAATATCATTGTCAGTTTTTAACCGTGAAAGGAAATTAGCCACCACATTTTCTTTACCAGGCCGATCTACAATTGTGATATCAAATTCTTGCAGTAATAATAGCCATCTGGTAACTCTAGCATTTGTAACATATTTGTTCATTAAATACTTAATAGCTGAATGATCAGTGTGCACAAAAGTAGAATAACCAGTGATATAGTGTCGGAATTTATTAATGGCATAGATTACTGCAAGAAACTCTTTCTCGGTAACTGTATAATTAAGCTCAGCAGGGGTCATATTCTTACTAATAAAGTAGATAGCATACGGAAGATGATTTTCCTCTTGTCCCAAGACAGCTCCAATTGCAGTGTCTGAAGCATCAAAAGATATATGAAAAGGGAGATTCCAATCAGGCCCCCTCAAAATAGGAGCAGTAGACAACTGATGCTTAAGTTCTTCAAAAGCTTTTTGACAAGAATTAGTCCACTTAAATTCAGCATTTTTCATAAGCAACACAAATAATGGAGAAGCTATCTTAGAAAAATCTTTAATAAATCTTCTGTAGTATCCAGCATGTCCTAGAAAACTTCTCACATCGGTTTGTGTTTTAGGAACAGAAAGATTCTGAATGACCAATATTTTAGATGGATCTACCTGAATACCTTGAGATGAAATAAAATGTCCAAGCACTATTCCTTCACTCATCATCATATGGCATTTTTCGGTACTTAGGGAGAGGTGAGCTTGTATACATCGTTTAAGTACTTTCTCAAGGTTTTGTAATGCATCTTCAAAAGACACACCATAAGGAGTAAAATCATCCATAAATATTTCCATAGAATCATTCAGCATATCAGAAAAAATTCCTATAATAGCTCTTTGAAAGGTTGCTGGTGCATTACATAGCCCAAATGGAAGGACTCTATAGGCAAAAGTTCCCCAAGGGCTGGTGAAAGTGGTCTTGTCTTGGTCTTGGGGTGCAATTCTTATCTGATTATACCCACTGAATCCATCTAGAAAAGAAAAGAATTTCTTCCCTGCCAGACTATCCAACACTTGATCAATGAAGGGTAAAGGAAAGTGATCCTTTTGAGTAGCTTTGTTTAAGGCTCTGTAGTCAACACATACTCTCCATTTCCCGTTTTTCTTAGGGACAATTACCAATGGGAAAACCCATTCACTGTCAGATATAGGGTATATAAATCCTGCATTAAGCAATTTTTGAAGTTCTTCCTTAACAATTTCTCGTAAATTAGGATTCATTCGTCTTTGGGGTTGACAAACAGGTTGGCATCCCTCTTTAATGTAAATTCGATGAGTACATAATTCAGAAGAAATACCTTTCATATCCGTGTAATCCCATGCAAATGCTTCCTTGTATTCATGCAATAACTTCATTAATTGTTGTGTTTCAGCATCTGTTAGATCAGGATTTATGTTTAATGTCTTGCCAGGTTCAATTTCAACTGTTATGCTTTTAGATGAGATGGTGGTTAATTTCTGAGATGAATCTTCAGATTCAATCCTTTCTTGAGTGTCAGTTTCAAAAATTGCAGTTAATTGATTGTGTGTTTCAACAATTACAGAAGAAGGCTCACAAATAAAATTATTAATTATCTCATCCTCTGTATTGTCTTTGAGAGTTAAAGCTTGTCCAATAGTTAGAATAGGTTGAACAGCATTATCATCATAATCCATCCACATAGAATCTTCATTATTAATTATTGGTGTAGCATGAGGATAAAGAGTAAGTTGTTTTGTTTCATAACCATTAGAAATTGTCATTGAACCAGATCTGCAACTGATAAAAGCATCAGCTGTGGCCAGCCATGGCCTTCCTAGAATTAAGGGATGTCCCCCCAGCTTTGTTTTAGTTTGTAATACAACAAAATCAGCTGGGTATTTCCAGGATTCAACTGAAATAAGTAGATCCTCAACAACTCCTTCAGGTTTAATTGTAGAACGATCAGCCAACTCTAGAATGGTGGGTGTATCTCTGATTGTGTTATTCAGCTGTAACAATTGTGAAGTTTCAAGAGTCATTATGTTAATTGCAGCACCTAAAACTACCAGAACTTGGGGAATCATTGTTTTACCAATATGAACTGTCACCGTAGGATGGCCGGGATCACCATATTTCACAGGAGGGGCTTTTCCGGACATTAATGCAGACAAGTCACCCATCACATGTACTGTAAGGGGGTCTTTAGTTTTCCTACGAGGTTTCTTAACACAAATATCCCTTAGTGTTCTGGCATAAATTGGTACATCTCTTAATGCTTGTAAAAGTGGAATTTTAACATAAAAATTTTGCAATTCCCCTAGAAGATTAAAAGCAAGTGTTTCAGCTGTTCTGGTTAAAACCAAACGCTCGGGGAATGGTGGTTCTGTTATTTCAACATTCTTGTTAGAAGGTGGTTGTGCTTTCTTATGTTTCTCAGTTTCTTCTTTATCAGAATCAGAAGAAGTTATGTCATCAATAATAGGCTCTACTATTTTCCCAGATCTTAAATGAATATCATTACATTGCATAGTAGGAAATATAGACTGATTCTGAATATCAATGACTTGCACAACTTTATTATTGGGGTTAGGATTTTGTTGCACAGGTAGCTGGGGTCTCATTTGGTTATTTGGCGGAGCATTTGATGGCAGAGGAAGTGGTTGTTGATATTGAGGCAATTGATTTGGATACGGAAGTTGTTGGCTTCTCCAATTTGAATTCCAAGGGTTAAAAGAAGATGGCTGCTGTGGGGGCCAAGGAGTCCACATTGAAGGATCAACAAAGGGAGGGTTTGATTGCTGCATGGGTGGGAGATTCATTTGATTGAAGGGTGGGTATTGCATTTGATTAAAGGGAGGGTAATTTGTTTGACCGAAAGCAGAATAATTATTCCAACGATTAAATGGCATACTAGAGTTCATACCTTGTCCTTTTGGTTGCCATTGTCTTCTTTGAGTTAGCAGGTAAACTGCTTCAGCTTCTTCTTCCGTTGGCTGCAATGCTGCATTTATTCCTGGTAGAGATGGACATTGTTTTGTTTCATGATCTTTCTCACAAAGGGTGCAAATTGGTATTTTATCCATTGGGCATTCCCTTAGTGGATGTTTGTCTCTGCACTTCGGGCAAAAGACAGCCAGAGTTGCTTCTACTTCAGCCTGCTTCTTCTTAACCTGCAAAGTGTCAATTTGTGCAGCAAAAGAACTTAACATCTCAGTTTTAAATTCTTCAAGTAAATTACCTATTTCGGCTCTTGTTGCTCCTCCACTGGCTGATTTCTGCACTCTTGAATAGGTGGAATCTCTATTACTTACTCTGTTCCTTGCAGCTCCCCTTGAACACCTCTTAGAAAGTTCAACGATCTCATCATATGATTCCTTAGATATATCTCCCTTGCCAAGCATGTTTAACATATCTAAACAATCATCCCTTAAACCTCTAAGTAATATTGTTTTGCGAATTTCCTTACTTATATTCGGATGATCAGATCTCTGTATATTGTACTGCAGCCTTTCTATATAGTCCTCCAGATTCTCGTCCGACTTTTGTGCCATATTGAATATTTCATCCTTCTTTTCTCTTGTCCGGCAGTAGTCTTGATATTTAAGCAGAAATTTCTGTTTCATCTGCTCCCATGTTGTGATCACCTGACTTCCAAGGCTCATGAACCATCTCAAGGCATTTCCTTTCAAGGTGGCTGGAAACAGTTTCAACTTTTGAGCATTAGTAACATAATCATAACTTCTGCATAATATATCAAATTCAAAAATAAATTCATCTGGATCTTCAGAGGATAAACCATGAAAGTTAGGTAAAGCAGACAATGGAATGTTTTTCATAGGAGTTATCCCTGCAGGGAGATCACTGATAGGAAATCCCAAGGTAGAGAGGGAATTTTCATCCCTTCTTTCTCCTTCGGGATCTACACGTCCTCCACCAAAGAAACCATCATTGTTTCCTTCCATTGTTGGCTCTCCTACTGCACTTGCTCGATCGTCAAGATCTTCTACTGGCTCTTCAATGTTTTCCACTGGTCGTCCAACGCTCTCTATTATTTCCTCAATGTGCTCTGCTGATTTACTAACACTCTCTTCTGACTCTCCAGCACTGACTGCTGGTTCTTCTATATTTCCAGGACCCACGACTTCCTCTTTTTTGTAATCTGATTGAGGGGAGTGCTGAAGTTTTGATCTTCGAGAACTTAATCTCTGTGATGATTCAGCCTTTGATACAATCTCGTCAATAAAAGTCTTTCTTCCTCCCCTTCCTTTGCCTTTGCCACCTGTGGGGTTAGTTTTCTTCTGGTTTCCGCGTCCTCTCATACAATCTGCACATTTAAAAAGAAATTAATGCTTTTGAAATCTATAATTGCCTTCCCCGGCAACGGCGCCAAAATGTTGGTCGCTTTAATTGTTTTCACAATTGAAGCTCCACATAAATTGTCAACCCGAGGAAGTCTTTTTATTTCAAAGACAATCACGCACTGGATATGCTCAATTTCAAAAGCAGAAACAATGTTGTAGTAAAAAGCCACACAATTATCAGTCACACAAATCTAATTATTCACACTCTGTTTAATCAAAGCTGAAATCACTTAAGTTATAGCAGAAATAATTCCTATGTTGCAGTTAAAATCCAAGTAAAGGAAAATCAATCTGCAAGAAAAGAAATCAATCCACCATAGCAGGAACAGGACCCTATTCCTTAATTAGGAACTTCAGCACCTGCTGCCTGGCACTAATTACACTGTAGAAAAGATGACTCAAGAGACCAAGACCCTATTCTCATGAACAAGAATCTTCAGCACTTGTTCTCTTGTTTCTAATCACACTGCAGGAAAAGAAAGATAACTAGTGGGAGCAGGACCCTATTCCTTTGTACAGGAATCTTCAGCACCTTCTTCCCAGCATCATACATTCACACAACCAACAGAAATGGATTCCAAACTTCTCAAGAATGAATGTATTAAATACATGCAGCGTTTAAGGAAACAGAGTATTGGATGAACTACAGAACTGTGCAACTAGTGTTTAACAACAGAATTAAAGTAAAGTGCAAACAGCGTAAAGAATTAAACAAATTACAGGAACAGGAGGGTGAATCTTGTGAGGAAGGCCGGCCCTTTCCCTCTCACAAGATTCCCCGGGGAAAGAATTAAATTGGAGCGCTCAAAAGAAGATTTTATTCATCTGTCAAAAGAAATGATACATTACAGATGGAGTCTAGCTCCAGTTCTCACACAATGTTCTCCTGTAGCTTTCAAAAAATGAACTCCCCACTAATGATGATGTCTCCTCTTTTTAAAGAGGAGACATCTTTTACAATTACATGAGAGCAAATCTACGTTTATCCCAAATCTGTTCTCTTTCTCAAAACAGGACTATTCTGTTCTTCCAAAAAAAGATATTGTTACAACAGAGACAACAAGAATGCTATCTTCAGAACGGTCCATGTAACCATGTCTTCATGCTGTTACTATTATTCCACAAAAGGCTCTTCCAGAATCGCAAATTACGAGTGACGGAATTTGCGTGCTTGACGGCTGTTTCAGCAACTAAGTCAGCTGTTTCAGCAACGGCCGCTTGTTCCTAGCAAAGCATATAACTTATCTGCGAGCTTTTGGACTTATATTAGCAACGATGCACTTCGATTAATGATAAAATATAATAGTATTATGGAATTAGATGTAAACAGATTAAACATATAATAAAGAAGAGGATTTTATATACCTTGGGATAAAGTAGATGAAAATGATAATGGAATCCTTTTTAATCATGGTTATAAAAGTAAAATGGTGTCAAAGTATATAGCAAAAATGATACATAGTGGAGTCCTAACAATCCCGGGACGAAAACCCGTGGTGAATTTTTCTGGTGGATCCATCCAGGTTCCACGATTGTACTTCAGTATTGGTTTTCTATTTTAATGAGCAGTCGAGCATGTCACTGCAAAGGCTCGGATATTTTTGGTGTGGGCATATATTTTTGTTTTCAGTTAATAATATAAATAAAAGGATGCATTTCCAGATCCCATCTATGTTCATTGTTTTTACTAAATGTAATTTTGATTGAGAACGCTAGAAAATGTGCTAGATCTGACTAAATTATTAAGGTTTGGGATCTTACAATGGTATCAGAGTTGTACATTTTTCCAGCTTGAGGGTTTTATGCAGGAAACTTCGGTGGGATTTATTCTCACCCTAGCAGACATCCCGATCTTCGGTGGTATTGAGTATCACCCTAGTTGGTTTTATTTTTCAGTTGATTGAAAGAAGAATTTGTGCGTTGCAAAAGGAGCAAAAATTGATCTAACCTGATCTGATCTTCTGGACAGTCAAGGAGGAGGATTGGTTTAGCCAGCAACATTGAGAACAAAGTTGAATTTTTCTTAATCAAGAGATTTATTTGGAGCGTGAAAGTGGGTAAATGGACTTGACTCACAATTTTAAGCCATGTTTATAGTTTTGAAAATTATGACAGGGATTGATATTTTTTTTTTAGAGATTTAATTTATAAAGAAAAGGGAAGGAGCAGAAAGTTGAGTTTAGTTTGGGAGCTGTAAGGATTTAATTAAAAAAAATAAAAAATCCTTGGATACAGTATTGTTGAGCATATTCCTTCATAGTGCATCATTTCGGGGCCTACTAAATTCTGCCATCATGAGATGAGTTTACACATACATTGAAATCAGAATATTGTCTTGTGCAAAAGGGAACGTGTATTTGGGCAGCATATCTCCAAATCAAGTGCTGAAATATTATTTCAAGAGGTTGTGTTATTTATATACTTTTGCTAGCACCAACTTAACCTAGTTTCATCAGGGCCAAAATCAAAATGTGAGAAGGCAGAATACATTTTTGTATATTTCTTTGTCTTGCTATGTGAAGATGGATCGTCTTGAAGAAAAATTCAAAAACAACCAGAAAATCCTTCATGTACTAGTGAGGTTATATGGTCCTTTAAGTAGCCATATCTCCATAGACCAAAATGATAATCAAAGCAAGAACAAAATCTGCAGCAAGAATGAACTAAGGAGGAGAGGACTATGCTTTATCTGCAAGGGACCTTGGGCCCTTAACCATTCCTGTCCAGGTGATAAGAAGAAGGCAACAAAGACAAAACAAGAGGAGATTACTTCAAATCATGGGAAATCTTTTGTAGATGGGTCTATTGATCTTCAGGATGGTGAGCAACATCGTGACATTATTCAGGGAGGCTTGCAGGACAACAAACATTTGGAAGTGCATGAGGAAATTATGTCTAAAACCATTGATGAGGTTGATTCCTATACAATGGTGTTCGTAGATCATAATCAAGTATAGATAAAATTCCACCAATGCATCTATGTTCGATAGTTGAAAGGGATGAAAAGATTGTCTCCAAAGATGAAGGAGACCTGGGATATTTGAGTGAGGATCCAGCCATAGTGAACCAGCATGATGAGTATGATCACGAGGAGCAACATGACAAACATAACGTGCAAAATGGACCATTCCTAGAGAGTTGGTCAAAGGCTCAAGTTGAAGATGTGGTCGTTGGGCATCGGGTGCAAATAGATACAAAGACAGTTAGCACGACACTAGAATTTCCAGTAGAAGACTTTCGAGAAAGGATCAAGAATTTCAAGATAGATCTTATGTTGTTGAAGCAGAAAGTCTGGACAGTCCGAGACGCAACCTTACAGGAGAATAGAAAAATTGAGGAACTCATAGGGGTATGTGCCGAATCAAAGACCTAGTTGTCTAATGTTGAGGAACGACTCAAATCCCTCATAAGGTAGTAAGAAGAGTACGATTGGGTGTTCCAGAGCAACCCTCTACAAGAGTACATAGATAAGTCTTGCAACACTACCAACAACCCACCTTTATACATTGGGAAGAGAAGGGAAGAGTTCTCCAACTGCATCATATTGGGTAACCAAGTAGAGAAGCATGAATTGAGCATCGAACAACATCAACATAGTATATTTGCAGATATTCATCCCACCCCAAGTATGGATTGGCGAAAGATTATGAGTTGGTATTCTATTGATAGGCTGATTCTTTGGAGGATACTCACAGCCGAGGGCATATTGCAGCTTGGGCGCTTTGGTGTGGGCAGTGATGGAGGGCTAAAATGGTACCATAACCCATAGGTCCCAGGATTTAGGTGGCACTGGGATGTGGGAGAATCCATTGGGGAAAGGATTGTTTGGGATCCAGGTAAATCTATTGAGGGGAGGATTGGTCGGAGGATTGTTTGGGATCCAAGTATTGAAGGATCCATTCACGACCATTCGACATGGAGGAATAGAATAGTACATCGGGTTGCATGGTTTTCTGGTATCAATGTACAAATGCTTCTGTTGTGGATAGAAGTGGATCGCTTGAGGACAAGCAATCTTTGGGCTGGAGCATTTGTAATATTCCCTTTCTTGATTTGGTCAAAGTGGACGAAAACGATCCATGGTATTATCGTGATATTTTCCCATGGTATTGGCCCATGGTATTTGTTGATAGTTTCCAAGGAAAAATAATAAAATAAGGTCTATCAAGCCTATAAAAGGAGATAGAAGCGAGGCATTTAGATTCATTCTGGATTATCTATCTTATTGTGTTTGGGTTGAGAACTTGGCTTGGCCAGTTCTAACATTGATCCCGAGACAAAAACCCGTGGTGAATTTTTTTGGTGGATCCATCTAGGTTCCACGATTGTGCTTCAGTATTGGTTTTCTATTTTAATGAGCAGCCGAGCATGCCACTGCAAAGGCTCAAATTTTTTTGGTGTGGGCATATTTTTTTGTTTTTAGTTAATAATATAAATAAAAGGGTGTATTTCCAGATCCCGTCTATGTTCATGAATTTTACTAAATGTAATTTTATTGAGAACATTGAATCTGACCAAATTATTAAAGTTTGGGATCTTACATTATAACAAAGTATAGAGGAATGTATTCTTTGAGCCGTTAATATCACCTTCTATTGAAATTAATTTAGTATCACCTTCTATTGAAATTAATTTAGGATGACCGCAGTGTCTCCAACCACTTAAACTAAACATAAATTACACAACTACGAAAATTTAACTTAATCACATCAGAGCACAGCTACACAACTCCGGATGACAACCGAAAATAACTTTGGACAGGAAAAAAATTATGGAAATAACCTTAAGCAGGGCAGAGAAATTTAGTTAACCCGAGCATAGCTACAGAACATCGGATCAGATGCTACGCCCGATAGTCATAAAACTTGAAAATAGCAGCCATCACATATCTGCGCCTTATGTTGAGGTTATAAAACAACTCCGTTACGGAATAGAAAACCTGAGTCGGAATTTATTGATGGGATATCTCTGGGAAACGAAATACGCTAACCATCAACTCAGATGTTGTTCTCCAAACAATACAGATACAGTATTCCCATCCCATTTATCAACATCAGAAATTTTGAACAGCCCCAAAATACAAGACTTCATTGCCAATATAACGAGTCTATTGGACTCGAACTTGGTGCGTGGGTAAGCGGGTTAGAAGTTGAGGACGTTAGCAGCGAACTCCTCTTCTGCAGGTGAGTACACCTGCATTCTGAGTGAGAGGTCCCACGAGGGTAGAAGGCCTGGCTCCCAGACTCGATGCTTTTGCATATGCTGAGGCCGCCCCTGCTCCCGATGAAACAAAATATGCACCGTTCAGCATCATATCTCCTTCCGATCTCCAGTTCCATTGCTTCCATTCATCCACGTCCCCATATATCCGCTTTGTTACCTCTTTCGCGGAAGGATTTGCAGGTGCCAAGAATCTATTACCTTGACTGTTGATGGTGGGATTTGCACTCCCCCCAATTGCATACATCTCCCAATGAGTGTAATCATTGTTCACCACATGGAAGTATCCATGCCTACACCTGCATTCATTCATAGATATTCACTTCTTGGTAAGAGGGCTTCAACACTGGAATTATGGAGGAAATGGAGGATTTATATATTTACCTGGGCATTCTCTGCACAAGCCCTTCTCCAAAATGGTTGTATGCAATCGTCACCTGCATCTTGACGTCAGGAGTGTAGCTATCACGATGGCCCAGCAACATTACCTGCAATAGTCAACAGGAAAACAGAGCAACTGTTATGATTGTTCCACAAGATTTCGCACAAAAATAGAGAAATGTACTGAAAATGTCTTTGATGTGAGTCGTGACTACCTTGTCGTGGTGAGTGAAATAGCTGTTTGAGATGGTAATGGCAGTGGATCCCATGATGGCGTCAATGAGGCCGTCTGCGCAGTTGGACAAAGAGACATGGTCCACCCAAATGTTGCTTCCTCCAAAAATGGAGATTCCATCTCCATCGCAGATAGTTCTCCACCCATAATGTGTGGGAGAGTCCCTGACCATAGCATTTCCTGCAGGCTTACAATCATGAACATGAATACCATGTATAATGATGTTAGTTATATACTGAACGGTGATGCAGGGCCCGTTTGCAATGTGGACATTAACGCCCCTTCCGTCGATTGTCTTGTAACTGTTCATGATCAGCTCCTCCTTGAGCTGGATGACCATGTCTCTCTGGAAAATGATCCACAGGGGCTCTGTTTGAATCACGGCGTGACGCAGAGTTCCCGGACGAGGATTCACTGCATCATAATCGTTGGGATCCGTGACCAGATAAAACCTCCCATTCTTTCCACCAAGGGCATCCCTGCCGAATCCAATGGCACAGTCTGCCAGGCGTTTTCTGTTGCGCTCCCAATTAGGATCGCAGCGCCAGCAATCATCAATGGGGTTACCAGTTCCACAGGACAGATAGCCCAGTTCTCGCCTCAGCCTGCTATTGTCAATGCTTCTGTAATATCAGAAACAATTCAAAAGTCACTCTCAAACCTTGAACGTAAAACCATTATTAACCAAATGCTACTTTGAGCGTCGAATTTACCTTTGAACCATCTGCACTACGCTGTCCGGATCCTTTTCCAGGGTGCTTGTATTGGCATTGGAATTGGCAATCTCTGCTTCTCCCAAATTCTGTGCAACCATGGGTCCAAATGACTTTGCTGTCATCCCGCAGTGGATGCAGAGGATTCCGATGAAGAGCATGCAGCTCAAAATACCCTGAGTCGGCATCTGAGCACCCAATACTCACTACTCACAAATCCACCACCAGATCTTCACAAGTGAATGACACTTCAAAAGCGCGTGTTAAAGAAAGGGAAATGCCGCAGCTCCAAACTCTGTCATGACATGTAACGCAATTGAAAATATGAAAACGAGAAGAAAAAGTGAAGAGTCAGCATTCCAAGTAGCTACTGCAAGAAGAGTTGAGCAGTTATGAAAGCGTGGCCAATATAAGTGATATTTGCCTCTCCGCTCTCTCCCTCTGATGCAGCATTGGGATGGCAATCCTGCTTTACTTATAGAGCGAACAGATTTGGGCATTGATTGAGGTATGTATTCCCGTCTCAATCTACTCAGTCCTTCATCCCGCATTCAGTGGAGGAAAGAATCAGAGTGCATTGTGGAGGGGAGTAGAGTAGGGCAAATTGTCACATCACCATTGCAACTTCTTCCACCTATTGATTCATAAGGGAAAAAAAATCAACTGCCTGATGGTATTTGATCGGTCGTGCCCTGGGCTTTTATCCCTTTCACGAACTGCTGCATAGCAACTGTATAGTAATTGACTGCATGAATCCAAGCCCAGCAGGTAACTGGTAGGCGTGCCGCGTAACTACTTATTGAAAATAAGCTTCACCTTTATTTTCAATCCTGGCGATGATTATTATACTTTCGCAAACACCCAACTTCAACGGTAGCGGAGAGCAGTTGGAATTGATCGATTCAACGGTAAAGGACAGCAGTTGGTGTCTACCAAATCATGAGTTAGTTAGAGCTGAATTGTGTAACCCCTGTGCAACACTAGCTACTCCAAAGTGCTATAGAGACTTGCTCAAGTTGATGATTTACTATTTAATAAAGGGAAGGCTGGTTTCAGTTGAATTTACTATTTCATAAATAGGGCTTCAGAATTGTTAAAGTTGATGATTTACTATTTAATAAATAGGAATCGATACCACGATCAACCAGTGTAGTAGGGAAGGCTGGTTTATGTTGAATTTAGTATTTTGTAAATAAGATTTTATATAGAAAGAATGAGTAAAAAATTTCTGGAACAAATCACTTTTTCATTATTTGTCTTTTTCTTTTAGGTTTTACAATAAATATTTTTGAATATACAATCCATTTAAACCATTCATGTTACACAAAAGCAAAAAATCTAATATACCATTTTTTAAACAAATTGCAATACATTTTGACAAAAAGTTAAAGGAGATTCACTAAATAGAAAGAGATTAGGAGGGAGAGAAATTACAATTTTCTTTTATGATTAGAGTTAGAGACACACTCAAGGGAAAGAGATTCGGAGGAAATTTTAAAAAAATTTAAGATTAAATTTAGAGGGGAATGGTTTATGGATATGATATATATTTTTAGTATGATTTTAACTTTTTAGGATTAAATTTAAAGGGGAACCATTTATGGATGTGATATATATTTTGGGTATGAAGTTAAATTACAATTGGTATTAATCTTCGGTTTTATGTGTTGAATTAATGTTAAATGTTATTTGTAAGTATATATTTTTTTATTAAATTTAATTATAATATATGATATTAGTTTATTGGTTGATATTATTTTGGTTAAAATGTTCTTTAGTTATGGAGTAAGATTTAAAAGTGTTTTTAATTTGTTAAGAGCTTGTTTTCTTTAAAAGTAAGGAAATTAGTTAACAATTTAAGACTAAGACTTAAAGGTATTTGGGAAAAGTGATCTTTTGTCTTTTTGTAAATCATTTTAGGTGGTATTGTTTTTCATGAATAATAATGATGAGTCAAGCCACATTTATAGATAGTAGAGAAGAATGGTTTTCTTAACAGCAAGTGGACAACTAAGTTATGATATGTTTTTTCAATTTTTTTTCCTGATAAATTATAGAAAAGATATAAAGGAAGTCTCATCCTCAAAAAAATTATTGGAAACAAACAACTTTTAAGAGGGGATATTTGGTCTCAAAAGAGTATACAAATCAATTAAGAAAAATTATGGAGTTGTGTGGACTAAAAGTTTAATTATAATCTAATGCATGGATGTTTAAAATTAGCTAATGTTAGGTGATTTATATGTAGAATTCTCATTACATTTAATTATAGATCTAGAGTTCTTAAACTTGTGAAATGTAAGCACAATATGTATAGAATAAGATTATTTGCAATATGATCTAACTAAAATGTCTATTGAAAATCAATGAGGACAAATGAAGCTAACTATTAAAATCAAACATACTTGCATCAAATTAAAAATCAATTAAGCCACGCTTGGTAAGGATCATGTACATGGGCACTGATCTTACTATTAGGATCTTATTGTCACCAAGTTATCGCTTTGTTAATCTCTAACTTTATGAATTTCCAAACATTATCATGTCATTCTTGGTTAACTAGGAAACACACCACACTTAGCATAAAATAAATCATACTTATAAAAGTGAAATTAAAATTAATCCTACATTAAGTAACATTTGTACTCCTCTCATAGCCCTTGCATTAGTAGAATAAAATGTGTCTACTAATCTACAACATAAATAACCTAATTTGATTGCAAAATATATGAATTATAAAAAACTTATATTCAAACAAGAATTATACAAAAACAACAATCTATATGGACACTATCTCATCAAATATAATTTATTCCATCATAATTTGGACCTATGCTCCAATAACCAACAATAAATTCAAATCCACATATATCTCTAAAATCCCCCCCCCCCCCGCAAATCTCTCTAAAATATTTGATAACAAATCTTACATCATTCTTGTCCATCCAACATATTTGTGTGATCCTCTCAAATCTTGGTCAAGTATTCAATGGTTAAAGATGAAATTGGAGTTTGGGTGTTAGTGGTAAGAAATTACTTTGCATTGTTGCAAGCTTTAAATGTACCTGCAATCATCACCAAACTAACCAAACAATGATAAGAAAAAATAAGTTATTTTTTTAATATTTAGTCATAAATTTAGTTAAAATACTAAAATAAATATATTGAAAAAAAATTAGTCTAAACCCACATATAATATGGAAATGGAGTAAAACTCGGATTGATAAACACAAAAAAGGATTAAAAAGCTATAAAAAAATTTATGAAAGACAATACAAAAATGGTTATTATGAGACTCAATAATGGTCAATACTTAATGAGTGTGGAACAAAACACAACTAACAATAATCTAAAACAATTTACATTTCTCCATTATTCCAAGTCTCCCCCTTAATGGAGAAAATGGATCAAATCATAACATAGAAAACATGTCTATTAGTCTAAGTCTTAGCCAAGTTTGCAAAGTGTGAGAAAGTGTTAATGTATTTCATTTTGATTTTCTTTGTTGCAACATATTGATGAAACTTCTTCCTGAATTTCTTGCTCCAGAATTTGGTGTTTTCAACTTGTTTATTCTTCGTACTCCATATCATGAACTTTGCATATCGTTGCTTTCTACAAATGGGATGATGCCAATTCATTTCAACTTTGTCAACAAATTCACTTCCACCATTGAATGTTTTTAAGTTTTTTTCAATTGAATTCTCCCACATCAATCCATAATAATGTTTAATTTCTTCAAGGCTCCAATACACAAAAATTTCATTAAATTTTTCATATTCTACATTTTCCATGTTTTCTTCAACATTCATTATTGGAACTTATGTGCAGACTTCATCAAAACATTGTTTTTTAAACCATGCTTTAGTGAACTCTAATTCATCTTCAAGCTTTGTTACTTCTTCTTGGTTGTTGCTAACAGCTGCGCACTAATAAACATTCATGAGATTCACTAAATCATAATTTGAGTTCTTTTCATTTTCATCTTTGTCTTCCTCTACCAAATCTTTGTACTTAGTGGCATCTAGCTCATCCAATTGATATACAAGTAGAGTTACTTTTCCACTTAATAAATCATCTGCAAGTTTCTTCTCCTGTAGCATTTGTAATCAATATTCACTTGAAAAGTTTTCATCATCATATTGTGGTTCATAAGGTGTTGCACATTCATCATTAAATACAGCATCATGCGGAGTTTCCTTGCTATCAAATTCTACTCTATTATTAGGTACAAACATACTTTCTTGATTAATCATTCTAGTTTCAATGGAAATTCTAGTTATGATACTTTCAAGACACTCTCAATTGTCAACAACAGCTTCATCAACTTCAAATTTCTCACTCCACTTCATGTTTTACTTCATTTCAAGAATATCCCAAAATATTTTTCATTACATAATTCACCAAGTTCATGCAAAATAGTAGACAAAATGTTTTCATCCAGACATGATATAATAAGAAGAAATGCTACTAAACCTGTACTCTTATCATGAGGACTTATAGAAATTTCTTTAACAAATTGCCATAAATCTACTCAACCAAGTAATCCTTCCACTTTCATTGCTCAAAGCTTAAATTTTTTACCTAATAAAGATGGAAAAACTAGCATTAATTTTTCAATATTGCACCAATTTCTTCAAATTCTTCAAGCTGATTCAAATCTATATTTGGATTCATGACATCATTAGGCATTGGTTCTATGGCTAGAAATATTTCATATTCTAGCTATGCTCTTTGATGCTTCCTCCTTAATTGTTTGTAGATCCTTTGCCGACCCATGACTCGACCAAAAAGCCAAATCTGCAACAAACAATGCAATTTGGCTCTTACCACTAGCTTATTGTCAGATTTTCTGATAAATCCTTAACACAATACAGAGGAACTTCTTTCCTATTTCAACACAGAGATTTCATTAACAAATCTGCAGATGTGGCATTAAAAAAAAATACACCGTGGGGAGAAAACACACTGTCTTTCATTCATTAACTTTCAGCAAATACAATCTTCATTCTTCAGAACTGTGTTTTGGTTTTTCTTTTACTCTGCTCCACTGCACAACTATTGCTCTCTGTCTATTCACTATTCTCATGCATTTTTCTTCTCTGTATTGTAAACATATATATATATATATATATATATATATATATATATATATATATATATATATATATATATATATATATGTATATATATATATATATATATATATATATATATATATATATATATATATATATATATACATATATATATAGATGTATGTATGTATGTATGTTTACAATACAAACCGTAGCCACAATATATTTAAAATATTAACCTAAGTCTAAAGACTATATATGAAATGAAAATTATATTGCGGGTGCATTATATCATAATATGCAAACATCAAAAAATGCAATGCGATAAATTTATCTTATGGAAATTTGTGTTGGGTGACGTCAACGTCAAACAATGCGAAAAATGAACGAGGAAAATTTTGCGATGGTTTATAGCATCAAAAATTGTGCGAACTGACTAGGCTTCAGATTGATGTGATGAAGCGTTATTGGCTACGGTGAGGATGAGCTGGTACGGTGGGATCACACGATTGCGAAAGAGTGGTGACGTAATTGCCGGGGCTTGCGATAACATTTGATTGGTCACGGGAGGTTTGACGTGGATTGTCAGGGTCCACAAGAGTTAACGTGGGGGGTTTTGAATTCAAACTATATGGTGCGGTAAATCAATGGGGTAGGTGCATAGAATTATGGCGGGGGTTACATGGGTCAAACCATGATTTTGAAAATCAGGAAGGCTGTGGTAGTGTAAAATAAATTCAGCTGTTGCAGGTGGTTTAAACCAAAAATTGAATGCACAGGTTGAGTGGAAGAAATTTAAAAATTTGCTTCTGCTCCTGTCCTTCTACTTCAAATCAAAATTGATGTTTATGTCCTGTTGATTCAGATTGCAGTTGGGAGTAATTTCCAACACTCCCCCTTCATCAAAACTGCTACTGTCAAGCATTCCCAGACATTTTCTGAGATAATTAAAACTTTTCTGCCCCAATGGTTTTGTCAAAATATCTGCAAACATTTCTTCTGTTCTACAATGTTGTAAAACAACTTCTCCGTTGTTAACCAATTCTTTCATAAAGTGGTAATTTGCATCTATGTGCTTTGTTCTCTTGTGAAAAATTGAATTCTTTGATAAGGTTATTGTTGAGCTGAGCTATTATCACAATAAATTATTGTGCCTTTTACCTGTTCATGGCACAAATCTCTTAACATTCTTCTCATCCATACTACTTGACATGCTACTGTCGTAGCTACCACATACTTTTCCTATGTTGTTGATAAAGCCACAATTGGTTTTTTCTTAGAAGCCCATGAGATGGCTCTTGATCCTAAATAAAAAATAAAACCAAAGGTACTTTTTCTATCATCTATACTTCTAGCCTAATCACTGTCAGTATATCAAGTTAGCTCAAAATTTTCAAAAGAGGTGTATAGAATACCATACCCCTTTGTTTCTTTGACATACCTTATAATTCTTTTTGCTTCTTGCCAATGTGTCTCCTTTGGATTTTCCATAAATCTAGAAATTAAACTTACAACATGCATAATATCTAGCCTAGTTGCACTCAAATACATTAAGCTACCAATTATGCTCTTATACAAACTTGGATCTACATCCTTGTTGTTGTCTTCCTTGTGCAGTTTCAATCCCATCACTGTAGGAGTTATTGTTTCCTTGCGATCTTGCATGTTAAATATTTCCAAAACTTCTTTCACATATTTTTCTTGAGAAATAAAAATTTTATTTTCATTTTGCTCTACTTCTATTCCTAAGAAGTATCTCAGCAATCCCATATCAGTCATTTCAAATTCTCCTTTCATCACTGTTTTAAAATTTTCAATAAGGTAAGCATCCTTACCTTTGAATATCACATGATCAACATATAAATCAACAATGAGCATCTTACCATCCTTTTTTTTTTATGTATAATGTGTGTTCTCCTTCACATTTCTCAAACCCAATTTCCAATAGATAAGCATCTATTCTACTGTACCATGCTCTTGGTGCTTGTTTCAACCCATATAGAGCTTTCATCAATTTGCATACCTTGTTCTCTTGGCCTTCTTTCTCATATCCCAGAGGTTGTTCAACATAAACCTCTTCCATCAGTACTCCGTTTAGGAATGCTGATTTCACATCCATTTGGTAAAATTTCCACTTATGTTGTGCTGCAATAGACAACACTGCTCTTACTGTTTCCATTCTTGCAATTGATGCAAAATTTTCTTCATAATCTCTTCCTTGTTGCTGCTTGTAGCCTTTGAGAACAAGTTTGGCCTTGTGCCTTTCAATCTTACCTTCAGCATTGCTTTTGGTCTTATAGACCCATTTTACTCCAATCACTTCTTTACCTTGTGGGATATCAACTAATTCCCATGTATTGTTCTTCTCTATTGTATTAATCTCTTCATCCATAACATCTATCCATTTCTTATCTTTTACTGCCTCTTCAAAATGAATAGAATCTTCTATATGACAATACAATGCAAATAAAGAGTCCATACCTTCATTGGTTGCCTCTTGCTCATAGATTTCATTCAAGCTTCTAAATCTGGTTCTTCTATCACTTTCTGTACTTGTGCTTGTAGAAGCACTCAAATATGATCTTTGTGTTATGCTTGGAGAAGAACATCCATCACTTCTCAAGGGTGTTCTCATACCAGCTTGTGGTGTCCCTTGTTGTTCTTATGTTGGTGGAGGAGGTGCTGTCAATGAGGGATTTCTTTCTGCCATTTCTTCCTCATCATCTTCTTGAGACAAACAAGTTTTTACATTCACTGTTTTCTCAATTCTTCCATCCCAAGCTTCTTCTTCAATGAAATGTACATCTCTGCTTACAATAAACTTCTTGGTGGATGGGTTATACAATCTTTATGCTTTTGATTCATCATGGTTTCCAACAAATATGCACTTCTCCCCCTTACTATCCAACTTATTCCTTAGCTATTTTGGAATGCGTGCATAAACCACACAACCAAATACTGTCATGCGGGTGATAAATTGTTTTATGCCACTCCATGCTTCTTCTGGAACTCTATTCATCACACTTTTTTTTGTGCATCTATTTAGCACATATGTTGCACAATGTACAGCTTCAACCCAATATTCATTTGGCAAATTTTTTTCCTTCAACATGCTTCTTACCATGTCCATGATGGTTCTATTTTTCCTTTCAGCAACACTGTTTTGCTATGGTGTTTACCTTGCTGTAAATTTCTTATGAATCCCATTTTATCTGAAAAAACGCAGAAAGTATTTGGAGATATATTCTCCTCCTCTATCGGTCCTCAAAAATTTTATATGCTTCCCACTTTGATTCTCTAAAAGAGCTTTAAAGTGGCAGAACTTCTCAAATACTTCACTCTTCATCTTCAACAAATACACCCATTTTTTTCTTGTGTAATCATCAATAAAAGTTAACATATAGTGACTGCCTCCTAAAGAAGGTGTTTGCATTGGTCCACATAAATCTGAATGGACTATTTCTAAGGGTGATTTTTCCCTTATGCTCTTTCCTGATGGAAAGCTTTCTCTGTGTTGTTTTCCCAAGATGCAACCTTCACATAGGTTGTCTGGTTTTTCAATCAATGGTAATCCCTTTACCATACCTTTTTTGTGCAACAAATTTAGGCCTCCAAAGTTGAGATGTCCAAATCTCAAATGCCATAGCCTGTTTTCATCTTTTTCTTCCTTTTGGAATGTCTCTTGTGTCACAGCTGCCATTGCAACTCCTTTCTTCAAATTTGCTCTCATCTTGAGAGGAAACATTATTTTTCTTGTCATCTTCACTTGTGCAATCCTTTGATTTCTTGGCGGTATGTCCATGATGGTACATACATCATCTTCAAAGAATACATTGTAGCCCTTTCTAATGAGTTGTCCAATGCTCAAAAGTTTACACTTCATACCAGGTACATAGTATACATCTGATATGGATTTCCTTTCTCCTTTCCTTGTCAAAACACTTACTCTGTCTTTCCCCATGACAAAGACTTTTCTGTCTGTTCCCAATGTTACTTGAGACTTTACATTTTCATATAACATGGAAAACATAGAGATGTTTCCAGTCATATGGTTGCTATATCCTGAATCTACAGACCATATATCTTCATTCTTCTCTTCAGCAATATTACATGCTAAAAATAAATTCTCTTGACTCTGAGTTTCTTTAGCAAGGTTAGCACTAGGTCTATTACCCATGTCACTCTGTTTCTTTTTACATTCATTGGCATAATGCCCCTACTTCTTATAGTAATGACATTGGACTTGGGATTTATCATACCTTTGTCCATGTGCTTGATTTTTTCCACCTTGTTGGTTGCTGCCTTGGCTTTAATTCTGACTTTGGTTTCTACCCCTTCCACTTATACTTGTAGGTTTGCTTCCTCCTCCTCTGTTCTAGCTTCTGCCTCTGCCTCTTCCTTGGTAGTTTGATCTTCCTTGACCTCTTCCTCTTCCAAAATACATTGGGCCTTGAAGGCATGCTCCAAATATGAGTTTGCTATTATGTTCAACCTTTCTTCATGTGTCATCAAAGATGCATGAAGCTCATCAACTGTAAACCTTGAGAGATCCGTTTTCTCTTCAATAGTAGTGACTATCACATTAAATCTTAATGGTAAACTTATTAATATTTTCTCCACTATTTTTCTCTCTTTTACTGTCTTTTCATGAGATCTCATTTGGGTAACCAACCCAATCAGCTGTGTGAAGAATGAGTCTAAGCTATCAGACTCATTCATGCAAATAACTTCAAAATCTCTTCTCATTACTTGAAGCTTTGCTATCTTTAATTTCTCCATACCTTGATAGGTTTTATGGAGGGTATCCCATGCCTCCTTAGAATTCTTCGTTGCTGCAATTCTTGGAAATATACTTTCATGCACTACTTGATAGAGATAGAAGAGGGCTTTTGAGTCCTTCTTCTTATTACTCTTCAGCAAATCATTTTCTACTCGTGTTAAGGCATTATACTCATTTGCATCAGTTGGTTCTTTAAATCCATCTTCAACCAGTTCCCATAAGTATCGAGATGAAAACAAGTCTCATTGTGATTTCCCAATAATCATAGTTCTTCCCATTGAACTGTGGGAGATGAGTATTAGTTATACTCGTGCTTGTGCTAGTTCCTGCGATTTCTTACTGTGCAGAACTATAAATCTTGAGTGTGTAACTTAAATAAAACTTTCTCACTGCTGGAGAGGTAAACTCTGACTCTTAACACTCCCTTTTACAGCTCTCTGGACTGTATTTAACTCTACTGTATCTTTTAAACAAATAGTAAATATTACTGTGAAAATACCTCATTTGCTGAAATCTTCACTCTGCTGGAGAAATGCTTCAACATTCTTCTTCTTCCTTCAGCTTCTTGAGCAACTGTTGAGAGCCTGGACTAGCTATGATACTGTTACACAGTAATTTGTCACCGTCCCTACCTTTTGCCCATCCCGCACATTGGAGGGCCCATTTTGTGACCTGTGAGCAATGTCATGTCGTGAAACCATTATCATTGCATTCCTCTAAACATGAGCTTCAATTGCCCTAAAGACATCTCCTTGCAGAAAACCATAAAAACATCCCTTTTTGCATTGGCGCGGGTATCTAGTTCAGCACTCGCACCAAGGAGGAAAATCCTACAAAGAGGCCGCGCCAACTAGCGCTCTGTCCCAGAGTCGCAATCGCGCCAGCCAATTTAAGGAGTGTTTTTTAAATAAGAATGGCGGAAGTTTCGTTTCAACAGACTCAGAAACTGCTATCTATCTTGAGTTGGGAGGTTTGGCTCCGGGAGTTCCATGGAAGGGAAGTGGTTTGCCACCTCTCATGGAAGCTTCCTTGAAGATAGGGCCAATCCCACAGTTATAGGGATCCCAACTCCCCTTCCTCCATCTATAAAAGCTAGCTCATTGCCATTGCAAGCTAGTCTTGAAGTGCCTAAGCCTTGAATCTCCAAGTTCTCAAATTCCCAAGAGCCTTCATGCTGCAAAAGCCCTCATTTTTCCCTTAAGGCCGACTCAAGCAAGGAGACTATCGTCGAGAGACTCTAAGAGAGGCTTGTCCCATCCCTGGCAGGCTTTGCGAGACGTGTACGACTGGAGACCCCTCCGAAGGAGACCTCAGCATCAGAACATTGGTTGTACTCTCTTTCGATTGCTTATTAATGAATGACTACTGGTTATGGTTCCACTCTGTTTTTCACTTATGGTAATGATGAGTTATATCCTTTCTGACTGATATACAGTTGCGTATTCTGGATTTTATGCTTGTATTCGTGTTGTTTCTTGCATGTGCAGGTGTCCATTCATGGAGATCGTGGGGATCGTGATCTGCCGAGGCTGAGAAATGGGAACGCTGCCTCTTCTATGAATCATAGCACTGGACTCCAGGTAGGCCTCCATCGTTGGTCTTTTTATTCGCAATTAGGAACTTGCACTGTAGCATTTGATGATTGTTGCTAGACCCATGCTGGGCTAGTAGGGATCGCCTCTGTCCGCAGAGGGGATTTACCTCCTCAACAATTTGGCGACTCCACTGGGGATCGTCTAGTTTTGATTGTCTTGTTTTGATTTCCTCGTTTTGATTGTTTCGTGGTTTTCCTTGCTTGGTTAGCCTTCTGGGCTGGGTTCTTTTGTTGTTTCTTGCTTCATGGTTTGCTTGGATATCATTGATCTGCTTCTGGATTAGTTCTTTTTTATTTTTTGTGAGGAACTCGGCTGGCACGCTTTTTAGCTCGACAGTCGCGCCAATTGGCGCATGTTGCTTTTGAATTTCCCGCGCCAATTGCTTTCTGGCACCAGTTACAACCTCACAGTCGCGCCACTCCTGTGAGGCATTAGGGTTTTCTCAGTTCTGAGCTCTCTGGGTCTGATCAGTGTATTTCTTTTTGGTTTTTCGGCTACCTGAGTGTGTTGGATTCCTGTTTGACTAGGAATTTGCCTTCGTCCTTTTGTTGTTTTCTTTTCTCTATCGATTTCACATTTTAAGCCCTAGGGCATCTAGTGGCTTTGTGTATCGAGCCCTCCTTAGGAGTTTTGGTGTTTTGTTGGTCCAGTCAATTCTCTGATTGCTCCCTCGCATTCTCTTAGTGGTTGTTCACTGTTTCGTTACGATTTTTGGGTGATTGCTCTTCTCTTCATTCAAACTTTGTTTGGTCTTTCTTTGGACCTAGATTACACGGTCCATTGGAACCTTTGAGACTTTTTCTTGGTTTTGAGAGACTTTGGTCGATTTGAGATCTGATTGTTTGTGTCATTGAGTGAAATTTGTTTGTTTTTCTCTCTTAATATCGTTTCTCAAATTGCTTCTCTTTTGTTTTTTAGTTTGTTTAGTGCATCTAGCCATCAAACATTAAAAAAAAAAAAAAAAAAAAAATCTCTTTTGCTTTTGGTTGATTAGTGCAAATTGAAATCTTTTTTATTAGTAATTTGAATGAAAGTTTTCAATTTCATTAGTTGCATTAGAGATATCATTGATTGTCTTCCGATCATTTTGTTTTTGTAGAAACTCTCAACTCTTCTGTAGCTAGTTTTCATCGAACGAAATGATGTACTGTGGCATGTAGTTTTGCATTTAGGAGTTTTTGAGACCACACATTCATTGAGATGGCCGAAGCGTAGTCTAGTCTTTAAAATCCTCAAATTTCACTAAGTGACAAATCTGAAACACATTTAGAAGGTCTAGGCTAGAGACGTGTTCCGGCGTCGTTAAACCTAGCAGCTGTCGTTCGCCTATTGGCTTTAGACAGCACTAGTACGGACTTGCGCTCCCCGTAACGTCGCGTATATAAAGGGAGACCCCTCTAGGTTTCATCCTTTTATCAAAGCTGATGCACTTCCATACCGTGATACACCAAACACGGCATTCGGGAGATTACCTTGGTACGGAAAGTCCTTGTCGATTTCTCTTTCTTCTTTCAGCTCAGTGTATATTGCAGATTCTGATTATTTATTTGCCTACACTAAATATTCTAGTGTGATCTTTTCTGACTCCTTAAACTTGAAAAGACCGTCAAGCGCTTGTCCTTTCACGCTTGTGTCAAATCTGAAAGAGATAGAGTCATCTTTTATCGTTTCTCAACTCTTAAAACATGAGATGGTAAAGTTTCTTATTGTTCAATGTGGTAAAAATTAATCACCCACGATTACACGCCCTCTTATATTTTTCTTGTTGACCGTTTGATCATGTGTCTTGACTCTTTTTCAACCCGTGTGTGTGTTTGCTTCTTTTTCTCTTGTCGTTTGCCACAGTGGCGGAACCTTCGGTTTCGTCTACTAGTAGTCCTTACACGAACGATTCATCAGAGGTTTCCCAATCCTCTGCTGAACCGCAGCCTGACCTACATCAGTGGAGGTTTTCTGACGAGAGGACAGTTCTTTGGCTGTGTGAGTGGCCAATTGAGTTGAATTGGCCTTTTTGGACCACCGTAATACCGCGGTTGGGGTAGGAGCTGATTTCCTTTCTACCTCGGGTTGCCCGCCTTTTGTTCTTTGTTGTTTTTCCTCCTAGCCTCGCCAAATGCATTGCGCGATCTGGCGAGCTCAGCACGCAGTGGTCGAAATCACGCGTCCCCAGTGAAGACTAACAAGCTCTTCCCGAATTGTTTAAGGAGACAACTACCGGCCGGGCGACATATGTCGGTCCCTCACCTGCCGTCCAGTTCTTTGGGTCAGATGTTCTCTTTGCAAACCTCTATGGGAGTGTCGGGTCCTTCTCCGAGGCAGTGCTCCTTGCAAAGGCTCTCTCTCGTTTGGTGCTTCGTACCCGTTCGACCCCTTGCCGGCTCAGCCGCCTCTCTGTTGTCCACCGGCACCCTGCGGGGGGCTATGCCAACTCCTGAAGATATCTATCTAGCGACTGCTATACCAGAGAACATCTCTCCGGAGGAGTATCGGTTGTCTCTGCAACAGCCGAACCCCGAGGTTGGACCATCCTCCCAAGATCCCAACCGCTCTTATTTTTCGCACTATGCACAGGACGGTACACCCGTGTATGCTTTTCCAGGTCAGTATGACGAGCACGGGGACATTTTACATCTGCCTGCTCCTGAGGCTTACCTCCATGCTCAAGGTTTACCTCATCACCAGGCTTATAACCCGCAAGGGCAACCTTTCCAAGGCCAACCTTCGGGCCAACCTGGCTATCCTTATGACCCACTGGGGCAGCCCATCCAAGGCTACCCTGCGGGCCAGCAAGGGCCATCGTACGGTCCGCAAGGACAGTATTACAGCCCTTCCGATCAACCTGTTCAGCCTCAGCCAGGTAACCAACCGGGACCGGTCTATGGTCCTGGGGGAAAATCCAGCCTTCTTTACCAATGAAACCGCAGTATCCTGTTGTTTCTAACGTTGCATATCAGCCGGGACCATCTTATGGTTCTGCTTCGGGTCAAACCGGTTTCCAGCAACCACCTGGCCCTATTCCTCCACCAGGCCAACCGGCTCATCCGGTACAACCCGGTGTTCCGCCTCCAGGCCAACCGGCCCATCTGGTACAACTTGGGGCTCCTTCACAGCCAGGTCAGCCTGTGCAACCGGCGCATCCTGTCTATCCAGGTCAACCTGTTCATTCAGGGCAACCCTCTCAGTCGGGTCAACCTGTTCACTCAGGGCAGCCCACTCATTCCATTAACCCTGCCCAGCAGCCGATTCATTCGATGTCGCAGCCAAATCAACAGCTGCGCCCTACTTATCCTCCTCCACCCAGTTTTACCTACACTCAGCAGCCAAATCCAAATGCTGCTTACACCGGGCCGACACATAATCAGGGTCCGTACTCTGGTTATCAAGCCCCACACTCTGGTTACCAGCATCCAAATCAGTCTGGTTATACGACCTACACCCCCTACGGTCAGAATCCTACAGGACAGAACCCATGGGGGCAAGGATATTCACAACCATTGTGGAGTACAGGTAACGGTCCTCATCCCGGGCCTGGCATGCCGGTCAATCCGCCATTTCCGTTCCTGGCCACCTTAGAGTTGCTGGATGTTTCAAAATTAACCAATGATCCGATTTTACATAATCTGTATTGGCCTCCGGTTCCCACCAAGATACCAGGTGATTGCCCCAAGTTTGAGGGAAAAGCTGGAGAGGACCCCCAGGCGCATGTGATGACGTATCATCTTTGGTGTTCGTCTAACTCTTGGGTCGACGATTCGATTCGTCTGCGCCTCTTCTAGCGTACTTTAACTGGAGCTGCTGCTAAGTGGTACATAGAGTTATCCCGTGGCATTTTCCAAGATTTCAATTCTTTAGCCATGGCTTTCCTCACGCACTTTCATTTACCGGTTTGTTATGAAGCCGGGACGCACCTCCTGACTTCTCTGAAGCAGGATAAAGCCACTCACATCTCTGATCACATTCATGAGTGGCGGCGCCGTCGTAGACTGATCAAGTTTCACATACCTGATTAGATACTAACTCACTGGTTCACCACCTCCTTTGTGAATAAAATCGCTCAAGATATTGCGATGGGAGCGTGTGTGACAGAGGAACAAGCCATTGCGCGTGCCCAATATCTGGATCTTGTGTATTCTCAGTCCAGCACGCTTTATGATATCTTGCCTGATGCTCCACGGTCCAGAACCTCTAAGGCTCCGCCTACCCCTGCGGTGGATGGTGTCATTGGTTTTGTCTCTCAGAATTCGAAGAAATCTTCGAATGGGAAGCAGAAGTCTAATTCTTCCAACAATGCTCCTGCTAATCCCGCCCCTTCTAATTCTGGAAAAACCACGGAGGTGAATGCCGTTCAGGCCAATCCCACGGAGAAAACTTCCAAGGGAAAAAAGAAGGGCAAAGGCAAATCTAAATCTGATGCCCCAAAGCCAGAATCTAAATCTCGTACTGAGGATGGTTCTCAGCGTAAGACGAAGTACCCTTGCCTTATTTGCGAAGGAGACCATTATACTAAAGATTGTCCACGACGATCCGAAGTTAGTCAACTTCTCAAGGGCTCGAAAGGGACTCCGGCGGTTCTTAAGGAACCATTCCCATCTCAGCAGACCCAGATGGTCGAACAGCCGTCACCATCTGCACCATTTGGGTCCCAAGTTTTCATGATGAAGAGTGTTGCACCTATCTCTGTCGCTACGCGCTCGAAGGATTACAACGAATCGCAGCAGGCACCCGGGAAGGCAGTTGCGGATGGACCACCTCCCCCACCTGTCTCCGGTTCGTTGGAAATCGAGAAGCCTACTCCTGAACCCGTTGTGAAGCCACCTTCTAAAGGTGTTCTTCGAAGATCTTCTTATAATCCGAATGCTCGTGCCGCTCAACATTACAGCATTGTTGAGGATTTGGCACAGGCGCCTTCTGCTATGTCTGCGCTAGAAGTTCTTCAAAGTTGTCATTCGCAACGGAAGGCTTTATTGTCTGCAATCGGTGGCATTGACCCCGCCGACTCGAGTCTTCTCACCTTTGATTTAGAGAATTTCTCCCCCCGACTTCCACATCAAATAGCTCTTGTTATTCAAGTCGAGATTAACGGTCTGAATATTCATAGGGCCATGGTAGATGAAGGTGCTTCTACCTGCGTTATGTCATCCGCTTGCTGGAAATCCATTGGCTCTCCAGCCCTTACATCCTCTCCCAATTCCCTCGAGGCATTTGATGGTCGGGAATCCAAACCCCTGGGTGTTCTCGAAAGTTTAGCGATCACTTTACAAGGGAAGACAGTCAACGTGGAAGTAGAAGTGGTTGACGCCAGGCTCAACTACAATATAATTCTTGGCCGCAGCTGGACTCATGCCATGCTCTGCGTGTCGTCCACCGTCTTTCGACTTCTTAAGTTCCCTCACGAGGGAAAAATCGTCACGGTGGATCAGTTGTCCTTCTTCACCTCTACTTCTGAGAACAATGTGCCATACGTGGATCAGATTCCGAATCCCCCTGACACTGTAGGACCTGGTCTCTTCAAAGACCCCGTCCTCATGGGTATCTTTCCCGCACCACCACCACACACCGCTCAAGTTAACATGATTTCCAGGTCTGATGACCCCTGGCTTATTCCTACACCTGAGCAGGTATTTGAGTTTGGAGAATCAATGCCCTTGACTCCAGTAGAGATCAGCTACTGTGAAATCGTTGCCGCATCTGATCCTCCACCTCCTCAGCATGCTCCTTTGAGCATGGCTCTTGACGTCTACTCTCAATCCCTCTGGCTTGGTCAGGCCGATTCGCATAATCCTCTCAAAGAGACTTTTCCTTCCGATGAAGCCATCATTGAAACTATGTCTCTTGAGGAGCTGCCTTGGGGCGATGGACATCATCGCTCCTCTTTTATGCCTAGCTTGGGGGCAATGACTAACTGTCTGGAGCGTTATGCTTCTCAGGTTCCTACCCCTCCTCTTCAAACGCCCATCTTGACACACGAGGTTTTTTTGGAAGGTAACCTAGGTAACATCACTCAAACTGTCCCGATCAACATCTCCGTTAAACCAGGGGTCGTTGAGAATATTCACGTGGGAGTGACTTGTTCTCCCGATGAGATTCAAGTCTATACTGATCTTTTTAAAGAATTAAGAGATGTGTTCGCCTGGTCCTACGAGGAAATGCCAGGGATCGATCCCAGTATCGTAGTGCATGAGATTCCAACCTACCCTGGTGCGAAGCCCGTGCGCCAACGTTTACGCCCCATGCATCCTCGGAAAGCCGCTGCAATTAAGGCAGAAGTTGAAAAAATTCTGAACGCGGGTTTTATTTATCCTATCCCCCTCACAGAATGGGTGTCTAACATTGTCCCTGTCGATAAAAAGCAGGGTACTATTAGGGTCTGTGTTGATTACCGTGACATCAATCGCGCCTGTCCAAAAGATAACTATCCCACTTCGTTCATCGACCAGATTATCGACGAATGTACCGGAAGTGAGATCTATTCCTTGATGGATGGTTTCTCAGGGTATAATCAAATCAATATCGCACCTGAGGATCAACACAAGACCACGTTCATCTGTCCGTGGGGTACCTTCGCGTATAAAAAACTCTCGTTCGGCTTAAAGAACGCTGGAGCTACTTTTCAGCATGTGATGTCTTATGCTTTCCATGACATTCGCCACATCATTCAGCCTTATCTGGATGACTTGCCAGCTCATTCAGCTAGGTGAGAGGATCACCCTGAACACCTCCGCCAGATTTTCCTTCGCTGTAGGCACTACAATATTAGGCTCAATCCTCATAAGTGCGTCTTCAGCATGGATTCTGGCCATCTTTTGGGATTCATCGTCTCCAAAGACGGAATTTGCCTTGACCCTTTAAAATTCGAGGCTATCATCAACCTCCCATCACCCTCCTCGTTATATCAGTTACAGAGTCTGCAGGGAAAAGCGAACTTCCTTCAACGCTTTATCCCGAACTATGCTAAGGTGGCCAAAGGATTTATGCGCCTATTAAAGCAGAATGTTCCCTTCCGTTGCGACGAAATTGCTCAGCAATCCTTTGAGAAGCTAAAGACGTTATTGGTTAACGCTCCTTTGCTTCGTCCTCCAGACTATCATCGTGACTTCACTTTGTATCTCGTCCCCGCGTTTAGCACCATTGCTATGGTTCTGGTGTAGGATGATGATGATGGTAATGAACATGTCATTTATTATCTATCACGGAACCTTCTCGATACAGAAACGCGCTATGCTCATGTCGAGAAGTTGGCTTTTGCCACTGTACACGCTGTGCAGCGCTTTCACCATTAAATCCTACTGCGCACGATAACAGTGGTTTTGGATTGCAACCCCATGACATATATTCTCTCTAGACAGTTGCTGGGGGGCAAATACTCCAAATGGATCGTTATCCTGCAGGAGTTTGACTTAGAGTTCACCACTGCTAAGTCAACCAAATCACTTGTTTTCGCGGATCTTATATGCTCTCTCCCGACAGACTCCACTCCTTCACTTTCCGAGGATCATATCCCGGACGAAACTCTTTTCCTCATCAGGACTCGTGACCCTTGGTATGGCGACATAATCGTGTATCTTCAGACCTCCACATTTCGGTCTGAGTTGACTAAAGATGCCCGATGCCGAATTCGGCATCAGTCTCAACCCTACCGCATCGTAGGAGATACTTTATACCGTGTTGGAGTAGATTCGGTGCTCCGCCGGTGCCTTACCTTGGAAGAGGCTGAAAGGGCCCTCAATGACTGCCACAGTGACGCCTATGGTGGACATATGTCCGGATATGCTACTGCTCAAAATATTTTGCAAGCAGGATACTTCTGGCCATCAATATTCAAAGACTGTATTACAGCAGTTCAAAAATGTCACACGTGCCAGGTGTTTCAGCGCAAGATGCGCGCGCCACCTCTTCCTTTACATCCTGTTGTTACCGTTGGCCCGTTTGTGAAATGGGGCGTGGATTTTATGACGTGTAACCCTCATTCGTCCGGGGGGCATGCGTATATAATCGTAGCTGTCGACTACTTCACCAAGTGGGATGAAGCGATGCCTACACTTGCGGCCGACGGTAAAACAACTGCTCAATTCATATTCAACCACATCATCGCGCGTTTCGGGGTTCCTCAGGCCATCGTTACTGACCATGGTACTCATTTCTGAGATTATATGATGGCTGAGCTGACTTCAAAGTTGGGCTTACGTCACGATAGCTCAACATCGTATTACCCTCAGGCAAACGGCCAGGTTGAAGCAGTGAACAAGGTTTTGGTCACCATGCTTCAACGAACAGTTGGGATTCATAAATAAAATTGGCACCTCCAACTGTTCTCAGCTCTTTGGGCTTACCGAACGTCTGTTAAGAGTGCAACTGGATTCACACCATTTCAATTGGTGTATGGTTTGGAAGCCACTCTTTCGATTGAATGCGAGATTCCTTCTTTGAAATTAGCCGTAGAACTTCTACCCGACACTTCTGCTGAAGAAGAGCGTCTCCTGTATCTGGAACGGTTAGATGAAACCCGCCGCTTAGCTGCCTTAGTCATGTTGAAAATGCAGCAAGATGATGGAGCTTAGTGAAATGAAGTCGCCTTCACTAAGTGGGCCCGCAGGCAAATTCTGGCGCAAAATCTATTTTTAGACTATGTCTATTTTTAGACATATGGAGCATGGTTCGGGGATTCCGGTTTGAGATTCTTGAAGTATGTGTCATGTTGGTAAAAATAGATGAGACTCTATTTTTGAGGTCAAAGAGGTCGAAGTCTATTTTTAGACTGCCTCTCCTTAAAACAGGGAAGTCAAATATTATTTACCCTTAATAATATTTAGACTATAAATAGCAGTTTACTCTCTTGGAGCACTTCAGTTCGAGCTACAGAAGTGGCTCATGCATCTGACAAAGGAATCACGTGGTTCCCAAGGGTTTGATGGCATCATGCATGGTTGACTTCAGTTGGACTTCAGTGGCAGAAGTTTGGAGGAGTTAATGAGACAGATAGTGGAGTTGTGTTCTGCTTATTTTAGTTGAACTAGTTGAGATTAGTTTAACTAGCTAATCAATTAGTTATGAGTGGAGTGAATTAAATATTATTTAATTCATTAATTAGTAACTCATTATTCAACTCAAGAACACATCAGTTCACTACAGTGCATGATCAGTTCAGTGGAGACCAGTGAAAGAGGTAGATGAAAGAGTGGAGTTAGCTATCAGTGGCGACATCAGTTGTGCATGAGATTTGCACCACACTTGGAGGAATTTCCCATGATGATTGCGCTGTCAAGCCAAGGAGATTCGAACCTTGGATCTCTATATAGACATGCCTAGATTGCGCAATAGAGGCAAGGCAATTGGCGGTGAGTTTTGAACCAGTAACCTGTTCAAAACTGAGCTAGATTGTGTGTAACTTCATGAGAAAGTACTGAGTACTTGTGAGGAGTATTGTACCGAGTTTGTTACATGATTTCTCCATTATAATATACACAATAGCTG